>JAODAL010000376.1:0-326286 GCA_025379985.1 Phyllomedusa bahiana | reverse complement strand
ATTAGCGTGGGCACTTTTGGGGGGGGGCCGCCAGGGGTTTTTAATTCCATTACCCGTAAATACGCCTCCGGAATTTACTGCAAACCCCCCCCCCGCGTATTCGCCAGCAGGGGAGAGACGTAATCCATAGTTCTCTATGAGAACTATGGATTACCGTAATGACTGGGACGTTTTCAGCCCGTAATTTGCGCACTCCGGCGCGTAATTATGGACTGAAATATGTCCAGTTTCAAGCCGTGTGAACATGGGCTAACACTGAAAACAGTTATTTTTTTCTCCATCCATATATCAAACAAAACTCTAATGTCCACACAAGGTGTAGGATGCTCCACATACAGTAATAAGACTGCATTCAGGACCTGTGACTATATAAAATCCTTACTGGAAAATTATGCACAATGATCAATAAAGCAACATTAATGGAGCTATGAATAATAAATGATAAAATAAATTATTTAAGTATAAATCTGAAGGCAGTGCTTTGTTATCTACCATACAATACACAACACATGACTACCTATAAATAGCCCAACCACCTTCACTGGGAAAGCTGCTCATTACCTCCATCCCCATCATCGGATCCTTTAAAGCTTGGTTCTTTTAGCATGTCCAGCTCTGCAAGCATTCGTATGTAGAGAACATTGTGGCGGAAAGAGGGATAAAACCGTTCATCCCGCAACATGATGTCATAAACCTGATTATCAAAACAGCAAAAAAGAAGAAGTCCATCACTGCATGATAAAGATATTGAAATGCAATATAAAAAAATACAATCATAAAAGACAAGGTATAAAATTGGTTATATTTCACTACAGAATAGATGAAGATATGAAAACAATTTGGTGGCTCTTTTGAAGTCTACACACAATAAAAGATAAAACATTTTATTCCCAAGTAAGCAAAGAAAGTGGAGAACTTTCTAATAAAAAAGCAAACACAAAAAAAAAACGTCAGCATAATACACAATTAAACGGTTAATAATCTACTAATTGATGTAAACAGTCCCAAATGCATGAAAAGATTTGCTCATCTACCATAAAAATAATAATTTGGTAATCTATTAAAAAGCAAACATACACAAATCAAGTACAACTTTTAAACGTGTACCTGTTCCGATTCTAGTAGCCTTTGTCAAACACATAAGAGGTGCTGTTCAGACGGAAGGGTGTATTTCTTGGATGTGACACCCAAGAAACCCCTTGCACCCCAATCAATCAGGGCTGTGGAGTCGGCAAGCCAAAGCCCGGACTCCGACTCCTCAATGTCCCAAACCTCCGACTCCCTCATACACGGCACCTGTTTAAGTGATAACTGTACTGTAGTAAAATGGTAACATCAGGCTGTTTATCACCTTATGATACAATAATCAAGCTATTTAGGTAGAACAGACAATGACAAGCAAAAGGGTAACAATTTTTTTATCTTTTGAACACTTGTGGTAGAGTTGAAGAAAAAGCTGTATTTGTATCCAAGTCCAGTCTGCACCAACATTGGGAATGTGTAGAAGAGACCTGGGATCAGATTTTATTCAAGACATGCTTGAATCTGATTCAGAGCCCAGAAGGATTCAGGCTGTATTGAAAACCAAAAGGTAGATTTCCCAAATACTAACAAAATAATACAAATTAACATTCTGATTTTTAGGAGCAAAACAGTAACAATGCAGTTACAGGAAAGAATCTGCAGAACTAAGCAGATGCTAAATGCTTGCAAGTCAAATTTATGTATAAGATAGGTAAGGACTGTATATAAAATTACACTATTCTCATGTACAAAGCTGTAGTTGAATGGAGAGATATGGAGCCTGAAAGTCACAAGTTCAAAACATTGTTACCCTTTTGCTTGTCAGTGTAAAATATATTTATTGGATATGACTTTAGAAAACAACTGCAGGAACATTCGTGGAGTCTCTGAATTTGTTCTGAGAAATAGTATTGCCTCCATCAGATCCTGCATTCATGACCTCACATCTGATCTCATTATTTCCAGGCCAGAGAACAGCCTCTCTACACTAACTTGGGTTGGGGGCAAAGCGGTGACCACAGGGGCAACATCACTAACAATGTCAGGGTATAAAGAAATTGCCTCAGCCACAGTCAGTTTTGATGAATGGTTGAACTATTCTACTTCTTTGAAAGCAGGTGAAAAATTTTGCTGAAATCTGTTTGCTTTGCCTGCTCCATGTCATCACTTACACTTCTCTTGTGATAAGACTGAAGATATGGGAGCAGTAGCACTGGCCGGACCCAATTCCTCTTGCTCGCACTGCATCCAACTAACTGGACCAACTCCTTATATAGTTTGGGAGTCTGAGTCGATCCCTTTTATGACAACTCCGACTCCTGCAAAATAGCCACCGACTCCGACTCCACAGCCCTGCCATCAATTGCGAAAAATAGGGGCTCTGAGCTTCCAACACTGCACTCAGGCAGCAAGGCTTTGAAAGGTGCAATGAATGAATAAGCGCACTGCTGCTCCATTCAAAGTCTCGGAGACCGACGGAGACAGCCCAACACTGTACTTGACAATCTTAGATAGTCCTATGGAGTATGAAAGGAGCACCAGTGTGCATGTTTGGCCACTGAGCCGTTCAAAAGCCTTTCTGGCTACTCAGGGCCCCCATTTTAGCAATCTGTGTGCGTCCCAGAAATCAGACATTGATCACCTAACAGCATCTCTGTTCGGCGAAACTAGGAACTCCTATTCATGTCTATGGGAGAGCCCCAGCCACCACTCAGGTCAGAATGGAGAAGTTTCAGGGCTCGTTTAGGAGAGAGGTCCAGGTCGCACCTATCATATATGGATAGAATATCCAAACAATATGCCATCAAAGTCTGTAGTGAGACAACCCCTTTAAGAAATAGATCCATATTCAGGATTTATAACTACTGTTAGAATTGTGCTGGACTGCAGGTCTCTGCAGGAGATTTCTTTTCCCCCCTTTTGTGTCCTGTCTTTGAGTCCCCTTGTCTTTGTCTTCTATGGTTATGATTTGATCCTTCTTTTTATTGTTTTCTTTTTTTCTCAGAATGGGATTATTTTAAAAGAGACTTTACAGTTTACCTTTTCCTTATATTTGTAATATACTACTGACATGCGGAAAGTACTATATTTTAGTCTCTATGTTTAAAAGTGATATAGTAATGCTATTACCTTAATGTTACATTATACAGTGGTGGCCAAAAGTATTGGCACCCCTGCAATTCTGTCAGATAATACTCAGTTTCTTCCTGAAAATTATTGTAATCACAAATTCTTTGGTATTATTATCTTCATGTAATTTGTCTTCAATGGAAAACCACAAAAAGATTTGTCATAAAGCCAAATTGGATATAATTCCACACCAAACATAAAAAGGGGGTGGACAAAAGTATTGGCACTGTTTGAAAAATCAAGTGATGCTTCTCTAATTAGTGTAATTAACAGCACCTGTAACTTACCTGTGGCACCGAACAGGTGGTGGCAATAACTAAATCACAATTGCAGCCAGATGACATGGATTAAAGTTGACTCAACGGGGCCGTTCACACGGCTTATTTCGGCGCGGATTGGCGTCGTACTGCGCGCCGGATTTGCGCTGCAGTACGGCGCCAATCCGTCGCAGTAATTACGGTAATCCACTGCTCTCATAGAGAACAGTGGATTCCGTCGCTCCTACCTGCTCGGCGAATCCACCGAGGGGGGAGAAACTGACATGCACATTATCAAGGCGTCTAAAATTCCAGCAGAGCATTGTAAGAAACTCATTGATGGTTGCCGGAAGCGGTTGTTCTGAGTTATTTTGGCTAAAGGTTGTGGTACCAAGTATTAGGCTGAGGGTGCCAATACTTTTGTCCGGCCCATTTTTGAAGTTTTGGGTGAAATGATCAATGATTTGATTTTTGTCTCATTCTGTTTTGTGTTTTTTTATTGCAAGCAAAATAAATGAATAAATTAATACCAAAGAATTTGTGATTGCAATCATTTTCAGGAAGAAACTGAGTATTATCTGACAGAATTGCAGGAGTGCCAATACTTTTGGCCACCACTGTATATAATTATGTTATGTGTGTTTTTTTTCTAGACTGTCTTTACGTAAAATAAAATTTACAGTTAGAGAAACAGATCCATAAAAATACAAAGATCCTATAGTCAGACACTGCATTGGCAGATGCTTTGAAAGGTTAAACAACACTCCCTAATGGTGTGCTAAAATGTAAGATACTATATATACAGCAGGGAAAACATAAAACTATAAAACCATAAACATAATAGACAATTTCGGATACTTGCCTTTTTTTGGACATCATCAAATATCTCAGGCGTTGGGTCTTCATTGTTCACCACTTCTTCAAGCTTCACTAACAAATAGTCATCGATTTGAACTCTTGGTGATGCCTGTAAAACATAACATGACATTTTTAATGAATAAAACCAGACCTAGAACTCCCCCAAAACAACATGAAATAATCTGCAGGAGTGAGAACAGCTGATGGTACGATGGTACTATGTTACCAGCACTTTAGAAGTGGTGGTAGTTACTTAGACTTCCATAGGAACAGCACATATTGGGGTAGTCACCCTAGTTTAACACTAGTCAGCCACTCACACTATCATGGGCACAGCCAAATTCCACTTGGGCAGATTATATAAAGGTGGCACTCTGAAGTAACAACCTCATGGATGGTTAGAGCAAAAGGACTTGGGTGAGTTCTGTATACATTCGGCTTCTATCAGAATTAGTGGAAGGTGGCTGAGTGTTTATTCACCAGTGTTCAGCTAGCTGCGGCTTTCTGATGAAAGCTGTGAAACAACAAGACATGGGGAAGAGTTATGGTCCCTAAGGCTATGTTCACATGGCTTACTTTGGGGCGCATTTCATCACGTATTGCGAGCGTACTTCGCTCTAATATGAGCGAAATGCGCCCCAATCATTACGGTAATAGAGAACTATGGATTACACCTCCTCTACCCGCTCGTACAATACGATCGTATTGTACGCGCGGGGAGATAATTGACATGTCATTTATTCGCGGCACTTTCGAGTAATGCATGTCTATGGGGCCAGCGGGTTGTGGCCCCCCCTCTCCACCCATGCGTCGCGGGAGTGTGCGCCGATCAGCGCGACTCCCAAAGACCCGGCGTAATTGCGGGTATACTGTACGCGGCGCAATTAAGCCGTGTGAACATACCCTAAGGCCTCGTTCACATGGCTTATTTCAGAACGTATTTACATCGGATTGCCGATCGTAAAAAACGTTCTGAAATCAGTTGAAAATCAGTTGCACATAAGTGCCACTAAGTGTGGCACGTATTTGTAACTGATTTCCCAACGGATTCACCATCTCCAATCATTGAAGGTGGTGAATCCGTCCGTAAATAATTGACATGCAATTGTTTTTCCGTCCGGATTGCCGTCGTCAATCCGCGGCCGCAATCCGGCACAGAAATACGCGTCGTGTGAACGACGAGCCGTATTTTCTATTGAAATCAATAGAAAATAGGCTGTTACTTATTTCTGACCGATTTGCCGTCGGCAAATCCGCGGCGAAATAAGCCGTGTGAACGAGGCCTAAGTCTTCATATAACATGTACACAGAAAAGCTTATACAATTTTTTTTTCTCATTTTACTATAAGGCTCTATTCACATTATGTTTTGGACGTGTCACCAGTATCGATTGAGAAACCTTGATAAAGCCATAGGCAATTATAATGCAGACATGTGTAACTTAATGCAGGTTTGTACACGCCTAAGGTGGTAAACACAACTGTGATAGACCACATTTTTGTATCCAGCACCTAAAGCATATACAGTCATAAAATAGAGCAAACATAGTCCAAAATAAACTATGTTTGCTCTACAGTCGCCTACGGCTGTGCCACAGTATACACCGGGATGCCTTTTTCAGGGGATCCCAAAGGATACTGATAACAGAGGCCCAAATGCAATGTGAATGATGCCTTAACTTGACATTTTAGTACCTTTTCAGATAAGTACTGGTCAAACACGCCAACTGCAGCTGCCCTTAACAGCCCCTTAGTTTGACTGGTTTGGTGTTTTCCATCACGTTGCCGGCTCCGCAGCACTTCCAGCTGCTGCTGTGCAGTCACCCGGTACCCCTCCACTGTAAGCCAGAAGAAGAGATGTGCTTGCCCCCCAGTCTGCTGCATAAAATCTAAGGCAACAAAAAGGCTCATGAGAAAGTGGACACAAACATTTATTCTGCATCAATAACAAACATTACAATATTTACAAGGCAACACTATTTATTGCAGACTTGTGGTACACGACAACGTAAAAAAAAATGTAGAAATAGCAAAAAAATGTAAAAAAAAAAAACAATAAGAATGAAAAAATCCAAAGGCTCCGTCTACACAGCAAGCATTTACAGTCTGATTTTTATGCGGATTTGGGTTTTAAAACCATATAAATCCAATTGTAAACTATCCCAATAGACCTTAATTGAAAATCCGAGTTGTAGTCCACATGGCTCGAATTTTCTTGAGGTCGCGTTTAAAAATGCAGTTTTTTATTTTAGGTCAAAACAGGAGTCTCAAACATTTATATCGGATCAACATCCAAAACAGAGAGATCAATGGGACTTGTTTTCTGACTGTAAATCTGGCAGGAAAAAAAAACAAACATTGAAAACAGAGTTAAAATACTCATTGGATGACACGGTTGTAGGATTCTGAATCCGACGAGTATTTTGACAAACGTCATGTGGACATATCCTAAAGCGAGGATTATATATAGTTGAAACAAGTGTGAACCAACTACCAAAAAACCTAATTAGTTGGCAGAACCAGAAAGCTTTTTTTGTTAAATCCTATTAAATGGAAGAATAAACTGGTTTAGGTATAAAAAAAGCAAAAATATTACTGTATCCAATTATATCCTAGGCTGTTCACACTAGCATCATGGCTTCTTTCTAGACCACATCTGTCAAACGAGGAAAACAAATAGCAATTGACAGACCCATGGTATTGGTAAGTCCCTGATGAAGGCTTAAAGCACATATGTGAACAGAGCCCTATAAATAGGCTGAAAAATAAACAGAGTATGAATGAGACTTGCAGTCTCAACATGTCAGTCTAAAACCCCAAAATGTCATCCAACACACAACAAAATGAAGATTAAAGGGGTTTTGGCATTTGACAAAGTCCCACCTAAAGCCTGCTCGTAGTCCGCTATTAAATGGTTACGCTCAGCTCTCTCCATTTATCTCTATCATCGTTCTAAACATAGCCAACAAGTGTGCTCGGCTAGGTTTGGAAGTTTCATAAACATGAATGGTGAAGAAATGCACAACCGCGACCACCTTCCTGTTTTGTCATGCAATCTCGTAGCTAGCTACCAATTGGCTTCAGAAGGAACATGCCAAAAGGCAAAGCCCCTTTAATAAAATGAAGCAAATAACTAAAACAGATAAAGCAAGTTCTTACATATAACAGAGCGGATGGAAATCACTCTCCGTTTTTAATTATCTAATTTATTCATTTCTATAATGGAAATATATTTCACAGCGCATGTCCCCATTGGGGCTCACAGTCTAAATTCCGGATTAACCCAGCATATGTGTTAGGAGTGTGGGGTGAAGCAGAGTACTTGGAGGAAAATTACGTAAACATACAAATTTCATACAGCTATTGTCCTTGGTGTATGGGATCTGAACCTTGGACCCTGGTGCTGAAAGGCAACAGTACTAACAGCTGAGCTACCGTGCTGCATTATTTAGAGCATAAGACCTTTTTGGGTCATGTACTTTATAGACAATGTACAAGAAAAAAATAAAATGGAGTTACCCTAACATAGAGCCCAAAGGAAGCACTCATCCTGGCACATGTAAAGAGCAGTACAGGACACGTAGTACGACACTGTACTGTAGAGAGGCGCAACTAGATCACCAATCACTGCATGAATATAGGAGTCGCAGATCAGCAGTGTCTGTGACATTTTATGGTGGTTTTCTGATATAATTCCCCAGGAAAGACCACTGTATAGTAAAACAATATATCTTGAAGCCATTGTACGTTATGTATGGGTACTCCAATGAGCGCTTTTCAGCAAGTTCCATCCTCCGCATTCTCTCAGACGGTCATCTCATAGATAGCTTGAGTCAAGCTGCAGCGCTTATTGCTATATCCTTTTAACCAGATGTTTCTCAAAAACAAATGTAAAATCCAATACATCCTTTGGTTTGGTTGTATTAACACTGCAGATGAAATGCTGAAACTATTGCTGTAGTAGGTGCATCAACTTTGGATATCTGTGATTACCAGGGAGGAAAAAAGGAAGAAAAAAAAAGAGGGAGGAAGAGGAGAAAAAAAAAAAAAAAAAGAAACAAAGTTTACAAAGAATCTCCTACTGAAATAAAAGTAGGAAACCACGGCTGAAAAAACTAGGTGCTGCAGTCCAGGCCAAAAGACTGCCCGGGACCAAAGCTCAATCACTTAAATCCAAATTTCTAAAATATGGAAACATTTAAAAAAAAAAAAAAAAAGGCTAATGAGGATAGTGAGGCTAATGAGCCTAATATATGGACAGCAGTTCTACACATGGCACAGTGAAGCAAATAAGGCGCATGGTAGAGAAGAGCGGATATGGTTTGGAATTGCTTTCGCTAATGAAACTTAAATAGAAGTGATACTGAGCTATTTAAAATCGCTCAAGTGATTGTGTATTATGCTGAAACAAGTATATTTCTGTCATCGCTAATTTGTGCTAGAGATAAGGGCTAACTAAATTGGTCTCAAAGCACAAAGATCTTTTTGTAGCGATGATGAGATCTGTGCAATAATCAGATTATAAGCACGCTGGGGAAGAGAACACACGTGACAAATACATCTCTGCTACCTCACGTTTATAGCCAGACATCCTGTACGGATAGTGATTTTTTTTTTTCACAATCCATCCATCATCAATGCCCCCTCTAACAGGCACAGCTAGGAATAGGAGCTAGCAGAGCTGAAATGTCAGTCACTGCTGTAGACCCACCCACAGCCTGCACAGGAAGTGGGAGCCTGAAGCAGAGGGGGAAGAGAACATTCTGTGAAAATAAGAAAACTATTGCGGTCTGTAAAATCCCTTTTACCTGCATTATACTGTATTTTGTTCAGAAAATCTGCAACAAATTTGTGGCATTTTAAAAGCAGCATAATGGCTACTTGTATTGTAACAAAGTATAAAACTAAGGTATTATTTACTTAGCAGAAACAGTTCCAAGGCTGCATTATGATGAAACCACACAAATTACATTTCTGTAACAAAAGTCTATTTCTTTATGTAAAAACTTTAAATAAAATGTTTTCTGATAAAAAAAAAAAAACCGTTTCAAGGATGAAGCTCTCAAAAAGGGCCTAAGTTATGAAAACGAACAGTAAGACCGTCCTTGTTGCCCATAGCAACCAATCAGAGTTTAGCTTTCATTTTTGCAGAGCCATAGAAGGGTATGTTCAGATGGCATCTTGCAGGTGTATAGCGCAGAGTACTGTGCGCGCCGCAATACGACTGCTGCTTCAGAAGTACGCACTAGCCAGCACGTACTTCTGAAGCGCTCCCGCTGACATTCAGTTTCTCCGGAAAGAAATTACATGTCACTTCTTTCTCCTGACACATACTGTGCATTGGGGAAACTGCTTTAAAATCAGCCCTCAAAGAGTGCTTTGATTTTACTGCGGGCGTACTTTGGGTGTTTCACAGCACAATTATCTGCCACTGTGTGAACATAAGAATGTGGATCTTCTGATCAGACAGGCCCATTGTCTGCCATGCTAAAGATTATTTGAAATAAATACATTTCAAAAGGCTGTACCACATTCTGCTCTGCCTATCACACTGCTTCATACAAACCTTTCCCTCCAAGACCGATTCCATAGATTGGTAAAATCATACTTTTTGAGCATCACCAATAATTCCCCCAAGGTTACACAGACCCAGGAATACCTTGGGCTCTTTTAACCCTATGTACTAACGTTACAACTACCAAGATTTTAATATTTGGAAAAAAAGAGGACAAATATTTCTCCAAGATTGAACTTACAGCTCAGATGTCCCTTTCATAGAATAGAAACCAATTGTATGTGGTTAGTTTATCTTACTATGCAAGTAATGCAAAGTGCCACACTACATTCTGATTATTCACTGTACAAATACTGATGAATGGTGAACATTTTGGGCGGCATGTATGAAATTTGGTGTGTTAACGCCAAATTTCATGCACATAATATTAGTCTAGAATGCACCTGATTTATGAACCCATTCTACAGCGGGTCATAAATCACGCACATTCTAGTGCTCCGGCGAAAGTTCTGGCTCAGGTTTAACACTTTGAAAGTGCTCTACCTGTTCCAGCAGTAATGTGCCTAGAAATGCCTAAAAATATTTATAGCTTCACTACGGTTCTGGTGCGCCCCGCCTCCCGCAAGCCCCCCAAAATCGGGTGCATTACTAGGTAATGCGCCCAAGAATGGCATATGGGAGTGATTTCAGCGAAGCAATTGGGGCTGCGCCTGATATCGGGCTGAAAAGACGCCAGATATCTGGCGCAGCCCCGTTCATATATGTCTCCCTTTATAACTAGAAGCATTGTGTGAAGGATTATTTTCTATCAGCACGAGACAATTTGTGCAATAACGGTACATCAGAGAAACTGGGGATATAGAACGCTACAGCGTACACTCTTTTAGCAAGGTTTCTTTGCCCTTTGCTGTTTTAGGTGTAGATGACAGTGTATTAACAGGACTCTATTCCCCTCTGATGTGAATCGAGGATAGATGGGGTAGTTCTACTGTGGATTACAAAGTAAACCAAGCATAATTAATATAAAAAAATGTAAATTAAATATAATCTACTACTATACAAACTCACATCTTTCAACAAGCTAAAAATTTGGAATAACTAGTGTCCCTATAATAGATGAAAGCTCGTTCCTGTGTTGTATTGAAAAGCAGCATTCCCCAATGGCCCTAAGCCACGAACCCACTAGTTAAACATAATGCAACCAAGGCTAGGATTACATTGCACAGCATTAAAGGGGTTGTCTCACTACATCGATTCATCTTATCTCAGTCCTGTTTTCTCTGTTTTATTTTTGAATTCAGGGCTGTGTTTACTGGCTACTACTGGCCTGCAGTGATAAGGTGCTGAGGACACCAGGTCTGTAGCTATAGTGACCAACACTGGCAGCCTATCTGGAGAGATCTAACAGGTTTGTAGCTATAGGGACCTGAGGAGCTGATGCAGCCCAACAAGAGGGGATATCTCGGAATCGGTAGGACACTGTTAATGGACATATATTGCAAAGTGACTTGTTTTTGCAATATAAATCGCAATCCTTGTAGTGAGACAACCCCTTTAAGTCTTGTGCTATGAGCTTAAGACTAGGAGTCTTCTTACTTAGATTGGCTTTACAAGGGTTGCTGTATGCAGTATAATTTTTATAAGGATAAACCCATTTTCCATCTCAACCTACAATCATAATGCAATTGTTGGTGACATCACAAGAAAGAGTTATTGTACAAGGATAGTTAAGCAAAGTAACAAGAAGGAGCCGTACTCCAAGACTTGGTTTGCAAATCAGAGTAAACTTTATTGTTGTATCACACAAAAAACAAACTGGAGAAAATTATAACATAGTGCAACGTTCCTGGTACAACTGCCTTTTCTTAGGTATAAATGGGTTGAGTTGGATCTTGCTAACAGCTGTAAAGAGTGCGCCTTTTATGCCGATATATGATGATGTGTGCGCAACTAGCAATACCTAGCTTAATCTATACATGTCCGAGGAAGGGCAGTCTTACTCGGAACATTGCACTATGTTGGAAATATCTGCGGTATTTCTTTTATGTGATGAAACAAGAATTAAATTAACAAATTTTGGCGTGCGGGTTCTTTTCTTGACTTTACTTGTTTCGAAGCAGGGGGGACAGTGGTCAACCCTCCACTGGAGCGAGAACCCATCCCCCCAACATCCCAGAGTTGTGCTGCTTGCAGCTTTGTTTCTATTGTACATGTTAAATCGTTTGCTCATTAGAAGTTCAGTGCGAATGTGATTGTGTTATTACTACTCCGGTACCACGCAAGAAATCGCTCTTAGGATATATGCTTATGTACCAGACGAGCTGTGGATTGCTATGCATTTATTGAGATTTTACAATTAACCACATGCTGTATTTTTTCAACAAATATTTCCACTTTTTTTCATTTTTACCATGGATTTTACCTTTTTCACTGTAGAGTACAATCAGCAATGTCACCAACATTCTCCTTCATGTGCACTAACTTTTAACCAATGCACAAACACTTGCGAAATTATCACAAACCTGATACATTTTCATTGTTTAAAAAAAAAAAAAAAAATCACATGAAACATTGGAATTTCAGAAAAAGATTAGTAAGTCAGGGGAGAATCACATTTTGGGGTACTTTGTTGAGCCCCACAGACTGGAGTCTGCAAAACATAGAAAGGTCCATCAAACTTTAGACTTATAAAAACTTTTCAGTCTATCACTGATTTGACTCAAAAATTGTTTGTGCTATTCCTGCCTAAAAGCAGCCTAACTCATAGCTTAAAGGGGTTGTCTCATTACATTGATCCATCTTACCTCAGTCCTGTTTTCTTGGTTTCATTTTGAATTCAGGGGCGTGTTTACTGGCTTCCACTAGGCTGCAGTAGAAGCCAGGTCTGTAGCTATAGCAACCAGTGCTGGCAGCCTATCATGAGAGACTGAACAGGTCTGTAGCTATAGCGACCTGAGGAGCTGATGCAGCCCATACAAGAGGGGATATCTCAGAATAGGTAGGACACTGTTAATGGACATATATTGCAAAGTGACTTGTTTTTGCAAGATCTTTAACATGAAAAGCAATCCTTATGGTGGGACAACCCCTTTAATTACATTATGAAAAAGAGGACTGCACATTTTTTCTGAATAACACATTTTATATGCAGAAGAGTAAAAGGGATTGTCAGAGTTTAACAAATTAACTACAATGAATATTATAAAACAAAAATGGTTACTTACCTGTTGAATCCCTGATATTTCAAAACCAAATTTTTTGTGATTTTTGATAGTCTTTGCTTATTCTCCCACAGCTACATTGTGTCAACCAGTCAGCAGTGATGGTGGCACATGATTGTAGAGGCCATTCGAGGACTGCAATGGTCACTTGGCCTCGTAAATTCAGGTTTTATACGTAGAGCAGAAGTGGAAATAATTCATATATTCAGTGTTTGTCTTTTAGCATTTGTTGTGTGCTGCTAGTCCGTCTTTATGTGTCTGCATTTGCATTGCAGTTATATCAGCTTGCACCCGCACCTTTATTTTGCAATTTTGTTTGGGGATTTTTTTGGGATTGTTGTAGTGCTAGTGAAATGTGTGACTATTTGATGTCTTAATCCCCATTTCTTGTATATTAAGCTAATTATAATTTCCATTGTTGTATCACAAGCTATATTCACACAGGCTTGCATACCTCTGTTTATATCTCAAGCCTACAGACTTCAGTTGCTTAATTTACGATCTAATGGGGTCTGGTTTAGGGGTGATTTTGTATGCCTTATCTTAGACTCAGGGAACTGGTTCCTCCATGGTACAGGATGAGGTAATACAAAAGACCTCTGGGCTCTAAGCTGACAATAGTTAGGTTGTGTCTGCCAGTTTTTTTGTTTAACCCCTTAAGGACCCGGCGTTTTTTTTTTGGACACACGTTCGTTTTTCCCTCCTCGCCTTCTGAAAGCCATAACTTTTTTATTTTTCCACCTACATAGACACAAGGGCTTTTATTTTGCGGGACAAGATGTACTTTCTAATGTTGTTACTCACTATACTATAAAATATACTGGGAAACCGCAAAAAAATTCCAAGTGGGACAAATTGTGAAAACAAATGTATTTTCTCCATGTTTGCGGGGGTTTTGCTTTTACGGCGTTCAATCTTCAGTAAATATAATGTGTTATCTGTATTCTATGTATTCTAGGTTGTTACGCATCCGGCAATACCAAACATGTAGGGTTTCCGTTATGTTTTGGTACCGTAAAAAAATTCCAAACATTTTCTATTTTTGAAATTTGAGCCACGGCGCCATTTTGTGCGACCAATAACTTTTTTGTACTAACACCTACGGACATCAGTGAGGGAGCATTTCTTGCGGACTGAAGTGTACTTTTTAACGCTAGCAGTTTGGAATGCATGCAACTTCTTTGATCATTTTTATTTCCATTTTTTGAGTGACGTAAAATGACCAAAAACGCAATTTTGGCGTTTGGAATTTTTTTCTTCTACGGTGTTCAGCGAACGGGATAAATTATGTTATATTTTTATAGATCGGACTTTTTCGGACGCGGCGATACCAAATATGTGTAACTTTTTATATTTTAATGATTTTACTTGTAAAATGGGGAAAGGGGGGGTGATTTGAACTTTTAATATTTTTTTTTCTGTACTTTAAAACTTGATTATTTTTTTTTTCACTGTAACGTAGAGGCCACCTATGGTACTTGACCACTAGGTGGCGCAATTGTTAATACTACCTAATGCATTAGGGTGTACAAAGATGGCGGTTTCAGTCTGCGGACGGAAGTGGGGCAAACGGCCATGGTAAGTGACGGGAGCCTTCACAAGGCTCCCTACCACCATGCCCGGTCGTATGCTGCGTCGGTGCCGATGACCATACCGATCGGTGCGCGGCACCGATCGGCGTTAATTCAGACGCTGCGGCCATCTTTGCCGCGGTGTCTGATGGGTAAAACAGCGCCAGTGGACGGAGCCACCTGCCGGCGCTGTTACTGCCGGGTGTTAGCGGCGATTTGCCGCTAACACCCGGCCGCTGTGGGGGGGGGGGGGTCGCGGCGCGATCCCCCAGCAAAGCCCCTTAGCGGCCCAAGGACGTACTCATACGCCCAAGGTCGTTAAGGGGTTAAGACATATAAGAAGCAGAGAAACTTTGGCGACTTCAGAAACTTTTGTACCCAGTTGAGGACGCTCACATTGGTGTTGGTCTCCCTGGAGTTCCCTGTTTTCACCAGTAGGGTATGTTCACACGGCTTATTTGCGGGGCGTAATTACGCCGTGTGGACGGGGGCGGGAGCGGGGCCGGCACCTTGCCGGCCCATAGACTTTCATTACCAGCGACGCATATACGCCGCTAGTAATTCACATGTCACTTATCTCCCCCCGCGGCGGATTCGCCGAGCAGGGAGAGGAGACGTAATCCATAGTTCTCTATGAGAGCTGTGGATTACCGTAATGACTGGGACATATTCCAGCCATAATTCTATTTTAAGCCGTGTGAACATAGCCTTAAAGGGGTTGTCTCACTACAAGGATTGCTTTTTATGTTAAAGATCTTGCAGAAACAAGTCACTTTGCAATATATGTCCATTATCAGTGTCCTACCTATGCTGAGATATACACTCTTGTATGGGCTGCATCAGCTCCTCAGGTCACTATAGCTACAGACCTGTTTACTCTCTCATGATAGGCAGCCAGCACTGGTTGCTCTAGCTACAGACCTGGCTTCTACTGTAGCCTAGTAGAAGCCAATAAACACGCCCCTGAATTCAAAATGAAACCATGAAAACAGGACTGAGGTAAGATGAATTAATGTAGTGAGACAACCCCTTTAAGCTCCTCTGGCTGAAGATTTATGAACAGATGATGTTGTAATCTCCAGGTGAAGTTTGTAAGTAGTGTTGAGCGATTATTATCGACAAAGTTGAAATCGGCACGGTATTTACGTTGATCAGATTTTTTAGATCACGCGATAATTTTTGGGTTAAAATCGTGCATAATCTTTTAAAAACCGCCTTTTTTCGGCACTTCCTTTTTTTTGGGCGCCAGCAAATCAGCTTACAGAAAAGCGGGGTGAGTTTGTGGTGCGCGTCATGACTGGGTTGTGAGGGGTTTTGGAGGCTGGAAAAATCACTGACCTCTTTTTACATAAACAGCCCTTCCTTTTTCATGATCATGTGTGTCAGTATCCAAAGGAGAAGGGACTGCGCCTCCCCTTGCAAACAGCTAAACAAATTATTCTATTTGTTCACAGAACAGCTCATTTTTTAGCTTGATCCTTAGAACTATTTAGATCAGAGATTTGCAGATTTTATTTATTAGGCAGAGTTTTTTAAAGGGACATCTACCGCTGTAAAGTCAGGGGGGTTGGGGGTGGCGGGGGGGGGGGGGGGGGGCGCCCAGGGGCGAAACCAACAACTCTTTAAAGAAAACGGGATATTGTGCACCCAGACAGTGTAGACATTGCATTGCAAAAGCTTTTTTATTAACAGTTTTGTTGAAAAATTACTTGGATTTGGGAAACCGAACTTAATTAGGAACAATCTTTTCTAGTAACGCAGGTCTATTTTTATGCAAAACTCCACTTTTATTATCAGAAAACTTTTCAGATAGGTTTCTTTTTCACTTTTGCCCAGTCCATTTTGTTGATAGAGGTACCTTCATTAAATTTGAATCCAGCAATTTTGGGTATCACCACAGGTTGATGGGTGCCAAAAATACCTTTTTTTATCCGTATACATTTCATATACGTTTTTTTCACTTTGGGACAGGCCACTTTTTTGATAAGCCACCTTGCATTAAATTTCAATACAGCAATTTTGTTTTGATTGAGAAAGCTGTATTTGCCGCTTTTAAAAGAGACGTTCCCAAAAATCTTTTCCCAACCCTTAAAATTTTATCTTCTAACTGGAGCAAATGCGGGGAAAGCGAGCAAAGGGGGGTAGGACATGGAGGGGAGAGTACGAGAAAGGTGCTCTTCCATGCTGGCGACAACAAAGCCAAAGGATTGTCCCGGTTTCAGGACCGTCAGGCCCCGTCATCACGGGTCAGGCCCTGTGAATCTCAGTAACGAACACGTCGCCAATCTTTTTTTCGGGTTAATGCAACCTGCACCAGCGTCTTTTCCTCCTTTTCCTCCAGACGGCCACAAATGCGCATCACATCCGTCCAACATAAACAAAGGCAGCCCAAATGCAAATCGGGACCCACCCTGTGGATAATCCATTTTCCTGAAAAACCCCTTGATCACAAAAAACGGTTGGGGTCAAAGGGGAAATTAAAAGATCAAGAGGGCCAAAAAGGAGATTTTCCTGCCTCCCCATTACTGATGCCACAGAGGGAAAAGAAGGAAGCCGGTCAATCGGGGAAAAAAACCCGGCGGTCGGGAACGCCTTGCGTCCCTCTTGCTTGAAACCCGCAGGGCCCCGATGCAAAGTCAGACGACGAATCAACCCTTTTTTGATGATGAGACATTGCGGACCAACTGGTCTTTTCAGCAAATTGCTTTCGACGCTTCATCACTGGCGGGAGGAAACCTGGGGTTTGTCAGTACGGGCCCCCCTTTAAAAAGGGAAGAGGGCGTTCGCAAACCGCTGAAAGATTCCCCAGCCACGGCACGAAACCCCGCTCCTCGCCGTCAAAAAGGGCCAGGGCCCTCAAGCTGGGCCTTTTTTAGCAAGCCTCATTCACCCAGCAAGTCATAGCCGCTTTTTCGTAAAAGCATAAGTAAGGCAAAATCTTTTGGTGTTTAAAAACCACCCACATGCTATCAAGCAGCGAATGCAAGTTTTAAATGGACAACATTGGCCAAAAAAGGCCCCGACCGATCTGGGTTCCAAACACTGTCAAGACCCCTGTCTCCCCCCTCCCCCCCCCACCACCACTTCCTCAGCGCCCATGCCTTCCCGAGTCAGATCAGGGATCCCTCCGTTCAGCCCCACCGTCGCCCGAAACCCCCAGAACCCCATCCACCCCCCCTTTTCCTTCCGCCAGTTTTAAAAGACCCGCACGCCGTACAGCGGCCATCTAGCACCACCTTCTTTTCCAGGTTTGGGGGCGAAAAACACTTTTTTTCCCCAAACCATCCCAAAGCCAAAAGCCTGAATGTCGGCATTGCCAGGCTTTTGGCCCTTTGGGAAATGTTCATTTCCTCCCGGGGACACAGATGGGTTCCCCCACGTCTGGCCCTGCCCCCCCCAATACCAATGCCAGCAGCATTTCGTTTCCAGAAAACCTCCCTGCCCTGGGCCCGCCCCGTGTCAACTAAAATTTCAAGCGCGTTGTCTGCCTGGTCCGGAAAAAACCCTCTGGTGGCATCAAGTGCCCAGATAAACCAGGCCGGGTTTAAATTAATCTGTCTGGAGACCGTCCACACACATCAGGGGCTTGGGCGGCTCTCCGCAACGAGCAGAGGCGGGGGGTGACAAAAACCTTGGCCAGGCAAAGGGGGTGTGCGATAACGGGGGAAATCTCTGGCCGCCCTTAAGATCGGGAGGTGGAGCACACCCTTGCCCCGCACGTCCTGAACCTTGTCGTCCCCGAAATTTCTAAAGAGCTACCCGGGTCGGAGCCCGCTGAGGAAGGCCGAAGTCTGAGTTCGCACTTCCCCTTCGCAAACCCCCGCTTTGTCCCCCCTGGGTGCGTTTCAGTGTTAGCTCGGGCCCCCCCGTCAACCTTTTTTATTTTGATTTGGGAAAACCTGGAAATTCCCCCCTCCACATGCCCAGCGATTGTGGGAGCACGAATGCCATTTCGTAACGAAGTACCATGGGCCCACAACACGGTGCGGACCTCGGGGGTTTTACCACCGAATGAGCAGGTGAAAAAGCTCTCACCATCCTTGCCAGTTTTGAAGAACCACCAAAATGGCATGCTACAATGCCCTTCTCAGCATGAGCATTGTGGTGATCTAAGTTTCCCTGGAACATCGGTGGACACTACTGAAACAACAGTTCCCGCCGAGCGTTGAGGAGGAGACGGACACAGATGCGGACATATACCTGAGCCTCTCTCCCGTCGAATCCACAAGCCGACAGTTTTTCCTTCTCCATTTTAATCGGTCTTCATATAGCAGTGGTACGGGTCCCGGGCTAGTGCAAGGCGGCGCATCAGCTCTCCAGGGTGCATCATCTGAGCAAGTCAGGGCTGTGTTGAAGCTGTGCCTGAGGAAGCGTAGGAGGGAGGAGGTAGGTTTCCTAGACACGAGAACGTTACCGACGTCCCTGCCCGGGGTTGGAAAAGAGGTTGGCGCGAATTTGAGGCAGAGGACACGATGAGGAAGATCAGATTGCTAGTGCCCCTCGACCCAGAGGCTTGGAATCAAGCTCCATGGGTCTCACATGAGTGCTTGGATGCTTCCATTTCCTCCAACATGAATCCTCGCGATTAAGGCCATCAAAATGAACAATCAGTTACTTACTGTGGCCACCCTCCTGGATCCCCGGTAAAAACAAAAACTCAGCACTTTCCTTCCACCCACCCCAAATAGATAGTAAAATGCAGGAAATGGAGGACTAGCTGATTGCTCAACTGAGACATCGTTGCGTCTGCTTGCAAACGTTCCATCAAATGTTCACGGTTGGAACAACATCAATCGACCGTGACAGCAATAAAGTGCCAAGCAGTGGCCGTAGCGCAGCACAGGCAAGGTGGCAGAAGCCTAATGTGGTGACCTCCTGGCAATCTTTATTTACCTCCTTACCAACGCATGCATTGCAGTGCAAACATCCAACACACAAGAGATCAGCTTAAAGATCATGGTGCACTCGACTATCTGCGTCTCAACACCGAAGTTTTTGTATGTGTTTCGGACCCAATAACTTCTGGGTATCCAAAATGGTACGAATGCTGAGCTCCTCTCCACGACCTAGAGTTGTTTGTCCTGCCACAGCAGCGTCATATCTGAGCGGACCTTCAGCACAGCTGGAAGGAGCAATTACAGACAAACGCAAACCGCTTTCCACTAGATAATGTGGATCGTTTGATTTCATCAAGATGTGAATCAGCGCATGGATCTACTGATGGAGTTGTGGCCGCCCCCCAATTGCCGAGTCACGATTAGTTTTGCCGGTCTACTTCACATTACACTTTTAACAGAATGGTCCTCATTGAAAACTTTTTTTTAAAATGATCATTTCTTACTGCAATTTTTATCTCGGTTCCCAACAGTTCATTTTGCTGGTTGTGCTGTGAGGAGACTGTTAAAGAAAGCAAGGTTTCAGACAAACACCGTATTCCATTTACCTTTTAGAAGTTTTCGCATTGTCAATCGTTTTTGAGTCATGTTACTGTGAGATACAGCTATAATTAAGGTCCTTTGAACAGAAATGTGGCTCTAAGTGCTTATTCCCTCACAATTTTTAATAGTGCTGAGAAGTCATATTATAATTTTCTTGGGGTCCTGTTGCTGTGAATACCGCTATAATAAAAGGTCCTTTGGAAGAGAAATGTGGCTTTCTAAGTGGACATTTTTCCCTCACAATTTTTAACAGTGGCTGAGAAGATCCAATTTTATAATTTTGGGTCATGCGTCTTTGAAATGCAGCAACACTATCAACGGGTTCTAAAAAATGTTGTTTCTAACAGACATTTGTTCTCTTCACACAATTGTCCAAAATGGCTCAAGGGTAATGCTTTTGAATTGTTGGGGCTAGTTTGCTGTGACATGCAGCTATACTCAGGTCCTATATATAAAAAATGTAGTTTCCTAACACATTTTTTGTGCTTCACAATTGTCAAGAGAGTGCTTCAAGGGTGATGTGTGCTGTCAGAAACAGAAGTGGTAGGACACCTGTTTTATGACACATCACTGCAAAATGACTGTTTTTGCAAGATCTTTAACATACTAGCAATCCCGTTATTGAGACAACACCCATTTTAATACAATTAAAAAAGAGAAACAAAGACTGGATGTACAGAAACTTACCGATGTAGGTATTCAGAGGACATGATAGGGAGCAACGACAGAGAACAAAGAAGAGAGACAATTTCTCCAGCACGTTGTTGAGTAAACTGAAACAAGAATCCAAGAAAAAGGCACCTGGTGGAACATGGAGCGTTAACCACCAGTATTTTCCAAGTGAAGCTCATTGGTCGCATCCTCTACGGAGGGTCAAGCGCTACCCAGGTATTTGACTGTGTACTGAGAAGCTGGAGGTCTACTCACCACTACCGTACTCTGCTTCAGCACGACTGTTTTACATTGCTGCTCATAAGCGGCATTTTGTTACCATTTAAATAGATGACGACGCCAGCCTGGGGGGCTCTCACCGCACCCACTGTACTCCGCCCTGCAAGCTGAACCTGCGTGTTAATAGATGACAGACGCTATCCTGTGGTCTCTCACCGCCCCACAGTAAGTCTGGCCCTGGCGAGCTGGACCTCCTGTTAACAGATGGCTGACGGCCAGCACTGGCTCTCACCGTTAGGGGCAAATCAGGAAGCTTCCAATTTCCTCTAATAAAAATTAGATTTTGAAAAAAGGTGTTTCTGTGAGGTTAAGTAGTGTTCATAAAAGGGCCCCAGGGCTTGGAACACAAAATGCACAATTTAGAGGAAAAAAATTTTCTGGGGCTGAGTCACTTGTCGCATCATTGATCTCCGGGGAGTCTGTCCCTAATCACTGAAGAAGATTTGGAGGAAAAAATGAAACCGATGAATATGATGCTGAATCAGTCTCAGAAATGCAGAGGGCAAATGTCTTCCAACTAAGAAGTGTTTTTGGTGGTGAATAGACATTTTTTATATTACTTAAGGGGTGTGCGTCACGATTTTAACACATCACGCCCGTGTTAAAAAATACCTTTAAAAACTTGCAGGAGGGTGTATGTAGTATGTTATCACACTTAAAAAAGAAGCAAAAAATAATAATTGTAAAACAATGAAATAAAACTTGCCCTAAATAAATTCTGTAAACAAATGTCAGTTTACCAAAAAATAATCTAATGACAGTCAATGTACAAAATTGCATAGAGTGCCACTTTGAGATCTGTGGGTCAAACAGGTTTAGGGGTCATGCTGTGTACAGGAACAAGGTATAGTCAATGTCCAGTATGAAACTAAAATGGTGGTTGAAAGAACTCCTTTTTTTCCGGTCAACTTGTTTAAATGTGGGGGTCATTCCAGGTTTGGGGCTCATGCTGTGGCCCAGGACACGTTTTAGTCAATTTGCCAGCAGTGAAACTAAAACTGTTGTTGAATAGACTCCTTTTGTCCCGCACTTTTTTTATCTGGGGTCAGCAGGTTTGGGCTCAAGCTGCGTTCCAGGAGCAAGGATAATCAATGGTCTAGTCAAGTTAAATGAATGGTTCAAATCATACTGCTTCTGGCACTTTTTAATGTGTGTGTCATGGTCAGGTTTAAGGTCATCTGTGGTGCAAGACAGGGATAGTGAACTGGTCGATTATATTCTGTGGCTTTTATAACCTACGTAGTTGCCTAAGATGTAGCACGTATCCTTTTGACTGTTGTGGATGCTATTACAAGCTTCTCCATCCCTGTTTTGGTGTAAGGAATGCGAAGTGTTTGTTCCTCTCCCCATAGACTTTAATGGTCCATCCAGTAGATAATCTATTAATCGACATTCGATATCATAATGATAATTGCCGATATCTACTATCGACCCGATGACGATAGTCAACGTAATCGCTCATCACTATTTGTAAGTATTTAACTTTTGTAAATACATATTTAGCAAAACTGTACCAAATATCACACTATTTCCTGTAACCAGTTTATCATATTACTCATGTGATCATTTGATCATAATTGATTGATTCCTATGTTAAATAATATTGTGTTGTATTCGGATTGACTGGACTTCTTTAAAGCTGTATCTAGAACCTGTATTGATAAAACTTGGCAAAACAATTGTATACATGGGGGTGCAGCTGCCTTCATTTTGGTCGTGCACTCTGCCCATCCATTCAGAACAAAGCATAGCCGGGCTCCTCATACCCTGAAAAGTATAGAGGCCTGAAAAAGCACCAAAGGAGGTAAGATTTAAAGTAGGTCCCCATCTGAACGGAGGCCGCTTTGCAGTTAGTGGATGGGCCCTAAAAGCCTCACTTTTTTTTTTATTACATATAGTAGAACTGCACTTGCCAAACGGAAAGATACAAACACTGAAGATTCTTTCAAAGTGCTGCTGGTCCATTTCTGTGTGTTTGCATTTGCACTGCAGCTGCGTTAGCTTGCATTTATTTTTTAATTTTGGGAGATGCTGGCAATTTTTTGGGGATATACAGCACGTCATAGCTCCAAGAAGATAAAGCTCTTCTGGAATTGCCAGTACACTGGTGCTGGAATTTTATAGGCAAGTTTTCTTTTTCCCTTAATCCTAAAACATTTACTGCAGTTTCTTTAATTTGCTACCCTCTCGGTCAGCCCCTTTAAGTAGCCCTTCACGCTTTGACAGAGAAGCAAAATGATATCAATTATTTTCACTTACCCATAAAAAACTGTAGTGCAACATTATGTATGAGAATTCTGTCCAGCGGGACTGTGCAAAGTTTTCCAAAGTTTGCAGCCAACTTCACAGCATCAATTTCCTGCAAGAGATGTGCACCATGAATTGATGTGTTAAGGGTGTTCACACAAAAAGACTGTGTCCAAACGAGCATGTAGCAATCAGCTATGGTTCAATGTAACATTTGCATGTCTACACAGAAGGCAGTGATTTGCTGCAGTAGCAATGATGGGGCAACCTAGAAGACAACTTCAGCCAACATTGGTGCAGTTTGTTAAGGGTGGCATCTGACGCTGCATAAGCCAGAGAGTCAAGGTGTGGGCTTAACAAAGCGGTTGACCTGCAAAATCATGTGGCCAGTAATAATATCAATGAACAACATTACTGGCCACACAGTTTTGCAGGTATACAGCTTGTAAAGCTGGGCAGATGTTAATCAATAGAAAACGGCACAGAAGCACATATGCGGAGGTTCTCAACTGTATGGTGGCCATCTAGTTTATGCAGCATTGAACTCAAATCGTTTATGGACATTTTAGTGCAAAGCCCCTTTACAAAACACAAAAACTATACAGCATTATTTCCAATTATATAATTTCCCTTGTAAATTAACTAAATTGCTGAAAGGACCATTTTTTTTTGGTTGATTCAGGTCCCACAAAGTAGATATTAACCCCTTAACGACATTAGACGTATCCACATACGTCCGGTAGTTTGGGGTTAACTGCACCAGGACGTGATGGTCACAATAAACTAAGAGAGACTCCTCCTGCGTCTCTGTCGGCGAGCAGCAGGCAACGGATTCGGGGCCGATCGTGCAGCCCTGCCCTATGGAACAGACAGCACGGTTGGCAGAGATTGCTTACGGGTTGTCTTAGTGACGTCCCAATGCCCGGCCGTTAACCCTGTGGCATGACCCGGCATCGTGACTGACAGTTGTCATAGGAACCGTGCACAGCAAACAAGCTATGCACGATTCCTATTGAATGAGAGATCTAAAGATCTCTCATTCAAATCCCCTCGGGGGAAAAAGTAAAATAAAAAAATGTCCAAAAAGTGAAAAAAAAGAAAAAAAAGTGAAAAAAAACAAGTAAAACACATAACACGGAAAAATAAAACTAAAATTACGTACACCGCCTTTTCCCCATCTTTACAAACGCCAAGAGCCCAAAAAGATCATAAATAAAGTTCCCATAATTTGTATCGCACGCGTGCGTACGACCTGCCATATAATCTGTCATGTTAATTAACCGTAACGGTTGAACGGCGTAAAGGAAAAAAAACAAAAAAAACAATCCAGAATTAAGATTATTGTTCATCCCAGACAGCACATAAAGTGAATAAAAGTGAATTAAAAAAAAACTCCTAGAAACGCCAAAGTGTGTACCAACTTAAAACGTCAGTGTCATCCCGCAAAAAAAAGTCATTATACAGCTCTGTATTACGGAAAAAAATAAAAAATGTATAGCTTCAGAAGATTGCGATGCATCAAATATTGTTTTACACACTAAAAACACTGTTCTTTTTTTTTTTAACAGTTGCTTCACCATAAAAAAACTTATAAATGGGTTCGCCATAATCGTAGCGACCCAAAGAGTAAAAGCTAACCTTATCACGGATACTGCACGGTGAGCCCTGTTAAAAATAAAAAACACTATTCGGATTGCAGCATTTTCTTCCCTGGCCTCCAAAAAATGGATTAAAAGCGATCAAAAAGGCCTTGTCCCACCAAAATTGATACCATATAATAACGTCAATCATCTCGCAAAAAACAAGTCCCTACACAGCTGCCAAGCACAGAAAAATTTAAATAGTTATGGCTCTCAGAACTAAGGCGATGCAAAACAGTATTTTCCTGGTTGATAACAGTTGATTTTTTTATTTGTATAAACGCAGGTAAACATAAAAAAACATACAAAGTGGGTAACGGTGTAATCGTATTGACCTGCTGGAGTAAGTTACCATGTCATATATACCGTACAGTGACCGCTTAAAAAATAAAAATTAAAAACACTACCAAGATTGCTGTATTTTGTTCAAAACTTCAGAAAAACTTAATAAAAAGTGAACATAGATCATATGAACCCATAATGGTACCAATAAAAACTTAACTCATCCCGCAAAAAACAAGCCATACATAGCTTGCAACAGAAATAAAAAAGTTATGGCTGTCAGAATAGGACAACAAAAAACGCTATTTTTTATAGCGTATTTCTATCTGTGTAAAAGTAATAAACAGAAAAAACTTTAAAAATCTATATCATAGTACTTGTACCGACATCCCATAGTAAAGTTATCAATCATTTCACACTGCACGGCGGATGTTTTACTCTAAAATTGAACTCAAAAACAATGACCCGAACTGCGTTTTTCCACATTTCATTGCACATGCTAAAACAATAAACTATGGAACTCTTGTGCATCAAATGCACAGTACACCTTAGAATGAGATCCTGAGGGTGTTGAATCCAAAATTGGGGCGGACTTTGGAAGGTTTTTAGCGCCTGTTCTGCTACTTTGGGGCTTGCAAATGCGACATGGCCCCACCAAAAATCTGCGTTCCTAAAAGCAAATAGCGATCCCTCCCTTATACGCCTGCATGCGACCAAACAGCAGTTTACACCACAAGTAGGGTATCGCCGAACTTGGAAGAAATTGCTTAAACAAAGTTTTGGCGGTTCTTTTTTCAGGATTCCTTGTATATATAAAAACATTTTAAGCTAAATATTGCAGATTATTGAAAAAAAAATTTTTTAAATATTCACTGCCTTATGCTAAAAAAAATTTGTGAATCTCCTTGTGGGGTCTATATACTCAATGCACCCCTGGCTTATAACATTAAGGGGTGTAGTCAATATCGGTCTATTGAGGGGTGTTTATTAAGTTATAGCACCTTAGGGTGTCCCAAAACTTAAAATGGCGCCTCATAAAATCGTATTGAAAAATTGAGACCCCAGAGTATTGTAGGTGCTCCTCATATTTGGGGCTTATGGGTGAGCCAAATAATGCACCTAGGGCCCACATATGGGATATCTCTAAAACGGCAGACCTGGGGGAAATGTATTTAAGTGGCCATTACCTAGTCATCATTTACCGTATTCCAGTGAAATAAGGATAAATATTGAAATTGAAAAATAAAAGTGAAATTTGAAGTTTCACCTCCACATTGTGTTTAATTTCTGTGACAAATCTCTTGAAGGTTATCAAACTTCCTAAATTAGTGTTGTAAATACATTATGGGGTGTCTAGGTTTCTCAGTTGGTCACTTATGGGGGTTGTTCTCTAACATGCAGGCCCCTCAAAGCCACGTCAGTTAAGAACTGGAGTTGTGGTCCTAAAAAAATGTATATTGCAAATTTTCTTGAAAATGTGAGAAATTATACTTAATTTCTAAGCCCTTAATGTCGTAAAAAAAAAAAAAAAAAAAAGACATTTAAAAAATTATGCAACCTATAGGGGACATTATGGTAGATGCTGTTATAGAACTAGCTTTTGTCGGTGATAATAATTATCTGTCTTGCACGCCGAAAAATTTGCAACTTTCAAAATCGGCATATTTTTTACAAATTTTCATGAAATTTGATAATTTTTCACAAACAAAACAGGACTTGTAGGATAAAAATTTCTTACTGACTTAAAGCACAAATGTGTCACGAGGGAATGAAAAACAATCTGCTGAAATCACATGAAGAGGTAAAAGTGTCAAAAAGTTATTCTCACATAAATTGCACGTCAGATTTCAAAAATAGGCTGTGTCAGGACGTTCAAAACAGGCTGGGTCATAAGGGTAAAGGTGGTTTTGTCACGAAGTAAAATTGACCGTGGGAAGTTTGTAAATTGAATAATAAACCATTTTCACATTCATCATTATTAAACTAATTCTGCAGTTTTTGTTTTAGATTGGCTCCTTAGTGATCCATTGTTTACAAGCTCGTCTCCAGGGGATACGCAGGGCTGAGTGCGACTCAGTCCATGGTTGCACCCATGTAGACATCCCCTCTCCTCACAGCAGTACTGAGTGTTCAAACCCTACTTTTACTATCATTCTACTCCCCTCTCTTTGCTCCTAAGAAATTAGTCCACCCAGTGCAAATAAAAAAAAAAAAAAGAATCCTTGCTATGAGGTTTGTGCATTGATAAGTAGAAATAAATCCACAGGTTTGGTTCCATGCAGGGACTTCGAAACGAGAACCCTTGTTGCCATGGAGGGCAAATGTTTTTACACTGATGGCTTAAATTGTAGCTACTTACAGAGTACAACATAAACGACCTTTCTTTGACTAGAGAGAGGAAAGGCCTAGTGATGTCATCCTGCTGGAGTCACGATGATATGCATTCAAACAAATCACACATGCCCCCTTTTGTGCACACAGAAGTGAAGAGCTGAATGCAGGAGGTGTGAAATGAGATCGTGGCAAAAACCCTTTAAAGGGTGTTATTAGAGTTTAAATGGGATTTTCGTAACTTACGTAAAAATCCTTTTCTCGTCCAAATTCAATTGGGGGACACAGCACATGGGTATAGGATTTGCCCTTCGGCGAGGCGGGGAGGGGACACTAGGCGGATCAAACGGGGGGTTTTTTTATTTTTTAGCCCCGCCATGTGCTATATCCTCCTGCTGACGCCAGGATGAATCAGTTGGTACAAAACGACGTGGGCCGACGAGGTGAAAAAAGAGAACCTTAATTCCCCTGGCGAAGAAAAAAAACGGAGGGCGGGACCTGTGTTCCCCATTGAACGACACCGCAACATGGGATGTCCAAAAGCTAAGTCCTGAGGGGTGAGGCAACTAGAAACTTCATCAGCGTGACAAGCACCTCAGCCACTGCTAACTTGAAGTACCCTACGGCTGAGAGGCAGCAGCCGAGGCAAGGCATGAGTTGGGTAGAGAAACTTAGACGAGGTATAGGCGAAGCCAGGTGACAGCTTTGCAAACCTTGCCAAACGACGGGGCTGAAAGCGAACCAACCAGAGCAGCCCCAACTGTCGGGTGGGAGCGAGCCGTGACCCTGCGTAACATGGACCAGATCGGATATAGAGGACGCCAACCCCCTTCAAGGACCCTCACGGGACCAGACCAAGCGGGCTGCGGTGTACCTAAAGGATGAAATAGAGAGGGTAAACGAACGTCCTGACCCTGCTACCAACGTAACAATCGACCTCAATGATGAGAGGACGAGGGGCAAAAGAGGGCACGCAGAACTATGTCTTCAACGATATGAAACCTGAAAAACCAATCATAGGGAAACGTAACGGACAAGAACACAGAGTATCCTGGTCCTTCCACAGACCCAGAACAGGGGGCCGGCGATAGAGCTGCCTGTACAGGCACTTGGGGATAGAAGTGACTGCCACCAGAAGGCTCACCTTCCATAAAAGGTAAACAAGGGAGATCTTCGTGGAGGCCGGATGGTGCAGACTGTTAATTTCCCAATCAGGCATTTGCATCACACGGTTCGGATAGGCCTACCGAACCAGGGACCTAACGCACGACCCCCTGCACTAGAACTTAAGCTGTGAGCAGGGGCCAGGTTGTGACTCACAGAATTGGACGAAACGAACTCTGCCCTTTCAAGTGGGAAAGGGCTTGAGCCAGAGCCTCCCGGGCCTGATGTGGAAAAAACGTCACCCTGGAGCCACAATCGTGGTGTTGATGAGACCGACCCGAATGGGTGCCCCCGGATGAGAGGGGAAACCCAATGCGTTAGATCCTAGGAGCGCTTATGGAAATGGGTTTGGGGTTCCCAGCACAGAGATCTGGACGACTGGCTTCCCCAGGTGACTAGAGACCCCGCGTCATCGGGGAGCGGGGCCCCACCCGAAACGCTGGACATATGTGGCTTGATGACAGCATTGCAAGGGGACAGAAAAATTTTACCTCCCCTGATGTAATACCGGGAAGGCTGGGCACCAGCCAAGGTTCGAGACCGAGCCTGGGGTGGCAGGCGCATGGCTGGACAAGGCACAATGGAGACATGCGTCAATGAGGCCAGATTGCACGCTGCGGGAGTGAGCAAAGGAGCTGCGCAAAGGACCACACCTCAGGACGGCAGATCCTCAAGCATGCCACAACCCTCGCATGCAACACTAAAGAACAATGTTAGGTGCGATACAGAGATAGGGGCACGATAAGTGCGCGCTTCAGACGGGAGAGAAAACCTCGGGTACCTGATGAGCCATAAGGGGTCATCCCTTGTCGTTTCCATCCCTATGATGGAAATCAGAATGGATTGCTGCAATTAGATCCAGGAAGCGCGCTACAATTCAGGGAAATCTGACGCTGACCGGCAGGCGCTTTTGATGGGTGGGACCAAACCCCCCTGATGTGAAGAGATCGTCATTAGGGGTGGCAAAGAGCTACACTGAGGACCTTAAGAGTGCAGCCCCCATCATAGTTCCGAGAGCCTACTTTGTGACCACACGGGGACCGTCGATAAGACCTGTGGACAATAGGGACAGAAACAACTGATGTCTCAAGCAGCTGAAAAACTCTCTGCGCTTCCCGAGGGCCTACCGCTGTCCAGAGCGACTCCAGTGGCAACCGGGCCCAAACGCATACTGGTTTTGAGCACTTTTAAGGGGACAGACATTGGCCCTTGTGAGTCACTCCTTCATGACGAACCTAAAGGGATTTAATAAAATCCCTGAAGAAACGCTCAGACTCTGAGGCGGCATAATCCACTCCTCGCCGGAGGAGATGCGGATGTGCCAGAGGAGGAAACCGACGCCCGAGCCAGAGCCTGGGGGGCGCGGAGGCCGCTTGCAACCGTGCTGGGGATCCAAACAAAGTGAGTTCATGAGAGTGGCCGACCCAGCAAACAAACCAGGTACCCCACTGATGTACCTGCCAGCTCCTGGCACTGGAGGAAATGCGCCCCCACTCCAAAAAAAGAATCTCGGCGTGGGGGCGGCTCCTCAGCCCAAGCGCTAGTTGGCAAAGGCGCCTTGAGGCGTTCAGAGAGAACAGGTTCACGTGAATGCGCTGCCACCAGCTAGGCCCTGAGGGGGGAGATACCACGTTCCCTTGTGGCCTCCCAGAAAAACGTTTACGCGGCGAGCGTAAGCGCAGACCAATAACTACCTTGGCGGGCTGCAGACCCCCGCCAAAAATTTCTAGCGGCGGGGGACGGCGAACGTCCACTGCATTGGCCGACGCTCTAGCCATAAAATCGGGTTGACACCAGGCGAGAACTTACTGAGGGACCACAGTAGACCCTGGGACAGGCGGGGATTCCACAAATCCCTGTGGAAGCTTCAGCGCCCCCACCAACCCCGAGAAGCCGCTGCTGCAGCTGCTACCGGCCAGACATGGTAGCGTAGTCTGAAACTGCGGAGAAGCAGAAGCAAGCGCAGGTCGCAGGGCTGCCACGGCCGCCCCCAAGGCGGACTTACAACAACCCGTGAGGACGCCTGTTTGTGCCGTCATCAAGGACCGCCACGTCCGAGACAGGGATGGCCATAGACTACATGAGCCGGGTGACTGGGGTGTCCCCTTATGGGACCACCGACCCACTATGACCCTGACCCGCCAGGAAAGGGCGAAAGAGAATTAGGCCTTCTGGGTAGGAATCAAACGCCCTGACCGGTTGTTTCCATTCCTGGCCAACAGTTCTCAAGTTCCGGCGTGCAGGGATCACCAAACGCTGTTTGGCCTGCCGCCCTTAGAGGGAGACTCTCCTGGAGGCTGAGACAATCTTACCCTAAGGAGTGTCTGACAGCCCGCATAAGGGATTGGACCCTCCGCTGCTGAAATCCTATTAACCTGTCTGCGCAGAGCCAGAGACAGGGGAGTAGTCTCAAAAGAGGCCATATCCAGGGGCCTGGAGCTTTTCACATCGTACCAAGAGCCCGGCTATAGGATTGGGACGCTGCTGCCGCATCATCAAACCCTGTCTGGGCACCAAAGCCCAGGGACAGGGGGAGTCTCCAACAGAGGCCGTATCCGGGAGATGGGCTTTCACACCCAGTCCCCTATAGCCGGCTAAGGGCTTGGACGCTGCTGTTCGCTCATCATCTCTGTCTGGCTCAGAGTCAGAATCAGAGGAGTCCCCACTTGAAGAAGCGTTTCTGCATGAGCTTCATCTCTCCGACCACGTACTGATGGTGAGAGAGGTTGGGTGAGAACGAGGGCAGAAGAACTCTAAACCCTCTTACGCTAACACTACGTACGGGGCTGAACCGGGCGCTGGACCCTTGGGAAGGTGCGAGGGGCTGGGCAGCGAGCAGCGACGGCATGTGCCCTATGGCCAAAACCGTAACCTGGGGTACTCTGTACAGGGCGGCCACTGCTAGTGAGCAATATGACATGGCCCATTATGGGGCCACCGACCCTCGACAGGGGGTGCTGGGTCCCGCAGTGGACGGTAGCGGAGCAGCGTAAAGGGCACAAAGTGCACTGGGGATAGCCGACAAGAATATCCTGTGGCAGCGGGCACCGGCGAAGCAAGTCGCCACTGCTTTGGACACGGGCTGTTAAAACACTTAGCCCTGAAAAGTGACATGGCTGCAAAACGCGGGGGCAGGGATGGGTGGCCCACAGGGGGTTAACTTACCATCCAAAGACGCTGCGTCTCCCTCAGCAGTCAGGAGAAGCCAGGACGCCGAACGCCGCAAAAACAGCGTTTAGGCTCCGCCCCCAACAAAGGCCTGGGCTGCTGGAGGTCCTGCCCCATTCAGGGAGGGGCCCGAACCCGTTTGGCCAGGAGAGGGCGCGGCCTAGTTGCAGCCTAGGCGCGGTGGAAGCCTCCAGATGTCGGGGGCTAAATATGAACGCGCGGCCGCGGCGCGACTATCGGAACGGCGCTGGAACGTCGCAGGAGCTGGTAAAGCGACCTGCACCCCCTGAGAGGCCATCTCACCCCGCAGCCAGCGCCAGAGCCAAAAACTCGCGGTACCCGGCAGTAACCCCGCGGTACCGCGGAAAGTAACGCCGCGGCACCGCATGGTTGCCCAAAGAGCCAATGCCGCACGGCAACCTGTCCTGCTGCCGTAAGGCAGCTATAGCATGGGGGAAAATATGCCCCCCATCACTGGGACCCCCAGCGCGGCAGAGAAAACCGCCGCTGGGGCCAAGGCCCACAGCCAGGGACAGGTATCCAGGCCCGGCCCCTTAAGCAGATGCTGCCGCAGTGGACTAACAGGGCCGCAGCCCAGGGCCGGCACGGGCCGAAGGGAGGGAATGCATTTCTGCCCTGGGAAGCCCCCCAATACCTGGGGAAATAGGGAAACACTGGGGGGCCGCAGGAAAACGGAATTCCTGCGGTCACCCAAAACGTATTAAAGAAAAAAAACCCCGACCCCCCAAAACAGATTAGGTCGGGGTACTCACCAATCCGATGTCTTCGGGCATCGCGGTATCACCCCTTCGGTACCAAGCACCCAGAGGTGAGGCTACCGGAATCCATAAAAAGGCAGCGGAAGCGGCAGGTGGGAACGGGTGAGCGGCGCGGAGGAAGGCCAGCCAGCTAAAGAACTGACTGGTCTCCTGACGCCCTCAGGGGGGACAGCGTCACAGTACAACTACGCGTTGACGGCCCCCCTGATAGGTGAGAGCCGTGCGCTCGATCACCTTCCAACAGGTGAGAGCCGTGCGCTCGATCACCTTCCAACAGGTGAGAGCCGTGCGCTCGATCACCTTCCAACAGGTGAGAGCCGTGCGCTCGATCACCTTCCAACAGGTGAGAGCCGTGCGCTAAAATTCCCCCTTCCAACAGGTGGGGCCCGGGGGATGCGCTCAACCCACCTTCCAATGGGGAGATTTCCCGGGGTTTGGCGCTAAATCCCCTTTCCCAACGGGGTGGAGCCGTGTCGCTCAATCACCTTTTCCAAAACGGGTGAGTGCCTTTGCGCTCAATCCCTTTTCCAACAGGGGGGAAAAGCCTTTTTGGCGCTCAATCCCCTTTCCCCAAAAGGGTGAGGGCCGGTTGGGGCTCAATCCCCTTTCCCAAACAGGTGAGGACCCGGGTTCGGCTCAACCCACCTTTTCCAAAAACAGGGGGAGCCTTTTGCGCCCCCAAATCCCCTTTTCTAACAGGTGAGAGGTGGGGCCTCAATCCCCTTTTCCCAAAACAGGTGAGACCTTTGCGCTCAATCCCCCTTCCCAACATTTTTGAGGGGCCTTTTGCGTCAATCCCCCTTTCCAACAGGTGAGACCCCGTCCCCAAATCCCCTTTCCCAAACAGGTGAGAGCCTTTGCGCTCAATCCCTTCCAACAGGTGAGGCCCTTTTGGCCCCCCTCAACCCCCTTTCCAAAGGGGGAGAGCCGTTGCGTTTCAATCAACCTTTTCCAACGGTGGACCCGGGTTTTGGCGCTCAATCCCCCTTCCCAAAAAACGGTGAGACCCCTTTGGTCAATCCCCTTTCCCAACAGGTGAGAGCCGTGCGTTTAAATCCCCTTTTTCCAACGGGGTGAGAGCCTTTTGGGGGGGGGTACAATCACCTTCCAACGGGTTGGGCCCGGGGCGCCCCAATCCCCTTTCCCAACAGGTGAGAGCCGTTTGGGCCCCAATCACCTTCCAACAGGGTGAGACCCGGGTTTGCGTAAATTTCACCCTTCCAACAGGTGAGAGCCGTGCGCTCAATCACCTTCCAACAGGTGGGGGCCTTTGGGGTCAATCCCCTTTCCCAACAGGTAAAGGCCGGGCCCGGCCCCAATCCCTTCCAACAGGTGAGAGCCGGGCCCCTCAAATCCCCTTTCCCAAAACAGGGGGAGAGCCGGGACCCTCAATCCCCTTTCCAAAAGGTGAGGGGCCGGGGGCCGGCTCAATCCCCTTTCCCAAAAGTGGAGCCCGTTGCGCTCAAATCCCCTTTCCCAACAGGGGGGGGAGCCGGTTTGGCGCTAATCACCTTAAACCAAGGTGAGACCCTTTGCGCTAAATCCCCTTTCCCCAACAGGTGAGACCCGGGGCGCTAAATCCCCTTCCCCAGGTGAGACCGGGGGCGCTAAATTCCCCTTCCAACGGGGTGGGGCCCGGGCGCTAAAATCCCCTTTCCCAAACCCGGGTGAGAGCCGGGCTCAAACACCTTCCAACAGGTGGGGGAGCCGGGGCGATCCCCCACCTTTCCCAACGGTGAGGGCCGGGCCCCTAAATTCCCTTCCAACAGCGTGAGACCCGGGGCGTCAATCCCCTTTCCCAAAACAGGTGAGGCCGGTGGCGCTAAAATTCCCCTTTCCCAAAACGGGTTTTGGAGAGCCGGGGCGTTTCCAATCCCCTTTCCCAACAGGTGAGACCCGGGGCCCTCGTAAACATTCCCAACAGGTGAGGGGCCGGGGCTCATCACCTTAAAAAAAGGTTTTGAGACCCGGGGCGTCAATCCCTTCCAACAGGTGGGGCCCGGGGGGCTAAATCACCTTAAAAACAGGTGGGGCCCGGGCGCTAAATAAACCTTCCAACAGGTGAGGCGGGTGCTCAATCCCCTTTCCAACAGGGGGGGACCCGGGGGGCCCCTCAATCCCCTTTCCCTGAAAAAGGAAAAGAAAAATAAATTGCAGGGGAGAGCAACGTCTGCCCCCTCCCAAAACAAAAGGCTGAAAACTGATCACCCCTGGGTTTTCAGCAGGAGGGTTTTTGTCCCCCGGGGGCGGGGTAACACGTTTGACCCGCCTATTTGTTGCCCCCTTTGGGCAAGGGCCCTATACCCAAGGTGTTGTGTCCCCCAATGAATTATTGGTGAGAAAAGTGTATTCCAATCTCAGACATAAAAGTCTATTAGACTCAGATCCCATAGTATCTTCCTTGTGTTAACTGGCAGGTGAACAAAGACTCACACCTTCATCGATTAAAATTTTTTTGAGGGCCCTTTTCCCCTGAAGGAAATAAATTTTTAAAAGTTTTCAAAAAAACCCCCTGTAAAGTTGGTTTAAACCCAAATGGGAAAAACAAGCGGTTTCTTTAAAAAAAACCCAAAAAGAAAAATTTGCTTTTCAAAAAAAAATCATTTCAAAGCAAAAGTGATCATGAGGGTTACATTTTAAAATGCTTACATAACTCCCAAAGAATGTTACGTTAATGCGTTCTTAAAAGGGAGGGTTATCTTCTAATGTCTAGGCCAACTCTTTAGAGACACATTTATTTTGAAATGTAGAAATATTATCTGATGTTGCCAAAGAAGCAATCCAATAATCAAGATAAGTGATGACTCTACATGTAAAATAGCTGACATTTTAAAACATACACATAAATTATATACACACCCACACACAACACACACCCCACACACACACCACAAAACACACACACAAAAAATAAAGGGGGATAAAAAAAATTTTCCAAAAATCCCACATCCTAGACTCAAGAATGAAATTTTCCCAGTTGAAAATTTTTTTATTTTTTACATATTAAAATTTGGTTGAGAAAAAATTTTAAAACATAAAAAGGAAAAAAGGAAAATTCTGAAAGATGGGGACTGGATTTTAAATTCATTTAAAAAAACCCCAAAGGGGAAAAATTCCCCCAAATTTCGGGCGGGACCCAAAACTTAAAGAACCAAAGGGAAAGGGGCCCCCTTCAAAAAGTGTTTTGGGCCCCCATGTGCCTTTTTTTTTTTAATTACCTCCTACAGTGCCTGGGCCCTGCTTTTGATGAAGAAAGGGGATTTTTCTCCTGGGGGAAAATTCATTTCCGGAGCTGGAAAAAATCATCAGTGAACCCCCTGGAAAAGGCCCTGTGGTGAAAAACCGGTTTTGGGGGAAAAGGAACGAACTTTGATTTCCCAATGTTTGGGTTTTGGATTAAAGGTCGGGGGAACGGGCCCGGGACAGTCCATAGCATCAATGCTTTATAAAGCAGGAACCCTGACCCCCCTTAAAGCTACATAGACCTAGCTTGGGTTCATGCTTTAAAAAAACCCCCAGGGCCCGGCCCCTGCACAGGGTCTAAACCGGGGGAGGATTTTTATCCCAGGACCTAATGACAGTCAGGGTACCTCTGGCTAGCACATGAAGGGACAGTGTAACCCTTCAAAGAAATGCCGCCCCACACCATTACTGGTCATGCTGGAGGATGTTTCAGTCAGCAAAAACATTCCCCAAAACGGTGTTTTCGGACTGGGTCACTTCCATCATTGCTCAGTGTAAACCCCGCTTCATCTGTGAGGAGCACATTTGGGCACCAATGTGGGAGTCTCCCAAATTTCCCGGTGTTCCCCTGGCAAATCCAAATTTTCCCATGCATGGTGTTGGGCTTTTAAGCACAACATCGCTTTTGGAAAAACGGGCCCTCAAAACCACCCTCATGAAGTTTTTAAAGGACAGTTTGAGAAATCCCAGGGATATTATTTCCCCCTGGAGGTCATTTTGCGGGTTTTTCTGGCATTTGCTCCTTCTTTTTCCTCCTTGCAAAAAAGGAGGAGGTAGGGTGGTCCGTTGCAGTTTTTGTTCCCCCCTTTACACGTCTCCGGGTTGTATTGCCCTTTGCCCCTTTTGGGAATTGCTCCATGCTATGGAAAACTGTGCGGGACAACACAGCAAACCCTTTTTTTTGCCACAGCTGGGGTTTTTGAGGGTGCCATCCTGGAGGGAAGTTGAAACTACCGAGCAATTTTCTGGGGGTTGTGGGGAACCCCCCACTGGGAGTAAAAGACAGTTTAAAAAAAAGGGCAAAAGTGCCCAAAAACAAGACCCCAAAAAGGGTGAGAACAGAAAAAATGGTCCTGGGGTTTCCACCACCTGCAGCCCCCTCCTTTTTTAGGGTTGTTTGAAAATTTGGGCCTTTTATTTCTACCTCATGTCTTTCCTTTTCCCAAACGCGGGGAAAAATTGAAAAAAAAACCGGGAAACGGGTTGATTTCACAGAAGTGTAAATTGACTTGGAGTTTACTTTGTGTTTAATTTTCCCCTTTTAATTTTTTGAGCATTTGTGATATTTAAAAATGTACATACAAAAAACACCACCCCGGAAACCTCACATTTTCGGTTTTCACTTGGCAAAAATGGCGGGGGCGTACCTGTGGTGCCATTTATTTTGTCACTTTTTTGAAAGTACGGTGTTAAATAGTTTTTTCCATGGGACTTTCCCCGCTTTCCTTTTAAAAAAACTGTAGCATTCAATGAGGGCTACGATTTTACTGTATTTGCAGGGCATACTTTGGGATATGAAATGTTTTTAAAAGCGCCAATTTACGCGGGCATAAAGTCCCTTTTCTTTTTGTAGATTGCTAGATTTTCCTTGAGGGGAACCCTTTAAAATCCCAACTTGCCCTTGAACAAACTGAAGCAGAGCACGTTTCCCTCCCTTCAAAAAGGGGCCGCATGGCCCAAAATTTCCAACATGAAAAATGCCCCCAAACACACCCTCAAAGACAACCCCCTGCATTGTAAAAAAAATTTCCCGGGTAAAGGTGCTGGATTTTGGACAGCTATTTTCAGAAAAAACCATAAGGCACCCCTGTGGGGAAATTCCAAGCAGAAGGTGGGAGGAGCGCAATTTTCCCTCTTACATCCCCAGCTCTGGGGAATTGTCGTCAGGGAGGAGGGGAAAGGGGGATCCCAGTGTTCGCAACCTGTGAAGTTTTAGGGAACTCCCATCCCCAAAGAGAGTTTAAAGAAAATTGCTGGAAAATAATGTGTGGCCACATAAAATTTTGCCCTTTGGCAAAAATTTGCCCCTTTTAAAAAACTTAAAACATTGGGGTTTGTTTGAAATTTATTTGGGGAGGCAACATCAAATTGAAAAAACCGGTTATACAAACTGATACCTTATTTTGGGTTATCAATATTATTGTCCAATGAAAAATATAATACAATTTTTAAAAAAAATTGTGAGTGGTGTACTAATTTTTGTGAATACTGTATGTAGTAAACTTTGGTAGGAAACAATGGGGACTTTGCAAAGCAGAGAAATTTTTTTAGTTTAGTAATTTTTGGCCTCTTTACCCCCATAAATGTACTATGTTTTTTAAAAAACGGAACCCCTTAAACATGTGGTGTGGCGTGCATATTTTAAAAAACCCAACTGAAGTCGAAAAAAAACTAATAAACGATTTGCAAAACACACGAGTAAAACTATTTAAAGGGAATCGGTCGACAATTTTTTTTTTTTTAACTTTTTAAATCAAGACCCTGAATATTTTTTTTCCTCTCCTTCGTTTTTTTTTCCTGATTGTAGATTTCTTTTATTTGGCCGTCTATAAAATGTTTTGGGGGGGAAAAGACTTTCTTTCTTGCACTTCTTTAACAGCAGTCAGGAGATATTTTAAGCGGGCTTCATGCACATAAAAATTTTAAGACGTTTTTCTGTCCCATAGACTTGTATAGGAGAGTTTTCACTGGAAGGAAGGGGAGAGGGGGGTTGTGAACCCCCTCTGGTGACTAGAGGATTCTGTGTTATCTGTACACAATGGTGCCCTCCTTTCAGCTTGACCCTTTTTTTACTGAAAATTTAGAGACATTTGGAGAAAAAGTCTGTAAAAGAACGGGAAAAAGGGGTTTCAGACGTTTTATTTGGGCCCTGGTGGAAAAGTGAAAACTGCAGGACTTAAAAATTTAAATAAAAAAAAAATACTGAAATGATCGGGAAAAATTTAAAAAAAAACAAAACCCAAAAAAAAACCCCCTTTTACAAAATGTGTTTAACATAAAAATGTGATTTAAAAACAATAAGTCATTTTTTGATGCCTTTCCCCTTTAAAAGGACATTGCTAAAAAATTTTTAAAAAAACGTGGGTCTATTCCCTCCCCCACCCTTGTTTAAAAACAGCACCGGCCCTTTTGTGCTGTTTTTTGGGTTTCCCAGTACCCCAATGGACAAAAGGAAGATCTGCAGCACCACACACAGTCCATTGACAATCATGCTAATCTTTCTGTAAAAATGCAAAACCCTTTTTAATGTATGAAAGCCCTTTAAGTCCTTTTTCTTCCTCCTTACATTACATTTAAGCCATTTTAAAGGGTAATTCCACCCTCAGACTTTCGGGGTGAAAAGAAAAGTTTTTTAGACGAAAATTTTTGTGCGCATGAATTAGTGTAAATTTCCCGCCTGTTTTTTGAACCCGGGGCTACAGAAAGGGATTTTAAAATCAGGTGCTTTTCTAGTGTTAAGAAAAAACTTTTTTGGCCCCAGGAAAACCACTTTAAAAAGTAAATTTTACTTGTTTCCAGCAGTAATGGCCTGTTTTGTCCGATGAAGCAAATTAAATATATACTTCGTTTTTGGTTCTAGGTGCTCCGTTTCCCACCGCCCCCAAAATAAAGGCGCATTACAAAATTTCCGCGGGCGCTCTTTTTAATGCCCCCTGGCTTTAGGGGAAAATTTTTAAAAACTATAGCAAAACAGGTGCGCAAAGAGGTCAAAGGCTAAAAAGACCCCGACTTCTGGCGAAGCACCTTTCCCAAAACACCCGCCCTTATTTGAAAACCCAAAAACGATATGCTTTTAAAAAAAACTGGTCCCGGGAAAATTTTCCCCCAAGCTTTTAAAATTCCCACCTATATTGAGAACGGGGGACCCAAAGTTGCCCGGGGGTTAGAACGCAGAAAAATTGGGCCGCCAATAGCACTCTCTCAGTTTATTTTAATGGGAATTCTGCGTTCAGCCGAGTACACTTGAAGGGTTTTGGCTGCCACCCTCTCCTTTCCCGCCATAGCGGGGCTCACCTTCCCCATTTTCTATCTGGAATTTGGAGAGGGGATTTAACCCTTTGTTCTGCTTTTTTGGAAATTACTTTTTTTTACATTTTCTTCATTTTCCCATTTTTACTCTTTATTTTTGTTGCACTCCGCTTAAAAAATAAATGAAAAATCTTTTCACCATATACATAAGTATATTAATGGAAAATAAAAAGACAAATAAAAAATTGTGAAATACAATATAAATTGAAAAAAAAAAAGAAAAAAAAAAAAGGGAAGAAAGTTTTAATTTATAATTTATCACTAAAAAGTTTTACCGTAGCTTTTAAAATTTGGGAAAAAAGGGAAAATTTTAGGACTATTATAAAATTGTTTTTGAATATAGTTTTGGGTGAGGAGATAAAAAGATTTCTCCTTTTCCCCGATTTAAAACCTTTGGTTTTCCTGCCTTACCGATTTCCCTTTTCCTTTTAAGCTTCACTTGCCCCAAAGGCTGTTTTTTTTTCAGTTTGCCCATGGGGAGCCCACGCCTTGCATCTTATTTCGGGTTTAAATTGATTTTGGGTTTAAAAAAAAAACAACTAAATGAGAACTTTATCTTAAACCCCCTTTCTGCAGCCTGAGAACAAAAACTTTATAAATTTTGCTAATCATATCCCTGTAACAGGAACAGCAAACTGTTTTTTGCCAATCATTTTTTTTAGATCCACCCCACTTCCTAAACCTGAAAGTGCGAGTCAAAAGGGTGGCTGGGGCTTTTGTGAAACTGCCAGGGTTTTAAAAAAACCCCCCTTTTTTTGTTAAGCGGGAATGCCAAAAAAAAAAAAAAAAAACCACAAAACTTAAAAATTGCTATGGCAAACACAGGACAATGCTGCATCCTCAAGGGATTATTCCTGGCGCCTAACTTCTGGATTAAGTGATGGGAATGAGCTAGCTATGGAGGTGGCTGCGCATTGATCCATTTTAACGAACTTAGAAATTTCCCCCCACTGTAAAAGTATATGGGCCACCTTTACAATTTACACGGATAAGCTTTGGGGTTCATTCTCAAAACAGGTGCATGTCGCAGAGATGGGACTTTTTGAGTTATCAGACATTTTCCCCAAATTTTCCGATAAACCGGGAAAATCCCTGAAAAGGGGGAGTCCCCCCCGGGCCCCCCCTGAAGATTTGGGTTAAATCTCCTGCTTTTGTGGGTTTTTGCCACCAATTGGTTTTCCCCCGGGCGGGGAGGGTTTTTTTTACGGGCCAGGGGGCTATCCGTATTTTATGTGTCCCGGCCTATAAAAGTACTAGAAATTTTAAAAAGAATACATTTTGGGGAAAAAAACCTATTGGGGTATGTTCAACGGCTTTTTTTTGACGCTTGTGTTTCGTTTGATTTTTCAGCACCCAAATAGCTTTTTTTAACATTCCCTTTAAAAAACCTTTTTTAAAAAATGGTTTTTTGACGGGGTTTTTTGGAAAATGCGGGTTTCCCCCCAATAAAAAATTAAATAGCCAGGGCAAAAAACCGCTCCAAAAAAAACGCCCCAAAAAAGGGCCCGGGGCCACTTTTATCCCACTTTTAAAGCATATAGGGCTAAAAGGGGTAAAAAAGGGTTTCAAAAGTTGAAAATGCCCTGGTCGGTTTTTTACCCCAAGCCTAAAAACCGCTAAATCACTTTTAAAATTTCCGGTATTTATTTTTTTTTTTTTTTCTGGCGGGGGTTTTCTTTTTAAAAATAGTGGGGGGTGCCAGTGGAAAAGAAATTATGAGGGGCCTGTTTGACTTTAATTGGTGCAGGGGGATCAAAACCTATAGCTGGGGCTTTTGGGAAAAACCGATTAATGTTTTGGGGAGGGTGTTAGGAATCCAACACCCATTTTAATTGCTGAAGGGTTACCAAAAATCCTTATCAGCTTTCCCAAAGCTGTTACAAAGGGTTAAAAGGGTTTTTGTGGTTTTGTCCCAAAAAAAGGGCGTGTCATTTTAAAAAGGGGGTGTAGTCACTCAAACCTTTTAAAGGGCCCGGCAATCCCCAATTCAAAATCTCCTAAAGGGCCCACTTCCAAAATTTTGGGCAAGTAGTTTTCAAAGTATTTCCTATAGATATCCCCTTAAAAATTGGTTTAAGGGCCCCTTTAAAAGGGGCCCAAGAAACAGTGATGGGCAAATTGATAAAGAAACAAAGGGGACCCTCCCCTTTCCCCAACCCAATTTCCTGCATTTAAGCTTTCAATAACAATAAAAAAAGGGGTCAATAGGGTTTGGAACCTGTGTTCTCATGTTTCCTGGCCATTGCTGCAGTGGGGGTGGGCCAGCCCACCCCCCGGCACCTTCTCAAACACTTCACCCCAGTCCCCCATACATCTAGGGTTTGTGGTCCAAAAGGGGTTCCAAAAGTATTTGCCCCACCAGCAGCTCAGAACTGTAGAGATTAATAAAGGAGCGAATGAAGAGCAATAACTTATCAAGTAAAACAAAGATACATTAACTTACTTTTCCAGACTGCAATCTCTGTATTCGTGTTTCACAAAACTTTCCCTTTTAAAAAACATAAATGTTTTTTCTGGTTTTTTTATGTTTTTGATTTTAAAAAAGAAAAAAGCAAAAACATGGAAAATTTCCAAGGCCAGAAAATTTTTCCACACAAATAAAAAAGCAACATTTTAACATTCGAGGCCGCTGTTATTTATATGAACAAAAATTCCCATCAACTGTTTTGACATCGACTACTTTTTTTCCTCACCGTTTTTGCCCACCCCCTTAATTAAAAGGGACCCGGTTCAATATAAAATCGTTATCTGCTGGGGGACGTTTGGGGCCGAAAGTGAGGAGAAAATTTTTCCTGATAATGGGTGAAATTTAGTTTCCGGTTGGCGGGAAAAACCCCTTTACATAATACCCCCGAAAAACTTTAAACCAATTTTGGGTACTATTGCAAAATGGTCATAAAAGACCTTAAATAATAAATACATGATTAAAGGGCTTGTCCGGGACTTACAAAAGCTTGTAGGTCCGCAGGGGTTTGATTAGAAATAGAAAAAAAAGAAGTATACCCCCAAACTGGGGACATCCCTTTCCCTTTTCCCCCCGGGTTTGGCCGGACAGTACACCCCGGCTGCACATGAACGTCTAAAGTTCCCCGGCAAATTTGCGGGCCAACCCACAGCCCAAAGAGTAGTCACTTTACACCAGGAATGTACAGGGGGAAAAGGGGTTCAGGGAGGTACAAAAACCCTTTTTCAATTCTAATCATACCCCAGCTGACCAACTAGCCTTTGTAATTCCCGGAAAAGCCCTTTAAAGAAATAATTAAAATAAATTTAACATAAAAAAGAAAAAAGGCAAAAGAACTTTAAAAGGGGGTTTTGTTACTACAAGATTGCTTTTCATTTTTAAAAGGGATCTTGAAAAAACAAGTCATTTGCAATATTTTGTCCATTTAATAGTTTTCCTACCAATTCCTAGATTTTCCCCTTTTTTATGGGCTGTTTCAGCAACCCCCAGGTCCCTATAGCTACGGAATGTTCAATCTCTCCGATAGGCTCCCACAGGGGGTTTTGCTATAGTTACAGCCCCCTGGTGTCCTCAGAAAACTAAATCATGCGGGTCAGAAAACCCCCAGTAAAAACACCCCCCCTAAATTTCCCAAAATGAAAACCGAAAAAATAGGAACTGAAAAAGGGGTTAAAAATCAAAAAGGTTATAACCCCCCCCTTTTAAGGGGCCCAAACAAAAAAGACCCCTGCCCCGCGCCCCTAAAAAAAACTTTTTTCCCCCCCAAACCCTTTTACCCAGGGGGTGTCCCCCTTTAAAAATGAAATTTTTTGTTTGTCCTTTTTTAAAAAATTTTTTAAATACAATTTACATTGGGTTTTTGTTATTTTATATTATTGGTTTTTAATTGGGCCTGCCCCTAATGTAAATTGCTTTTTAATTTTAAAACCCCCCTTTAAAATAAATGCCCCTTTTTTAAAAAATTTTTATTTAAATAAAAAAACATTTTTTTTAAAAACCCTGGGGCCCCCCCCCAAATTTTTTGGGGCTTTTGGGAAGTGGAATAAAAAAAAAAATTGAAAATTTTTAAGACCCAAGGGGTTTGGTTTTTTTTCCAAAAATTTTTTTAAAGGGGTTTTCCTTTTTTTTTTTGGTCAGGGTTTTTTCCCCCCCTTTGTTTGTTTTCCCCCCTGCCATCCCAAAAACCCCCTTCCCCAAAAATGAAAAAGGGAAAAAACCCATCTTTGGGGGACCTTTTTTTTTAATTTTTTTTTTTTTTTTTTCATCTTTACTATAAAAACCCTTGCACATCCTGAAAATATGACCCCAGGGAATAAAAGGCCCCAAAGGGGAAAAAAATGAAACGGAGTCAAAGGAAACATAAAAAGGGAAGCCCAAAGGGCCCAAAAATAAAAAAACGGAGCCCAAAGGAAAACTTTAAAAAAAAAACGGAGCCCCAAAGGAAAAACCAATAAAAACGGACCCCAAAGGAAAAACCCAGGGGAACGGAGTAAAAAGGGGGCAAAAAATAAAAACAGAGTCAAAGGCAAAAAATGAACGGAGCCCCCAAAAGGCCCAACATGAACGGATTTTAAAAGGAACATGAAAACAGTAAAAGGAAAACCTGAAAGGGAATTCCCAAAGGGGCAAAAATAAACAACATAGAAAATGTGGAAAAAAAACCCAAAAAAGTAAAAAAACCCCCACACCTCCCCCCAAAACAATGCAGTAATGCCCCCCAAAAAAAAATCATGACCCCTTTAACCAAAGAATTTTTTGCTTATAAAAATTAAAGGGTGACTCGGGGGTACAAACCCAAAAAAATTTAAACAAACAGGTTTTCATTCTGGTTTCAGAGAAATAAAAATAGCTTCTGTAAATCATGCCTCAAAAGCTTTGGTGACCTCATGGCATCATTCACTAGTAACATCTAGATCAGCTTTTGAGGAATAATTTAGAATTCCTTGTGATACAGAATAAAACAGCTGCTGCCAGACTGACTTGTATCATTAGATTATTTTACTATCCCATTCAATAAAAATGATGAAGCAGGTTTTCTTCCTTTAAGAATTCCCGTGCTGTTACTCTTCGGCGGGGTTCACACGGCTTATTAAAGCCGTAATTGCGGGATGGATTTCGCCCGCAATTACGGCTTGAGTACGGGGCGGGGGCGGCAGCTCGCCGGCCCCATAGACATCCATTATCACCGGCACGTATCCCGCTGGAATAATGTGCATGTCACTTTCTCTCCCTTCGGCGTATTCGCCGAGCGGGGAGGAGAGACGGAATCCATAGTTCTCTATGAGAACTGTGGATTACCGTAATGCCTGGGACGGATTTCAGACGTATTGCAGCGCAGTACGGTGCGCAATACGGCTGGAATCCGTGCCCGAAATAAGCCGTGTGAACGGCCCCTTTAAGGGTATGTTCACATATCATATTTGGAGGGCCATACTCGGGACGTAATTGTGCTGCAACGAGCCCTAATTATGCCCTGCAAATACGGTAAAATCATAGCACTCATTGAGTGCTATGGTTTCACGGAGTATTCCCCAACAAAAAAAAAAGAAAAGTAGCATGTCTAAGAAAGAGGGAAGTATAGAAGGCCGGGCCATAGCGCTGTTGATGGTATGCACTGACCAGCGCGCACTTTCAACAATAGGTGTATAGCGGGGCACACAGGAACACGCCGCTATATACTCTGTGAAGTACCCTCTCTCTTTCTGGACATTGACAACTGTATATTAGCATTCCCTTTGCCTGTAGGGTCGATCCATATATATTCAGACACTGTTCAATCAATGTAAATGGTTGCAGAGTACGGTTTATAAATGCTGCAGGTGTCAACCACGTAGATAAAAATAAAACCAAGTTGTCAATTTATTCATAGTTTTAAAGGTGTTCCATTAATTAAAAACGCTTGCCAGTCGTTAAAGGACAACTGAAAATGAGTGGTGGGTGGGAGAGGAGAGGGATATAAATGGGACTCGCCTACCTCATTCTTCATGTGACCCTAAGGGCATGTCCCCACGGCACGGGTTTGCGGACCGGTTTTGCAGACCGCCTGAAAAACCGGCTGCAAACAGCACAATAGGCTTCTATGAAAAACTCGTGCAGCAGTCCCCACTGCACGGGTTGTCCGCCCAGAGGTTTTTCAAACTGCCGGCCGCCCGGAAAACATTGATCATCCACATTATTCCATTCGTTTTTTGGACAGACTATGTGCATGTCAATGTGAAGGGGGAGGGCTCATCGCAGAGTAAAGACAACCCCCCCCGCGGTAGGGACGGCACACAAACAGGACATATAACGGTGGGATAAACCGACCGGTATTTGTCCTCTACCGTGGGTACATACCCTAAAGCTATTCACAGGCTGCAGCGGTCTGTTGTTGGATATATGGCACATGACCGCTGAGGCCTGTCATTGCCTGTAGGGTGGCACAAGCACCGATTTTGATGTCATCAGTGGGTGCACCAGGACCGACAGTGGCACTGCTGGAATGAGCAGGTTAAAAAGCCGAGATTTGTTTTTTTCTATTTTTAATCACTCCCCAATGACTGACGAGATTTTAAAAATAATAGAACACCCCTTTGACTATAGTAGTCACAACTCTCATAGCAATCATTGATCCCTCATAGGGAAAGTAATGCAGTCTAAACCAACCATATCTACTACATGCTTGGACCAATTTACAAAAAGCCAGGTGATGAGAGGAAACTGGCATGTCTGGATTATATGCATGTAAACACAGAAATGTCAATATCCGGTCACCCTACAACCCTCGAGCACCCGGGCAGCAATGCTACCAATGTGCTATATGTCACCCAGCAGAGAAAAAAGTATCAAGATAAAATCAATGGAATGGGTTGCGATGTTCCCCTCACAGCTTGTGCTGTACATAAGAACGGCTTCAAGATGGAAGGCTCATATTTCAGACTTCATTTTGGCACTGACACTCCTGTCCCAACAATACTATATCCAATGTCAGCCAGTACATTGAGAGACTCATGACTCCACTACTTACCATCTCCCACGGTGTCTAATGAGCGGAGATACTGTAATTCTTCAGCAGCTTTGTCCCTCACAGCTTCCAATTCTGCAGTATTGTCACTTAACTTAATGACATTCATGAAGGCCTCATAATTGCAATTGGAATCACGAATCTGGGGAGAAACAAGAAATGGTCTCTTTCTCAATGTTACATCTCTATTAGAATTGTGCATTTCATTCGGGAGAACACATGGTACACACAAGACTGCCAGAGTCAAGCATGCTACATGGAAGCTTGACCATTAGACAGTAGCATCACTAAGCAAACTGCACAAATCCCTCCACACAACACCACTCCATATAGGGGTAATAACGGCTTCTTCTACAGAAGAAAATGGCGGTAGGAGAGCATCTAGATCGGGGGGACCTTTTTTTGTGCCAAGAACCATTTGAATATTTAGAACATTATTCGTGGGCCATGCCAAATAAGGAACTTAAACTAGTCATACATATTAAATAACTCCCCCTTAAAGGGGTTTTGCCACGATGTAATGTTGACGTGGGAGCCTCCAAAATGGGTATTTAATCACTTGTCTAATTATATGTGATTACAAAAAGTGAAGCCTGTGAGAGCTACAGCATTGCTCAGTCCCTCTTAGTTACCTGAAAGTTTACATTAGACACGACCAGAGGAGCTGACAGGAGCTGATCTGGTCGCACTTGCCTGTTTGCACTTCTTATCTGATGACAGGAAACATGAATGAGCTTTCAAGGGACTGTGGAGAAAGTGCAGTGTATGAGTCTGTCTGCTGTATAGAGAATCCACTGTTGTAATGTTATTATTTGAGTAAAGTTTTGAGATGCTCCCTTCGTCCTCATTCTCTGCTCACCCCCTACCCTCTCACCCCTGCAGCCGTTCATGACTCAGCATGATTTGTTTATATTCTCCCATGAGCTGATAATGAGGTAAGGAATTCACTTCATGGCAAAACCCCTTTAATGTGATCACTGAAACCACTACTCCCCAAGATCAGCACAAATACAGATTGCTGAACAAACAAGTACATCAGCAGCAAATTTTATCCATGCCAGTTCTGGGGAGACAAGACATGTATGAGAGTTGTAAATGAAGTGCTTGATGTCACCCAACCACCGAGTATACAGGTTATGCGCTAGTCACTGACTATGAGCGGCAGCATATTGGGTAGAAACAGCACGGACTAGAGTTTTTCCTGAAGGATGACTCCCTCCGCCTCAAAGTTTAGATGCTATGAGCCCTGTGCAATGATAGCAAGTCAGAGTTCTCAAAAGATCAGGCGCGGATGCCTGCAGTAGAAGGCAACATAAAGTCGGGATGGAGTTACAGCTTAAAGAGAACCTGTCACAAATTATGCCCACCTTGCTGAGGACAGCACAAGCTAGTGTCAGACCTGCTGCTTCCAGTGCTGTGTTCCTTATTCTCTAAGATGCTGTAGTTTTAGAGCATTTAACCCTCAAATCTTATTAATGTGTTATTCATTCAGGTGTTAGCCGCGCCCTCCAAAGGCTAGCTCCGCCCACTGACAGTTATTCACGTGTTTCTACCTATTCAATGTAATAGGTTTATCAGTTGAGGTGGGCGGGGCTAGCCTCAGGTGGGCGGGGCTTGAAAAAAAACGGACTATTCGAATGACTCTTCTGGCCGCAAAGAAGAGCGCCAAAGAACATGCAAAAAATGCACCCAAAAAAGATGTTTTTTTAGCAGCTTTTCACAGACAGTGGACAAAAAACTAAGCTTCATGAAATTTTTTGTTTTTTCAGGTTGTTTTTGTCCAATGCTGTGTAGACCTAGCCTTACGTCAACCATTATAAAAATGTGATTGAAGTTTCTTTATACTCACGCCCTTATATTTCAATTTCCCCAAAATATCTCCAATTGACAACCTTCACACGGCTGATTCACGGCGTAATGGCGGGATGGATTTCGCCCGCAATTACACCGTGTGCTCGGCAGCTCGCCGGCCCCATAGACATTCATTATCCATGGCGCGTATACCGCCGTGATAATTGACATATCACTTTCTCCCCGCTCGGACAATACGGCGAGCGGGGAGAGGAGACAATCCATAGTTCTCTATGAGAACTGTTAATTACCGTAATGATTGGGACGCATTTCAGCCTGTAATTCGCGCAGTACGGTGCGAATTATGGGCTGAAATACATCCCAAAATAAGCCGTGTGAACATAGCCTAATATATCATTCCCAATATGTGCTTTTTTTTCCTCTTTCTAAGCATAAAGTTACAAGAAAAATTATGAAGGAATTCACAAATGTCATTAATGAGCTCACCATCCAAATGATATATTGATTAATATAATCAGGATCACTGAGCTGGTTTATTAAAGGAAGAAGAATTCCTCGTGAAAGGATTTCCTAAAAGAAAAAAACAAACAGACAAATACAGTGAATCGTCAGTCAATATCTGAATAGAAGCAACAGTCTGATAATTTACTAGTAAAGTGATGGAATAAACAACTATTCTCACCCTGACAAAGTATCGCATGATCTTGTTCTGGAAATCTCCAGGAGGTAGCAATAAATATAGTAAGACCTCACACAAATCCTTCAGGAACCCTGGAAAAATTAACAGGGAGATTATAGACCCTTTTAATTAATATACAAAATAAATATTCTATAAGCATAAAAGCGGGCTGTCGAACATGCGTGTACAAGGTGGGAATCTCAAGGGCACAGGGACACACAAAGAGGGCTGAGAATTAGATCCCACTGCAAAACTCAACAGCTCACACTCCGCCTACACTATGAGCACCACACGTAACCCCAACATGTACCCCCAGTCTACACCCCCCAACACCACACACTGCCACCGCCTTTATAGAAAGCTACTGGTCACGTGCATCTGTAGTCACTTAACCTCTTCGGGGGGTTCATAAAGGCAACAAGGCAAAACGATTAAAGTTTTAAGCTTTAATATACAGGTACGGTGTTTAGTTACAAAAATTACAAAATAACATACATAAAATATGCAGAACAGTACATAAACAAAAAAAAGGGATAAAATAACAAAATAACAGACCTTTTCCAATTAGATCAACTAAAAATCTGGCTGAGAAGTGCAGCTGAAGACAACAGACAGACCTACACTTTGTGGTAACTCCTGACACTGGTCTGTGAAACCCCAAATTGTTTTAAGGAAATTCCAACCCTCCCCCCAAACCCCACCTTCAGCTTAGGTCACAGAGTGGATGGCGAATTACATGCAGGGGATGATAAGTTATAATTTCTAGCTTCCTTCATAACTTCTCTAATAGTCTCCTAGCAAGATGATAAGATCACCAAGTTACAAAGTATGAATTTACCAACCGAGGCTTGCCAAATATGGATATGACAGATTCATAATTTGGGACGATTTCATTTCTGTGGTTCTTTAAAGCCAAAAATTCTTACGAACAAGACAGGTGTGGCTGGGTTCCTTAGTCATAATCTCATAACTAAGCTATGTAAAACAAGGATTATGGCCAGGATTTGTTTGATGTATAATTATTCCTAATGTCCTATTCCATATGCTCCGCTATCCCATGTGCACAGGATCTTGTTGACAGATAGCCTGGCTTATGTTTACCTTCCTCCCACTTTTTTAAATCAACATGTCCGTGTTAATTGGTATACAGTTAATATTTCATAGGAGGTAAAGGATACAAATGCATTACATCAGAAGATGGGCATCATATCATACAAATGGGGCACAAGCAAAAAAAGTGTATGCATTGTCAGTACGTAGCAAAAGTAAAATACTACAAATCAAAAAGACTGAATAGATCTATACCCCTCTAACAGGCATGACAACCCTCATCTCCTAAAGGTCCCTCTTTCGAAGTGACAGTCCGTATTTTTCACATAGCCTCCAAAAAATTGGGAATCTCACAAGAGAACAAAGAGTGACTTTTGATCACTATATTTACTATTTTGCAATAGGCAAACTTAAACTCTATCAGTTCTCTATCTGTAAAACACTAAAACGTGACTTTTATTATGTATAACTCTTAACCTCTATACACACTATTTAAAAACCTCATTTCTAACCTCACCATTTAACCCCTGTCTACTTCTAAAAAAAAGGGAATAGCTCCTTTTTATTATCAAGTTGGTGGAGCCCCACCTTTTAAACAGGAAAGCTTATTTCGCAATTTACTAGCCCGTGAAGGATCCCAAAAGCCTCTATTGGGCGTGTCCCAATCAATGGACACAAAACAAAAAAGGGCCCCCCTTTTGGACCCCGTCGCGCAGGTGACACTTCTAGACAGAGGTGAGAAATCACAATTAAAAAGTCATGTCTGACCTCCCCCAAAATTTTTTTCACCAGCTAACCGGGCTTCCCCGGGGGTTAAAGGGGCCCGATGTATATTATTTTCTTTTCTTCTCAGACCTTACTTTTATATTCCATAGTCTATGCTCTGGCTACCTATTAGAGATCAAATTTTTTCAAGGGATTTCTTTAATGTTCGGTTTTGTTTTACTACCACCCTTCCAACTTCCATATATGTTTTTTTCAGGGATATACACCGATGGCTCCCAAATACGGGCAAACGCAGATGGCTTCCGGTAAAATAACTACCAATTTTTAAGTATTGCAGATTCTGGAAGTACTACATAAATAATGCTGATTTTCATACTTTAAGTTTTTCCCTTTTAAATATAAAAAAATGGAGGCATTCCACATGAATGCCCTGTCTGTAAGAACAGCCCCCGCTCTCCCTGACCCTTTTCCTGTCCGCTATAGGGTTTGGCCATTAATTTCTACAGCTGGCATTTAACACTACATTTCCACTAAATCTTCCACCACCACCAACAGCTGATCGCCGGTGGCGAGAGAAGCTGGACCCATGCTAGCTTACATTATAAAAATACTTTCTGAATTAGACAATCCCTTAAAAGCCGTTACTCTGTTGAATGCTAAAAACATGACATTCACATTTCTACGCACATAAAACATAAAAAAAAAAGTGATTGAGTAATAATTTAAACACCTATTATATATTTAAAAATATAAGCGCGAACCAAAACCCTTTCCCCTCTTTTGGGAAGTGAGCCCATGTCACGACAACTTTTTTTCATTTCAACAAAAAACCTCAAAAAAAGTATCTACAAAATCTTCTGCTGCGTCTGGAAGTGAAACACAAACAGGGAAGGGGAAAAAAAGAAAAACACATGATGGGACCTGAAGGAAGGCAACTTATTCAGCAGTAATTCAAACACAAACCCTGCATAGTAATAATATGTATGGTTCATGATTCTATACACAACCCCCGCAACAAAACACACAACTCCGAATAGTGAGCGAAGAGAAAACCATGATCTGCTGACGATGAAAAAAATCAAGAAGAAAAAAGGGAAGGCAAATTTAAATAAAAATTCTCTAGACTGAAAAATATTAAACCTCAATGTACAGTAGGAATTTTAAGATGCATGAAAAGCATACGATGCACAAATTTGCTGTGTCCACAATTGGTTCTTTAAACCCCCCTCCGTTTCCAAAAAAATATAGTGTACCCTGTACAACCTCCTAAAAATTTCTTGGGGCCCTTCTGGGCGACTAATTTTGCATAAACCGTTTGACCCGCTCCGTTTGTTTTAGTTTTTAAAATTTTTGGTTTTTCAAACACTGAAAAACTTCTTATTGACCCCAAAAACAAAAGCCCCAAATTTTCAGAGTGTTTCTTGAGATAAAATTTTAAGCTTTTTATGTTGAGCAAGGCACATGACCGTGACCTGGTTGATGATTCTGTTATTAAAAAAAAAGCCGGGGGGTTTTTTTTCCCGGGGATGGGAATAAATAGCAAAGGAGGTAAATTTTTTTTACTTGGACTTTTAGGGAAAACAAAGGAACTGCCAATATATTTTGGGAAAAGCTTTATTTTGTGTTCCCTACAATTTGAAAGCTTTCTTTTTGTAGCGAGACAAACCCTTTTTTACTCAAAATCAGCATCTTACAAATAAGGGGCACAGGCTGGAAAACCCCCCGAGGTCTGACAATGCTTGTCTGTCCCCAGCCAAGGGGCTCATATGTGACCGGTTCCTTTAAATGACAGCGGTTCAGTATATCTTTAGTTCTCCACCTATATCGTTCACCTGTGTCACTAAAGTGCATAACAGCATATTGCTAGGATCTACCATGTTACTGGTACAAGAGGAACAGTCACTTAAACCCTCAGTAATTGTTAGATATTTTGCAGTTCTTCCTAGCACATCAATGACCCTCACCAGCCTCTTTGCAGGAAACAGTCTCATTAACTTAAATGGTGGGTGTTGGAGTTTCCTGCAGACCGGGCGACCAGGAGCATCATTATGCTGAAGAAATGCTGAAGTGACCTCTATTCATTCTCTCTCTGGATACACAGGTTTGCAGAGGCTGGACAACCATAAATCGCGATGAAATGGTTTGCCAGCTATGGAAGTCAACAACCCTTTAACAAGAACTGACGAATGCTATGTGATCAACACCCAAAATTATAGGAGAGTTTGAGAAAGATAAGACTCTTCCCCACCGAGCTCTTACCTTTCTTTTGATCTTCTTTTTCTGCCATCCTCTGCTGAGCTTGTTCTGGACACAACACATATCGTGAGTAGGGTGTCAAAAGTCCATCATACTAATCGGGTGGTAAAATAAGGCTGCCAGTCAATTTCTTTAGACCTTAAAAACAAACAAAAAACAAATACCTCATTATATCACAATGATGTCTACTATAGAAGAGCAGTCCTTTTATACCATATACACAGAAATCTATTATACTTGTACAATCCATGTCTACTACCATTAACACCAAAAGATGAAATTCTTACATTTTAAATCACTAGTAGTCAAAGATTCCAAAGTATAAAGTCGTATGTAAGAAAGGATGAGTAAAAGGAAAAAAAAACAACACCACACCTACCTAACCTACACCTCAGTACAGAAGGTATCTACAAAGGCACCAATAAAGCCCGACCAGCCAACATCATGTTTCTCAGCTCTGTCATAGATATCTGTCAGGACACCCATGAACAAGGCATCCTGATGAAAGGAACTGGTGCGCAGTACTCAAACATTCAGAAGGTCATACAAGAAATTAATATATGCATTACACACACCAAACTCACGAGTGTTTCCTTGTCTCCGACACAAATACGGACAACACAAACCCAGAAAGTAGAGAACATAGCAGAAGATTTTGTTATGAATTCCCACTAATAGAGAGGCACCGGGCCCCGGAAAATAAGACATATCGGAAAATCACAATTAGAGGGTTAAGAGCGACCTGTGAAGGGAGCTCATGTGACACATGATAATCACACAAAGGTCCCCGAAACAACCATAGGCAGATAACTAGGAAATTACATGTAAGTAGACAAGAGGGGAATAACAAGAGCAATGTATACAGACACACACACACACACACACACCACACATCTCACAGGAATGCGGCGATGGAAGGCATGCTGGGCTAATCAGTTCTACAAGTCCCAGATATGTCAACATTATGCGACCATCACTTTGAGAGAAGTCACTAACACAGTCAGCCACACAAAATGTACCTCTTTACATACATTATATCGCTAGGTTTGTGACTCTAATGTATATATATATGAACACATATATATATACATATACATATAATACACAAAATATACTATTACATGAATACACACATATATATATATATAACACATATACACACCCACACACACAGCACACACACTAGTAATAAGAATGCTATAATTTATTCATAGGAAGAAATAAGACCACCCCCTGAAAGTATAGACGTAGCACATCTTATTAAGAGACAGCAAAAATTAATATATATATTTTTCGGGACAAACAGGGTATATGTATATATGTGTTATACATAAAATGACAAATTAAGAGGGTAGAGAACAGGGACAAGACAAACAAGTAACAAAACAGATGGTGTTATTTTCTCAGATCCAAAGACAAATTCTGAGTCCTCTAGCACTCGGATGGACAAGGTTTTATAAAACAAAAATTCTTTATTGGCTCCCATAGAGTTTTAAAATGTGTTAAAAACACCATGAATATATAAACGTTATAGTAACGAGTCATAAACTAGACCTGAAATGTCGTACAAAACAAATGTTCTCAACTGTATATAACTATGGTGATTTCTGATCACTATCACTTTACTAAGGGACCATAAGAATTTTTGCGACACCTTCTCTAAAACCCTCTATTCCGAGTGCACTAGAGACATCAACTTAAATACCTGTCTATGGATCTCTGTGAAGACCTCACCTGACTTGACCACGGGGCGATACCCTTCATGCACCAGGACACTAACATGACTAAAAAAGCATTATATGAGAAAGATCGGTGAGCGAAAACTCTTTATCGTCAACATTCAATGTCCTCCTATCTATAATACTTATTTTCTCTGATGCATAACAGTACTTCACTTAACTGGATAGTAATGTTTTGTGAGTGTGTAACCTATGAAAGATGGTACAAAAACCCCTTTGGAGTGGAACCCATCAATTATACCATGCTGGCCAGTATGTTTATAAGCAGAGGAGCTAAGCAAGACTATTACAACCTCTTATAGGATCACAAGGTGTAGCAGCGATTTCAGTAATATATTGTGTTTAATCTCAAGTTCCTGAGTCAGATCATAGCACCACCTCCTGCTACTTCGAAACTGAAACATTTATTCTTTATCCGATTAGTACATAGCAGGTATGAAGTTTAAAAGTGGATTGATCAGCACTACAATACGATTCTTTTTAATTGTTAAAAATCTTTGCAATACAAGTCACTTTGTCAAGTATTTGTTCCATGAGTCAGTATCCAAACACCATATTCCCTAGAACCCCACTTAGTATGAGGCTTGCATTACTCCTCAGGTCAGCTATAGCTACAAGACCGTGTTTGAACATCTATCCTTATAGGCTGAGTAGCCAAGCACTGTTTGACTAAATCACTGACAGACCTGGGACTTTTACTTGCGACAGCCTAGTGGGAAGCCATAAACCACACCCTGACATTCTCAAAAGTGAAACCAAGAAAACAAGGACTGAAGTAATGCTACTTCAATATTATATAGTTTATTCCTATTTAAAAAAAAGGGTCATGCACGAAAATTAATACATCACTTCTTATTACTTTTCCCTGATCGAAAAAACCTGTAGTCATGGGGTCTACAAAATATCAGCACCTCTGATTCAGGGGCAAATCCAGGAGTAAAATACATCTCCCCCATGGTACTGGCTTTAGACATCTGGTTTTTGTGGTCAGATAAGAACCAGCAGCTTTTGCAACAAATACTTAAGACAATCTGCATTTTGTGACAACAAGCTATCTCCGCCGAGTCTGTGTATACAGCGGTTGGGAAGGCAGGGACAGAAATAAACCGTCCCTATCCTCTCAGCTGACGCCGGCCGCCATTTCTCCCCTCTTGCAGCAGCACAAGGGTAAGTTCACATAAAATACGTTTTGGCGTGGACACTGTCGGCAGCACAAAAGAAACATGTTGTCTTTCCCCATCCAGTCGTACTAAAATGACGTGCTTGCAGATTTCCATCTCCCATACTTTATTATTGTCAAGTAAAATCAGTTCCTGAGACTAAGGTGTATGCAGGTAAGCAAGGCTGCCTCTTGCCTTAATAAAGCCTCTATGCATAATGAATGCTCAATAGAGCCATTGAATATTCAATTTTATTGAGTTGAAAAACTAAAGGATTTAGATTCCTGAACCATCTTCACAAAGCACAATAAGAATAGAGTACAAAAGAACTGGGAAAATGATATTATCTCACATCTCTAATAGATTCAACAGCAGTCGGTGGGTCAGACATTATATCCAGGTCACATTTAATTCTTATTGTTGCTTAGAAAAGAAGCAACTTAATTAGGTTTACTATGACTCATGTTTCCTGGATCATAGGACAGGAGACAAAAAAAAAAAAAGTATAGTCCTGTCGTGATCAATAGGAATCTACACTTTTTTGATAGCATAGACCTAAAAAAAAGGCATACACATCATGATATAAAATAATATATATAGTACTATATACTATACATATAAACACATATAGTATACAAAAAAATATATATTATATATATATATATATTAACTACAGGATAAACTATTTGCACACACACATATATAAAAAATGACATTATATCCATAGCTAAATATATATGTGATGTATAGCATATGATAATATATATGTGTATTTAATATATATATAAAAGATGTTATTTAATAAAATAATGATATTGTATAACTCTAATAATTACTAGTATATATATATTTATATATGATATATGTGTATATATATACTATATAATGTATAATATATGTTATAGTATCGTTATGACGTATATATAAAGTATATATAATGATATGTATAGTTGTAATATATATGTATATATTTATATGATAATAGTATGTGTATATCATATTGAAATGAAATATATTGTACACATGTATGTGTAAAAATCATTAATTAACATATTGTATTTGTTATATATAGTGTATGTTATAATATTATGTCTATGTATAATATAATGATATGTATAGAGTAGTGTCATCTGTAAATGTTATAAACATATGTATGTAATGTAATATATATAATGTAAACCGTATCATTAATAAGTATATATGTATGTATAAACAATGTATGTAATATGTAATGTATATATGTGATATGTATATAAATATGTAATAATATAAAAAATATATCACATTATATATATATTATAATATATAGTATTGTTATAGATAAATATATAGATGCTTATGTATTATAAACAATGTATTATATAAAAATGTATACGTGTTATGTAATTATATATGTTATGTATATATAAGATATACACTGCGTATGGTGTATAAATCGTATGAAGTAAATGGTAATAATATATATATGTATATATACACTCACACGGTCCACTTGATTCAGGTACAATCCTGTCCAACTAGCTACTTTACAACACACTTATATTTTTCTATCAGGCCAATCACACATGGCGTGCAACTCAGTGCAGTAAGGTGCATGATAGACATGGTCAAGACAATCTCCACATAAGCAGTTCAAAACCGAGCATCGGTATGGGGAAGAAATGGTGAATTGAGTGCCTTTGAACTTTGCATGGTTGTTGGTGCCAAAGGGCTGGTCCTGAACTATATTCCAGAAACTACATAGCGTGATCTCCTGGGATTTTCAGGAGGCACAGCACAACCATCTCTAAGTGTTGTACAGTAGAAATGGTGTCCAGAAAAGAAAAACCATCCAGTGAAGACGCAGTCCTGTTGGCGGAAATGCCTTGCTCATTGATGCCAGAGTCAAAGGAGAAATCTAGGGGCAGAAAACTGGCTTCGAGCGTGATAGAAAGGCTAAACAGTGAGACTCAAATTGCCACCCGTACAAACCAAGGTAGGCCAGAAGAGCACTCTTGAATGCACAGATAAACGGCGAACTTTGATGCATATGGGCTACAACAATCAGAAAGACCCACACCGGAGGGCCACTTCCTATACTCCACTAAAGAACAAGAAACTGAGTCTAACCAAACATATGCGCCCGAAATTGCTCTTCGAAATTGTACATATAAAGATTGGAAAAACGTTTGACACGATTGGCTCTGAATGAGGTCTCCAGATTTCTGCTGCGACAACTACTTCTGAATGGTAAGGTCACAATTTGCATCAAAACAACATGAAAGCAATGATACCATCCCTGCCTTGTCATCAACGGTTCAAAAGGCTGGTGTTGGTCGGATGTACCATGGTGTGGTGACATATTTTCTTTTCTGGCACTTCTTTTGGGTCCCCTTGGTACCACAAAATAGGAGCATCGTTGCAAAAGAGACGCCAACAGCCTACCTGAGTATTGTTCACTGACCATGTCCATAAGAAAAAAAACCCTTTATGACCACAAAAAAGTAGAAAAAATGTACCCAACATCTGATGGCTACTTCACATACTAGAATAATCGCCATGTCAAAAAAGTTACTTGGAATCAACATCTCTCAGACCTGAGATTTCTGTGAACATGAAATGACAAATGAGTTTCACTGTAACTCAATTGGCCCATCCACATTCACCAATCTTCAATCCAATAGAATCAGTCTTTGGAATCGTGAGTGGAAACAACGAGGAGATTTCGAATCATGGATTGTGCAGACCAGACAAACATACTGCGGCAACTGTGGTGATTAGCCATCATGTCAATATGTGACCAAAATCTCTGAACAGGAATGCCTTCGCCCAGCACCACTAGTGAATCTATGCACGAAGAAATTGAGGCAGTTCTTGAAGGCACAGCGGGGGTCCAACCCGTTACACAAACGCATGGGGTGTAGCCTAATAAAGATGGCCTTGCGAGTGTGTATATATATATAAATAATATATAAATATATAATAATATATATAAGTAACTATATATAAAATGTGTGTTGTATAATAAATCTATATATAAACAAGCATTAAATCAATACACACAACGACTATGAAATAGTATATAAATATAAAATAGGATAATATAATATATGATAAATATATAAAATATTTAATATATCATTTATATATAGAATATAATATAATAATATATAGTATATATACTATATAAAAATATATAAATATATGATATATACACACACACACAACACACACACAACTTTGCACTCTCACGTAGTTTATCCTTGATCTATCTCTTTTCTCCTTAAAAAATCCTCTAGATCTTAATATATCTCTTCTATATACAATGTAAAAACATAAATAATCTAACATACTTTTTCGTCTGTCGCTCTGGAGAAAACCTTCTCACCCTCATCAATATTCTGCAGCAGAAGCCTCCCGCCCAACTATTTATTTCCAATATGAAACACAAACTGGTTATACCCAAACACCCTCAATAGCGTTTTCCCAGACAAAAATTCAAACCAAATATTCTTATATAAACCCCAAGTAGCACGCACAACTTATTCCATTCAGGCAGGCGGTAGGCTCAAGCGAACATTTGAGCACTTATGGTGCTCGTGGCAGTAGCAGACCCTACCCTGGACCAAAAATAAAAATAGGAACTGTAGGCCGGCGTCATGACGTAACAAAAGCGCTCACTGCCGGAACTAGCCTCACAGAGCCCCCCAAGGTCCCCCCGGGAGCAGGGCAACAGGCACTAGGAGGTAAGTAGCATTTTTTAAAAAAATGTAATCAGTCAGAGGGGCCGGCAATATCTTACCCTGACAGTGGGCAGTATACCTTACCTACAACAGGAGCTGTCTACCTACCTACTACCTACAGGGGGCTGCTCCATAAGCCTTACCTAAAAAGGGGCAATAATATTCTCACAGATTATATCAAACAAAGAACATGGGAAAAATAACATGAAACCCAAAACAAGACAATATGTTTATAGTCAAAAAGAAAAATGTTCACTGGAAAACCATAAAAACTTAACTTTTTACTAAGTTTAGAGCTTATCTCAAAAAAGGAGTAAAAATCAACTCCAAGATAAAATTAAGCCGACCAAACTGGTCCCAATAGATAAACCTAAAGAACGGAGCTACCTAGGCCCAAAATGTGGGATAGTTCCCCGATAAGGACGACCCACCAGGAACCTAAGGAGAAAACACCCAAATTTTAATGAACACGCCCTATACAGCAAGACAAATAAAACAAAATGACAGTGCAAACAACAATCCGCACAAAAACAGATCAAAATAAAAAAACAAGACACAAAAACTAAGGACAAAAAGAACCCTCATACCCAACACCATGCTATAGTACAAAAGAACAAGAGAGCTACTAGCTCCTCAGTAAATTATGAGCCCACGCGTATCAAACCGCCGATGTATAGGATGTTCATCAGGGGCAGGAAAAAAAAAAAGAGAAACAAAAAACAGACATAAGCCTCTACATAAGTACAAAATGGAACTTATTATTGAGGTCCAGAGACAGAAGCTATATAATAAAAACAACTTGTTGTTACTAAAGCGGTTAAGCATATGGAAGATTATAATACTGGTTTTTGCACAGGTACATATATATAAAAAATATATGGACATCTCACCCAGCAATTACGGTCCAAAAGGACCCAAAAGAGTAATCTCCATTAAAAAACCCCCCTGGCAAACGCTTTCACTTAATTACACAATTAACTGTGGGATAGTCCTAGTGTATCATAATGAGAAACAGGTTGCTTAACCCAATAAATGTTCAACAATTAAACCCAGCACGCTGGATACTGCCTACAAGCAGAATATAGCTTTCATCTTCGTTTCGCACTTCACAGATGACTCCTGGTTCATAAGAGCTGACTGTAAACAAATAAAATTCGGAGAGAGCCGCTTTCTCTTCTCAGCGGGATTCTGCAGCGGTCCTAGTCTATCAGCGAAGCGCTGGCCGAACAGGACGCAGCCTCAGATTAGCGACTACGAGACGGCGCGCTGAAAGCGGCACTCCAGCTTTACTGCTCATAACTAATAAGCACAGTATCGCCAAACAGTCACAATCAGGGCGGTGGAGTCGGAGTCGTGGAGTCGGTGCCCATTTTGCAGGAGTCGGAGTCGGTAAAAAATGGACCAACTCCGACTCCTAAAATATATAATAAATTGGTACAGTTAGTTCAATGCAGTGCCAAGAGCAAGAGAATTGGGTCTCACCAGTGCTACTGCTCCCATATCTTCAGCCTTATCACATGAGGAGTGTAATTGATGACATGGAGCAGGCAAAGCGCTGCCCCAGGAGAAAAGATTCTGCTCCCATAGCAAACAGATTTCAGCAAATTTTTTGACTTCATATTTACAATTTATTAAAGTTTTTTGTGTTCGAAAGTTATAGCCTATAAATATATTCTACATCAAAAAGCAAAAGTGTAACAATGTTTTGGACTTGTGACTTTCAGGATCCATATCTCACCATCCACTGACAACTTTCAACATGAGACGCCCATCATTTTATAGACAATCATCTTGGCTCTCATACATAACTTTTACCTTCAACTATTTAGCATCTACTGAGTTCTACAGATTCTTCTCATGTAACTGCATTGTTACTGTTTTGCTCCTGGTGGTCGGACAATAGACAACCTGTTCTCACGTTCCCTAATAGCACCGGGCAATACGCATTACACAGGTCTGGAATGATGGCCCAAAAATAGGGGAAGAAGCCGCGACTTCAATCTCGTCATAAGAAGCGTCGGCTCAGGTTTGCCAAAAAGTACAAAAAATGGAAGATTGGAAACAGATAATTTCTAGTGATGAGATGAAATTCAGTAGACCGGGCTCTTATGGCGGCAAATAGGAAGATCAAGGGAGAAGGGGGCTAATGGGTCGAGAAGCTGGAAGAACTGTCAGGTTCGGTGGAAGAAGCCTGAGGATATGGGGAGGGGTCACATCCAAAGATGTTGGATACTTGACCAGTATGGATGGTGACCTCAATGCTGAGCTATATGTCCGTGTCCTACAAGATGAGTTACTTCATACACTCGAGTACTGCCGGCTTCCCCGCGCCTAGTGAGTACGCGCTGATCACCGCGAGCTCCAGAAACACGGTGTACTGCGGCGCGTACTGTACGCGCTGCAATATACTGTGTGAGCATACCATTAGAGATTAAGAAAAAGCTGTATTCGTGCAGAAGAGTCCTGGGATCAGATTTTGGTCAAGTCGTGCTTCAATCTGATCCAGAGCCCAGAAGGATTCAGAAGGATTCAGGCAGAGCTGAAAGCAAAATTTTGATTTTTAGGAGCAAAACAGTAACCATGCAGTTAAATGACAAGAAGAATCTGCAGAACTAAGCAGCTGCTAATACTAAAAAATAGATGTATATGATAGTTAAGATGATTGTCTATAAAATGATTGTAGCCTCATGTACAAAACTGTAGTGGATGGCAAGATAAGAGCCTGAAAGTCAAAAGTTCAAAACATTGTTACCCATATGCTTGTCAGTGTATGTTCTACCTAAATAGCTTGATTATTGTACCATAAGGTGATAAAAAGCCTGATGTTAGCATTTTACTACAGTAAAGTTATCACTTAAACATGAGGGAGTCGGGAGTCGGTGTCAGGAAGATTGAGAAGTCGGAGTCGGAGCTTTGGCTTACCGACTCCACAGCCCTGGTCACAATAGGAGATGTCACAGCTCCCTCTCTATCTCCCTGCACACTGACTTCTTCCCAAGTCACAGAACATGCCTAGAAAACTCTCCTATAGACATCAATGGGTCTGCTCCTGTTCACAGGCTATGTCATTAAGCGGCTGTAAAGCATTCTCTCTACATGCTGTTACAAGCAGCTCAGGCAAGATGGCTGCCCCCATGGTCATATACAGAAAACCGAAATAAACAAATCTACAATCACAAAATTAAAAACAGCTAAGAAAGGAATGTGCATCAGTATCTCATTTTATATTAGGCATGTTTATCTTGTTATAGTGTTCTTTGAAAAAGTTGCATAACTTATGACGATGATTACAAGTATTTTCTTAACTCAGCAAATCGTGAAGATTTATATTTTTATGGCCATGAGAAATCCTGCTGATCAGAGAGGATCTGGCCTTGAAGACCACTGCCAATAAAATAAAAAAAGTTTACGGTGCAATAGTCATTCTCGCTTTCTGCAAGATACAAAGTACTGTACTGTGCTGCATTGATGTATTGCTTAAGGGGTATTCCATCTCATTAATTAGCTTTAACATGTAGGTAAAGACTATAACCAAATACATTGCTGTTCTAATTTTGATTAACTTCAGACTAAAAACTGTTCATCTTGTACTGGTTTACACAAGCTTCTTTAGTTACCCCCAACTCTGGCAATCCTGGCGTACTGGTGGCATCACACCCTGCTGTGTCTTATCAGCAAGATTGAGCTGGCTTCTTAGCTTCTAATCTGGTCTTTCTACTTAGAAAAACTTTAACTCTTTAGACCCCAGAGACGCCTTGTGACATTCTGTCAGGTCTGCAGCTTTGCGTATTACCATCAAAGATGATAGAGGCACTCAGCAGCTAACAGTGTGTCTTAGCAGCAGGAAAGTTTTATGTTAAACACACTTTTTAGGAATTTTTGGTTATTTTTTTTTTTCACTTTCCATATCACTTTCAATATTTTTTTAATAATTCTTAAAGGGGTTGTCTCGCTACAAAGAATAGCTTTCAAATTGTAGGGAACACAAAATAAAGACATTTTCCAAATATATTGCTTTGTTCCTCTGTTTTCCCTAAGGAGATACAAGTGAATTTATGACCTCCCTGGCTATTTCAGTTCCCTCAGTAACCAACCTGTAAACAATTCTCCCCCTGCTGTTTGTTCAATGAGATAACAGTGAGTGAGGTCATCACACAGGTCAAGGCAGTGTCCTGTGCTGCTCAGCAATAAAAAGCTTGATTTATGTAAACTAAACAGAACTGTAATTAGGGCTTTTGTTTTGGGGATCAGATAAGAAGTCCTGTTAGTAGTTTGAGAAGCTAATCTGATCTAATTAGCATCTGAAAGCACAGCAGGGCAGGGAGCTGTACAAGCAGGGAGCTGTATGCAAATGAGTCAGTCTGAATCAGGAAGTGACCAAGTATTTTATTAATGCATTCTCTGAAACTCTGAAGGGAGACAACTCTTTTAAGTTCTGCAGTTTTCACATTGGCCACTAGGCCTAATAATAGTTAGACACTTCCTGTTCTGTAGAGAGAGATTTTCAGTAGTGTGCTCATTATCAGCACAAGCAGGCTCAAACTGAAAAGGTCATACCAATGTGAATAGATAACACAGGTCACAATAGGAGATTTCACAATTCACCCTCTCGGTGCACACTGACTTCTTCCCAGGTCACAGAGCATGCCTAGAAAATTCTCCTATAGAAGTCAATGGGACTGATCCGGTCCATTTTTGGTTATATTATTTTTTTATTTTCCATATCACTTTCCATATTTTTTAAAAATTCTTAAGTCCTGCAATTTTCACTTTGGCCACCAAGCCTAATAATAGTCTGACACTTTCTGTTCTGTACAGAAAGATTCTCAGTTGTCTGCTCATTATCAGCACAAAGAGGGTCAAACTGAAAGGAGACACCGGTGTGAATAGATAACACATGATCCACTATTTACAAGAGGAGATGGTCACAGTTCACCCTTTCACCTCCCTGTCATAGGAGTCTTAAGTCTCCTATGAGCATGAAGCTGCTGTAAAGCATCTCTCTGACTGCTGTTAAATGCTGTCCCCACAATCCTATATAGATGACTGAATTGAGAAATCTATAATCAGAAAATAAAAACGGTAAAGAAGAAAAGAATATGGATCAGGGTCTTGATATAGCAAGTACGGTTAAAAATAAATAAATAAATAAAAAATTGGCGACATTCCCTTTAAGCTAGTCAATTATGTGTATTGCCCAGTCTACAGGCTGGTTACGCAGCTGGTAGGCAAGGGTCATAAACATGGCCATAAACCCAGTTTTATTCAAGCTCGTTGAGTCTGGCCTGGTCAAAAAAGCACTTAAAACTCCTAAACTTCTTTATTTGGGGAGAACAGGTCATCTCCACATGAAGTTTCTCTACTTCAAAAGCATGGAGAGTAAAGATCTGTCCACCCTCCCTTGACACTTCTCAACCTACTCATAATAGGTCAATTAGGAGACACATAATTAGATATGAATTGTCTTTCCCCTTGTATAAGCTAATCAATCAATGACAACCAATTACCTTAATGAGCTGATGGACAGTTCTGAAGTCTGAGCTAATTGTGCAGGTTATAAAGATATCAACCCAACAGAGAAATAATGTTCACAGCCTGGAGGTCAGCTATCAGCTGGAGCTGCATACCTTCTTTCTTTCTTGCCCCAAGGACACAGAAAATTATCTATATCGCAAGTTAGGTGTTTTCTGCAATGCATCCCTTTTATTTTGTAACTGTTTTGTATGTATGTAATTGTATTTTTGTACTGTATGTAAGCACTGTAACCTTTATCTATTAAAGCTAAAAACTTTAATAAGTCCGGCACTTGTATGCTCTAAGAATCCATAGCCTTGACCTAAGTGTTTGAAGGGAACGTGTCATCAAAAAATGACTTATTGTTTAACTTACATTTTATGTTAAACACATTTTTTTTAGGAATTTTTGCTTATTTTTTTTATTTTCCATATTACTTTCAGTATTTTTCCTGCAGTTTTCACTTTGGCCACTAAGCCTAATAATCGTCTGACACTTGCTGCTCTGTTTAGAGAGCTTTTCAGCAGTGTGCTCATTATCAGTAAAAGCAGGGTCAAACTGAAAGGAGACACCATTGTGTACAGATAACACAGAATCCACCAGTCACAAGAGGAGATGTCACAGATCCCCCTCCCTTCACAGTGAAAACTCTCCTATACAAGTCTATGGGACAGAATCTGTCTTAAGAATCCTATGTGCATGAAGCTGCTGTAAAGTATCTCTCTGACTGCTGTTAAAGCAGTGCAAGCAAGAATGTCTTCCCCACCATCATATATAGCGCCGCCGAATAAGAGAAATCTACAATTGGGAAATAAAAACGACTGAGAGGAAAAGAATATGGATCAGGGGCTTGATTTAATAAGTACCAAAAAAAAAAAAAAATTGGCGACAGATTCCCTTTAACCCTATGAGTGCCGGTGAGCCGTGCTTCAAAGTGTTTAACCCTGTGACTACTGGAGAGCAGAGTGTTGGTGTTTTTTTTTTTCTAATTCAAAAAGCTTTATTAAGAAAAATACAGTACATAAGGTACAAAACATAATATGCAATAAAATGCACAGAAGGTTTGTAAAGGACAATAGGCCTGTTAGGCCACACAAGAAAGGACAATACATGTCATATCAAGATATAATATATCATAACTTATATTGTCAAATGCTGTAAATAACAGGAAAATAAATGAAATAAAAAGGGAACATGGAGGGGAGGGAAAAACAGAAAAGAGGGGGAGAGTGTTGGTGTTTTAACCCTGCAAGCGCTAGTATGTGGTGTTTGTGGATATCGGAGTCCTTCTCTCCAATTTGATTATTAAGGAGGGTGGTTGCAGCTGATTATTTGGGGTGTCTGGACTGTGTTGGAGGGTGATGCTCAATTCCCCACCTGTGCAAAAGGCGAGTTCAAATAAAACGGAGTAGAAATAAATTAACCCTTTTACAGGGGTCACGTGCCGGTAAGTGTGTACTGGGACCCCAGCTCCAGCTGAACAGCAAGTGATAGCATACTGGGACAGGATATACCGAGGGAAATAACTTCCAAGATTTATTTAAATCAGAAACCTACTTCAAGTTTTCAAATGTATTATTGGTCATTTGTTTTTTGGATTATCTGTCTTGAAAAGAAAAGGACTCACCGCTATACTTTACGACAAGGAGATAACCAAATATTTCACTACAAGGAAAAAAAATTGTACTACCGAAAGTGGTTGCTTATTGAACACTTTTTCAATTGTCCATAAATACATCTTTAGCCTGAGTAAAAGCTTGAAATAATAAATCAAGAGTCTGTTAAGAGAACGTACAGAAAGGTTGTGCGGCCTTCATTTAGTCAGAGGATAAAGTACACAATAAAACGTGTTTACTTACCGGGTGGAAAATTGAACAAGTGCATTCTGAACAGTCTGCCGTATTTCAAGGAGAAATGATTCGTCCTCGCTTAGTGTGTAATACCAGTACTGGATATAGTCCCTCAATGAAAACTGTATAACCTAAAAAAACATAGAAAACCATACAATGGTCTGTAAAAATAAGTAGCGCAAGTACAAATGCAATAATATACATTTCCTGGCCCCAAATCCAGATAAAAAAAACACAAATGCTGAAAAAGATGGCAACAACATAGCTACTCAAAGAGCTCCCAACGGAGTGGTCCTCCAGTTTATTGATATATATATATATAAAGGCAAATCAGTCTATTCATATGGTGGTATCTCTCTGTGCGAATATTTATGTGTAAGAAGGCACAATTACCATTGGATAGACCAGCTCGAATGGTGGTCGTTTATCACCTAAAATATACACTACTCCCAAAAAGTAAGGGATACTTGGCTTTTGGGGGAAATTTATGGAAAATGTAAAAGTTTTACCATACAGTGATAAGTTATCCTGAGAGTCGGCCATTTAGGTCGCAGCATGCAATGTTGATTTTCTCATCTCAAACAATTTAATGAAAGAAAAGCCAACAGCAATGGAGCGTGTACACCATCGGAAACTGTCAGTGTCTCAATAACGGGTCATGTGGCCTTGAGCATCAATTACAGCTTGAGCATCAACTACATCTTATGCTGTTCACAAGTCAAGCTATAGTCTGCTGAGGCCTGGCATCCTACTCTTCTTGAAGGGCGCCCCTCAGGTCATTGAGGTTCAGGGGCACAGACTCAGCTGATCCCACAGGTTTTGTAGGAGGGTTCAGATCTGGAGAAAGTGCAGGCTGCTCCATCTGAGGCACTCCAGTCTCCAGCAGCCGTTCCCTAATGATGCGACCTCGATGATCTGGAGCATTGTCCATGAAGATGGAATTAGCCCTGTGTTGTTCATGCAGAGGCACAATGACTGGATGATGTTATTCCTGTAGTAGAGGCGATCACTGCACCATTCACAACGTGTAGGGCAGTTCTGTATTGACTAGACACACCTGCCCGCACTGTACCACCACCACCACCAAAGGCTCATCTAATGACAACACTGGTTGATGCACAGCGCTCTCCTTGAAGTCTCCAGTATTGTTGGCGGCCATAATTTCTGCTCAGCGTGAACCGACTTTCATCACTGAACAGCACTGAGAACCACTGATCTCTCCTCCAGCGTAGATGCTCCCGGGCCCATGTAAGACAATGATGCCTGTGCCTGGTGGTGTGGTCCGGTCATCTAACACGCAGACCACACCGATGTAAATGGTTACAAATGCTCTGATGCGACACTTGGGAGGGCCTCCCTTAAACGTGCCTGGAGTTGTGTGGCATCCGTTTCCACAGGGCATTGTTTACAATAAAGCGGTCATCAGTGTGTGGTGTAGCCAAAGGAAGTCCACTTCTTTGCCTTTCTGTGACTCTTCCAGTCTATCTGTATCTCTGATACAGCCTGCTGATGACACTCTAAACTCGGTGGCCACTTCCGTCTGAGAGCATCCGTCTTGAAGCCTCGCAATGACGAGATACTGTTGATCAATTGTAAGGTGTTGTCTTGGTCTCATGATGTCAAAATGTGAACAGCAAGATGAGGAGCACTGTTTAAATCCCAATTCAAATTGATGCCCTACATTTATTGGGCGATTCAAACACCTGTGGTAAATTTTGTCATTAAACTCCTTAACAGTTTGACATGTGAGTTCAAAAAGGTAGGAGATGGTCTCATTTAAAAAAAAAAAAAATTTCAAGAGACTTTATATTCATCCCGAGATTTCAACCAAAAGCCACATATCCCTCTCTTTTTTTAAGTAGTGTACATTAGAGTGAACCTGTGGTCATTCGTGACATCTGCTTTAGTAAATACTTGGGTTTCCTGTGAAAGAATTCTGGAGCATCTTTTCTTATCACGGTATTGTGATCGTCCTCTGTTATTCCTTCTAGAAATGTATCAGTCAGCTGGGTGTTACCAGTAGGGGGCGTGTACCTGTCAGTCAGGGTGCAGGGATACACCCCTTTGAAAACTGGAAGATTAAGCCCTCGTTCACACGGGCGCAGATTGGAGCCGTACTGCGCGCCGTATTTGCGCTGCAGTACGGCTCCAATCCTTCCCAGTAACTACAGTAATCCACAGTTCTCATAGAGAACTATGGATTCCGTCTCTCCTCCCCGCATGGCGGATTCGCCGCAGGGGGAGAAAGTGACATGAGAATTATTTACGGTGCGTACGCGCCGTAGATAATGACAGTCTATAGGGCCGGCGAGCTGCCGGCCCCCCTGCACGGCTGCCGACGTAACTGCGGGGCGAAATCCGTCCCCGAAATTACGCCGGCAATAAGTCGTGTGAACGGGGCCTAATAACACGCATCTGGCTTATTCAGGAATAGATTTCTAGGATGAATAACAGAAGAACAGCACAAAACAGAGGTAGAAGACAAGATGCTCCAGAATTGTCAATTCACAGGAAACACAAGTACTTACTAACAAACAGACACAGGTCCTCTTTAAACTTTACCCAAGAAGTGCAAGTTCTGGGACGGATTTTTTCTCCTCTAATTTAAGGAAGGAATGTGATCGATAACCTGCAACTTCCTGCTGACATCACAAAGTAACAACAAGCTTCCCCTCCTTGTTTAGGCTGCTGCAATAACCACAATGCAGTGGTCAGCGACTAGCTGCTGTGTTCATATGAAAACGGACGCAGGAATCAGAGGGAGATCTCGGGGATGGGAGCCGTGTGAATTTCTAAACATTTTCTGAAATGAGACATCTTAAAAAGCCCTTTTAAGTGAAATACATCAGGGCAGATTCCTCAGTACTGTAGAACTCCTAGGCTATGTCCACACTGCAGAAGAAAACCATCGTATCTCTGGTGCTTTTTGTTTTTTTAAAAGCGCCGCAGATACGATCGTTCCTGCGGCCCCATAGCCGGCAATAGAAAAGACGAGCTGCTGTCTACACAGCTTTTGGGCCGTTTTTGTCTGATGCAGTGTAGACATAGCCTTAGTGTAAAGTTAGACAGTCTTAGGCTATGTCTACACTGCATCAGACAAAAAACGGCCCAAAAGCGTCCGTTTTTCTCTGATGCAGGACCGCGGCCGTTTTTCTCTGATGCAGGACCGCGGCTTTTGTCACGCTTTGTGACAAAAGCCGCGGTCGCTTCTCGTTTTCCGGACGTCCCCCATACAATTGTATTGTATGGGAAGACGGCAATTAAACAAGAAGCGGTGGCGTATTATACAACATGTTGTATAATATGCCGCTGCCGAAAGACTAGCAGATAAAAGACGAGCTGTGTAGACAGCAGCTCGTCTTCTCTATTGCCGTCTATGGGGCCGCAGGAACGATCGTATCTGCTGCGCTTTTAAAAAACTAAAAGCGCCGGAGACCCGATCGTTTTCTTATGCAGTGTGGACATAGCCTTACAGTGTGCCACATGTATCAGTGATGCACGGTCTAGTCTAACTTTATACCTTTTATAAGTTGGCTTACTTTAGGTCTCTAAGGGCCCGTTTACACGGCACAGGACAAATACCGGTCGGTTCATCCGACCAGTATTTGAGCTGTTTCCGTGTCGGGCACACAGCCGCCGGGGGACGTGATTAGTGGAGAAAAGCCCTCCCTCTTCACATAGACATGTTCATATTCCGTCCGAAAACCGGACGGAAGAACTAACATGTTCTATGGCTTCCGGCATCCAGCAGTCTGAAAAACTGCCAAGGGGAAAACCCATACAGTGGGGACTGCTGCGCAGGTTTTCTATAGAGTCCCGTGTTAAAAGTTTTCACCCGGTTTGCAGATGTTTTTCAAACCCGGGTGAAAACCCGTGCCATGGAGACAAGGCCTTACTGTGCCAAAATTTTAGCACACAGCATTGCACAAAGACACACTGCTTTTACAAAGGCTAAACCCTTTAGTCAGATGAGGCGCAGAAGTGTCTATAAATGGTCTAAAACGCATAATAAATGTGGTGTAAAGCATGCACGCTGTAAGCGTGCAGCGTGAGCATGTGGTTCTTGGCCGCATGGTGACCCGCTGCTAGGGTATCATGTATTCCTACCCTAGAGGTGCTTTCACATTTCCCCTTTAAGTGCTTCTCCTTGAATATAGTATGTACCCCCTATCACAGGAATAAGATATACCCGGCACAGACACTTGCATGGTTGAGCGGCTGTGCTTGTGTAAACTGAAAAGGAGCCGACCTGGAAAACCCCTTCAAATAGATCATGCCTTGTTTTTAAACTAGGGCCACACAGCATAGGACAAAAAACACGTAGAATACCAAAATGCCAGCTTTTTCTCCAACGCAGCTGTGTTTGACGAGTTTTTTTTGGTGGTTTTCAGTTTTTTTGTGTGTGTTTTCTTGGGCTGTTTTTGGACAAATTTTTAATGTATGCAAAATTCATACACTTGTTAAACACCTGGGCAGTTTTTCAGCAGAACGGTCCAAAATCGTGACAAAAAAAAAACGTTCGACGGTTTACATAGATTCCAATAGTAAATTTTCTGGTCTGCTCTGTCGTCTTTTTTTTGCAACAGGTTATAAAAAACGACCAGCAGCAAAAACATTTAGAAAAAAAAAATATAACGTTCTGTGGAGACTACTGTGGTTTGTACTGTTAAAGTATATGGGACCTGTTTTCAGTTGTTTTTTCAGCAGTTCTAGAAAACGAAAAACGCTAAAAAAAAACGGCCGAAAATGTGCAGTGGAGACATAGCCTTAGACGACTGCGTTGCAGAGAGATCCAGAGGTCTGAAAGTCAGTCCACAGACAGGAAGGCATGAAATCAGCAAAGACATAGCAACAATATTACTCGCATTATCGCACTGATATTTGTTGAGAAGTCTGCACAGACCTATACAGGCAGGGATGGTCTGTGCCTTCAGCACCCGGAATTTTAAAATAATGACATCGTAACTAAGGCGGCGATCTATTAGGAAAGTGGCCGCTCCGGTCAGGAGTGCTGACAGCGAGTACGTTTCTATGTCCTCAGCAGATTGTTATTGCAGAGTTTCCTTTTTCTATTGTCTATGTGAGGAGTCACTTCCTGTCTGCTTAACAAAATACAGCAGGTGAACAGTTGCACAATACAAAACACACATACCACAGCAAGTATACAGCTATGATACAGGTCACGTAATACAGTAACAAGTGTGCCCAATATGTCTGATGCTTTGATGCTATTACTATATGGCATACATGCCAACTCTCTCGCTTTTGGCGGGGGGGGGGGGTCCCGCTACTAATTGGGGTCCGTCCGTCCCCCCCCCGCCACCCAGGCAGAGTTGGCATTCCTCCCGCCGCGGCGCCAGAGTAGCGCTGATGCCGCCGGGCCGCTGCTACAGGCGGGAGTAGCGGCCGCCGCGGACGCTCACCCGCGCGGCGCGTCTCACTATGCAGGGAGCAGGCAGGAGGAATCGTTCCCCTCCTCCCTTCTCCCCTGTATGTACAGCGCCGGTGTGCACTGTACATACAGATCAGCGTCGCAGGGGGTGTGAGGCGCGGCTGCACTCACTCCCCCTGAAACGCTGAGTCCGTCGGCCGGGAGATGTCCGGAGCTGGCCGCTCTGCAGGGAGCCTGGTGAGGCAAGTGACTTTAATTATTTCATTTGTATTAGCTATAGGGGGGCAACTACCTGGCTACTAAAGGGGGCAACTACCTGGCTACTAAAGGGGGCAACTACTGGGCTAACAAAGGGGGGCATCTACCTGGCTAACAAAGCGGGGCATCTACCTGGCTAACAAATGGGGGCACTACCTGGCTAACAAATGGTGGCATCTACCTGGCTAACAAATTGGGGCATCTACCTGGCTAACAAAGGGGGGCATCTACCTGGCTAACAAAGGGGGGCATCTACCTGGCTAACAAAAAGGGGGCATCTACCTGGCTAAAAAAGGGGGCATCTACCTGGCTACAAGGGGGCATCTACCTGCCTGTAATGGGCACTACCTGGTTATGGGGGGCTACTACCTGGCTATAAGGGCATCTATCTGGCTTTCTTCCAAAGCCATTATGCAGTTAGGCAGAGTGGGTGTGGCTTTTTGAAGGGGCGTGGCACACAAAAAGATGGGCGTGTCCATGCCACACTTCAATCTCCTGCTTTTCCATTTTCAAAAGTTGGCAACTATGCTATATGGGTTGCATTAAAGGGGTTGTCTCACTACAAGGATTGCTTTTTATGTTAAAGATCTTGCAAAAATAAGTCCTTTTGCAATATGTGTCCGTTACCAGTGTCCTACCTATTCTGAGACATCCCCTCTTGTATGGGCTGCATCAGCTCCCCAGGTCACTATAGTTACAGACCTGTTTGGTCTCTCCTGATAGGCTGCCAGCACTGGTTGCTATAGCTACAGACCTGGCTTCTACTGCAGCCTAATAGAAGCCAGTAAACATGCCCCTGAATTCAAAGTGAAACCAAGAAAACAGGACTGAGGTCAGATGAATCAATGTAGTGAGACAACCCCTTTAAGTGCTTTTCTACCCTTTACTTATGAGTTAGCGCAAAACCAAATCCCTGTGTAAATAGATGCATTAATCCAGGACCAAATTTCTTTTTAAACCCTGCATTGTACTGTTCCTCATTTATTCATCCTGGAAATGTATCAAGTAAATTGAAAACTGGGTCCATCATGTAGTGTAGTGTGCAGGTGTCAAACTCAAGGTCTGAGGACCGAATCTGGCCCACCACGCTCTTTTCTGTGGCTCCTATGAGCTTAGGCACAGCTGGTGTGCAACTCGCTCATGGTGGCATAGCTCTGACAGTCGTACCAAGGCACTTACCCTCCCTCCAATGGCCCTCTGGCAGCAACCACAATGAAAATGAGTTGGACACCTCTGCTAGAGTGTCCAAACACATTGGAACAGTCCAAATCAGTCTAGGGACAACCACCAATACCCACTGACCAGGGGAATGATAACACCCAGCTGTCAATTTATACATAGGTTTCTAGGATAATTAACATCTCAGGAGAACTGATGGGACTCTATCTTTCAGAGGTTCCATACACCTTTGCCTAATGATCTCCTTGTGCTTAGTACAGAGAGAATTCAATAAATCAGCCACATGGGAAACAAAGATCAGCTTTAACAACCAGCATGAAATTAGGCAAAACAGCAATAAAAACACATCAGGTTATGAATGATCTGGTGACATCGCCTTCTTTCAATACTCGGGTTAACTTATCATAAACATGTTCTGCCCGAAAACCAGGCAGAAGAATGAACAGTTTTTAGGTACGTCGCCAGTGTAAAAAACATCCGGTGGAAAATCTGTGCATTGGGGACTGCTGCTTGGATTTTCCGTGAAAATCAATGTAAAAAGGTAGACAGTCTGTTTACAAATCTAAAAACAGTCTGTAAAACCGACTGAAAAACCCCTGCCGTGGGAACAAGCCCTAACTGTGTAAATTTGGTGTGCCGTCAAAATAACTCATGACACAGCCATCAATGTCTAAATCACTGGCAACAAGAGTGAGTACACCTCTAAGTGAAAATGGACAAATCGTGTCCAATTTGCCATTTTCCCTCCAGGGTGTCATGTGACATGTTAGTGTTACAAGGTCTCTGGTGTGAATGGGGATCAGGTGTGTTAAATTGGGTGTTATTGCTTTCACACTCGCTCATACTGGTGACAGGAAGTTCAACATGGCACTTCATGGCAAAGAATTCTGAGGATCTAAAACAAAAAGAATTGTTGCTCTACACAAAGATGGCCTAGGCTATAAGAAGATTGCCAACACCCTGAAACTGGGCAGCAGCACGATGGCCAAGACCATACAGTGGTTTAACAAGACAGATTCTACTCAGACCAAGCTTTGCCATGGTCGACCAAAGAAGCTGAGTGCACGTGTTCAGCATCAGATCCAGAGACTGCCTTTTCAAAGTAGACGTACGAGTGCTGCCAGCATTGCTGCAGAAGTTAAAGGTGAGGGGGTGAGTGCTCAGATCAAATGCCACACACTGCATCAAATAGGTCTGCATGACTGTCATCCAAGAGGGAAGCCTCTTCTAATGATGACGCACAAAAAAGCTGGCAAACGGTTTGCTGAAGACAAGCAGACTAAGGGCATGGATTACTGGAATCATGTCCTGTGCTCTGATGAGACCAAGGTAAACGTATTTGATTTTGAGGATGCAAAGCATGTGTGGTAGCAACCAGGTGAGGTGTACAAAGACAGGTGTGTCTTTTTTTTTTTTTTTTAGGCAATAGTGTGTTAAGATGCTGGAAAAGCCAAGCACGTCTCCAGACCTAAACCTCTAACATCCACAAGCTCCGTGATGTTGTCATGCCCAAGAGAGTTAAGGCAGTGCTGAAAAATAATGGTGGTCAATCAAAATATTGACACTTCCGGCTCAATTTGTCCATTTTCACTTAGGGGTGTACTCACTTTTGTTGTCAGCGGTTTACCCATTGGTTTCTGTGTGTTGAGGTATTTTGAGGTCACACCAAATTTACACTGTTTGGCTATGTTCACACGGTGTAATTGCGGGGACGTATTTCGCCCCGCAATTGCGCCGTATGTACAGGGGCGGGAGCAGGGAGGCCGGCAGCCCGCCAGCCCCATAGACATGCATTATTCTCAGCGCGTATACGTATTGACATGTCACTTATCTCCCCGCTCTGCGTATTGTGCGAGCGGGAAGAGGAGACGTAATCCATAGTTCTCTATGAGAACTGTGGATTACCGGAATGACTGGGACGTATCTCGCCCCGCATTTTGCGCAGTGAGATACGTCCCATTTTAAGCCGTGTGAACATAGCCTTATACAAGCTGCACACTGACTACTTTACATTGTATCATATTGTCATATATACGCACACACATACATACTGAGCTATTCAAAAACGCCAGTGCCTGTAGTAAAGGCCTGTAGTTAAAGTGGTTAATGGCTTGTGACTGAAAATCAAGACAAAACTGGCTCAGTCATCTACCTATAATATTAAATATGTAGTGCAGGGATAAAGCGTGACAGATCAGGTGTCTTTTTCATGTTAATACATTTCCTCTTGGTTATAAATACCAAGGTTATAATTTTCCATCATCCTTTTAAATCGCCCAATATATAAATACTCGCTTATTTTTTAAACTATTTTTTCTTTTTCCTATGTCCTATATTTTTTAGTCTTGCGGGACAACTAAAATAAGATAATAAAAAAAAAAAAATATCATCATTCAAACAAACCAGCTTACTTGTTGCAGGGGTTCATCAATCATATTGGCACCAGTCACTCTTCTGTCAATCTTGATTGGTCTAGCTTCACGTTTCATTTCTTCCAAGACCTAACATATAAAACAACATCATTCATTTGCAAAAATTATTCCAGATATTTGCTTTACGTGCGATTATAGTAAAACTAACCCATTTACTTTTATTGGCAGAGCATTGTGGGCATGCTCTATGACGTGCAGAGGTCATCATAAAAGGGGCGCAAAAGGATGGTGAACTATCCCCATTATTTCATGTCAATGGTGTGATCCTTTGTTATCCACCTTTAGCTTTCTGAGAGTGCGCTCACACGTCGTGGTTGGCGCATACTTATGAACCGTATGAGACGACCAAACCAAGAAACCCTAACTAGCCCCCTTAAAGGGGCTGTCTCGCTACAATGATTGGGTTTTAATTAAAAGATCTTTAAAAAACAAGCAGCTTTGCAATATATGTTCATTACAAATGTCCTACTGATTTTGAGCTATCCCTGTTAGTAGTAGTACATCAGCTTCTCAAATCTCTGTAGCAGCTGACCTGTTGATCTTTATCTCACTGGCTGTCAGGTCTGATGACTCATAACCTTCAGAATACAGGTTGGAGCACAGAGCCCCTCCTGCACAGTATGCTTCTGTAGTGGAGGGAGGGGGAGGGCTCTGGCTTCTGTGTCTGTGCTGCCGGGATTAACCCTGTGTGTGCCTGCTGCCTCCTGCTCTCTACACAGATTGAGGAGAGCAGAGGTGAGGCTGATCAGTAGATGTGATAGCAGTGACCCTGTGTGTTACTATAATCATGATGTGTCTGTGGAGCTGTGACTATACTAATAGAACAGATCAGGGAGCATGTTAACGCTTCATGCTCTGCTGTACTAGTGACACATCCGATTATAGTAACACTTCCCAGCTGCCCTGTGTCTGTTCTGACAGGGTCTGTTTGTTGCTGGAGATGTGGAGATTTGCATGCTACAGCGGGGGGTATAGGAACACTTACATCCCCCTGCTCTGCTATTAGCAATCACAGCTTATCAGCCCTCTCTCTGCTGTCTCCGTGGAGCTGACAATACAGCTGATATAGCAGCAAGAGCCTGCAGCAGACCTAGGCAGGCACACACAGGGTTAACCCTGGCAGCAAACCCCCTCGCTCCCCCCCCCCTGCTGTATAGAAGTTATGGAGGAGAGCTGTCTGTGTGCTGAGGGGAGGGGGGAAGAGGGAGGAGAAGAGGCAGACAAGAAGCACGCCCCTGAATTCAAAAATCCTTTGCTCCTTTGCCTTTGAAGAAGGCTGAAAGCTTGTAATGAGACAACTCCTTTAAATAGCCAAAAAAGTTTGGAAAGGTGTTGCAAGAGAGCAATCATTTATTGTGTACATAGTCTGGAAGATCATAAACACAATTACATTTAATTTAAACATGATCACTTGCTTTTACACCGTTCCAAACAATTTAGGACAATAAAAAGAACCTGCTGTTAAAGGAGTTGTCTCATTACAAGCTTTCAGCCTATCTCTGTGCCTGGCAGTTGAATTGAGGGGTGTGTTTCTTGTCTGCCTCTTCTCCTCCCTCTTCCCCCCTCCACTCAGCACACAGACAGCTCTCCATAACTTCTATACAGCAGGAGGGGAGGGGGGGGGGGTTTGCTGCCAGAGTTAACCCTGTGTGTGCCTGCCTAGGTCTGCTGCAGGCTCCTGGATCAGCTGTATTGTTAGCTCCACGGAGACATAGAGAGAGGGCTGATCTATGAGTGTGGAGAGGTCTGTGAAGCTGTGTATGCTAATAGCAGAGCAGGGGGGATGCAAGTGTTGCAGCTGCTCAGCATACAAATCTGCACATCTCCAGCAACAAACAGACCCTGTCAGAACAGACACAGGGCAGCTGTGAAGTGTTACTATACTCAGGATGTGTCACTAGTACAGCAGAGCATGAAGTGTTCACATGCCCCCCTGATCTGTATAGTATTAGAATAGTCACAGTTCCACAGACACATCATGATTATAGTAACACACAGGGTCACTGCTGTCACATCTATTGATCAGCTTCATCTCTGCTCTTCTCAATCTGTGTAGAGAGCAGAAGGAAGCAGGCATACACAGGGTTAATCCAGGCAGCAGAGACACAGAAGCCAGAGCCTTCCCCCTCCCTCCAGAAGCATTCTGTGCTGGAGGGGCTCTCTGCTCTGACCTGTATTCAGAGACTGATGAGTCATACGGACCTGACAGCCAGTGAGATAAGGATCAACAGGTCGGCTGCTATAGAGATTTTAGAAGCTGATGTACTACTACTAACAGGGCTAACTCAAAATCAGTAGGACATTTGTAATGAACATATATTGCAAAGCTGCTTGTTTTTTTAAAGATCTTTTAATTAAAACCCAATCATTGTAGCGAGACAACCCCTTTAATAAAAGGCGATTTCCCCGCGGTGCAATTTTTCATGTTCCAGTACTGCAAAGTGTGAAAGCACCCTAAAGCGAACCTGCCACTGATTTATGCTGCCCTACCTAATGCCAGGATATGATCAAGGCAGAGAAGCTGAGCTCTGTGATACATAGGTTTTTATAATTTGGAGCAGGATTTCTAAGTAAAAAGCAGGGTGAATTCTGACAGGACTCCTTAAGAGAAAGTGAGAGGCATGCTTACCCTGCCCACATGCACTGATCAAGAGTTTGCTCTGTACACAATGATGCAGGGAAATCTGCTCTGCGTGCTCAGAAGGGGGCGTATGCGATTTGTTTGAATTGCATATCACGTGACCCAGCAGAATGACATCACCAGGCCTTTCCTCTCTGTAGTCATAGAAAGGTCTGTTTATGTAAAGCATTGTCAGTAGCTGAGAAGTAAAGCTTTTGCCTCCAGGCACAAGGGGTTCAAGGTTCAAATCCCTGCAGGAACCAAACCATTTTTTTTCTCTTTGTCAATACACATACCTCATTGAGGTTTCTTTTTTTTTACTTATTTGCACTGTTTGACTAATTACTAAGTAGTACAGAGGACGGGAGTAGAGTGACAGCACCTGGGGTTTGAACACTCACTAGCTGCCTGAGAGGAGAAGTGATGTCAGAGTATGTGCAGTCGTATCCCCTGGAGACAAGCTGTAAACAATGGATCAATAAAGGAGCAGCTAAAAGAAAAACGTTCCAGAATTTTTAATAATAATGAACGATGAAAATGTTTGTTATTTCATTTGCAAGCTTCTCACGTCAATTTTAGTTTGTGGCAAAACCCCTTTAACTCATCCTGACAGGATTTTTTTTTACTTTGCTTTTTAATTTTAAAATTATATATCAGAACTCTGTTACTCTTCCTTCCAATATCTAACTTTTCTTCCTTCAGATATCTAACTCTAAGAAAGGGTAGAATAAACCACCTGTCAGATTCGCTTTGTTTCCTCCATTTTTTAAACATCTCCACAACCCGCCGGTGGCCTTTTGACAACAGAGTAACTTCTCTCAACTATACGGTCAGACAGATGAGCTCTTATGTGTTCCTCCCACAATGCCCTGCGGTCAGGAAATCAATAGAAAATACCATAAAGGTAACAGGACAAATAAACCAATTTATTTACAAAATTACCCCGAATGTCATTGGATTTCTCATAAATTGTTTAAAAAAGTCTTTTTCCCTTCTAGAATGGAGCCACTTTCCTACAGGGCGCCACCATCTCAAGGACAATATGTCCAACAATGAACAGGATTGTGTCTTATATAAAGCTCATCACAGGAAAGATACATACTGTACCAGTCCGAGCGGTACACAGCCCCATAGCCTTAGAAACGTATTGTTTGCTGTTACTGTCAGGCTTTGCACAGCATTGCTATTGTATGGTGTGAGGTTGGTGAACTAGCACAAATTTTCTCAGCTACAATGTCACACTATGCTGGAAATGAATAAAGAGATTATTCAACCTTTAAAGAAAAAAAAATGAAAACCACAAACCAAAAAAAACAAACAAGACAGTCTGTCCTTACCTCTCCGACTGCCTGGCGATCCAACCTAGAAGGGCCGACGGGCGTTTCATTTCCTATTTACCAGCGCACAGGTGTCAAACACTAGGCCCGTGAGCCAAATCCAGAACACAACTTCATTTTATGTGGTTGAGGGAACTTAAAGCGAGCAGGAACGGACAAGGTCCGGTTTTCCTGGAGTACACACCTAGAGGCAGTGGCACAAGCACGCTAAGCGGGTGCCATCTTGGATTTGTGCACCTCCACACTACTTTCTCCAGCAACTCACAGGCTATGGCACAACCATAGCCACCCTCCAACAGCCCTTTGAGGGCAACCGTGATGCTGATGTAGCCCATTACTGGAAATCTGTTTGACACGAGCGGCTAGCACGTGATCCCCTGAGGAAGCTCATTACTAATGGTAGGTGGTCTTGTGCAATGTTGCTTTAGGCTATTTGTATGTCAGGTTATATATGGAGGGGAGTACTTTCTAATGATTATATGTATTTCTGTGAATATTGTGCTAACATTTCACCTGATGTAACTATGACATCTACTAGCAATAACTATTGATCCTAGGGGCCCATTTACTTGCTAAGTCTGTGCCTGGCCATTTTTTGGGTAATCTCACCTCTGTTTTTATATTTTTTGTAATCAATAAAAATGGTAATTTTATGACATATCCGCTCTCAGGTGTTTGAGGTTTCTTATAGGTATCCCAGAATTGTGTCCTCTATAAAGTAGGGGGTATTTGAATTATATCTAAAAAAGATAGAATTGAATTATGTTGGAATTAGTTGTCATAACTGAACTGTGGCCTCTGCGGTTGTGTGATGTACTACTGGCATGATAGCTTGGCAGGATACCAATAGTAGTGCAGATGACCACCGAGGCTGCCAATTGGTTACAATGGAGACATGTTTCCACCAGTAAATAGGCAATGGCGCGCCTGCTGGAGCTTCGGGTAATTGGAGAGGTGAGTACAGTCTCTTGTTATCTTATCACATTCATTGGGCCATAAATGTTTTTAGGTTGAATAACCCCCATAAAGCTTCACGCTATCATTCACGAGTGGCAAAACAAGATTTTTTCCACATTAGCCATTTCACTCGGACGGCAATTCATTAATTCAGGTGATGCTGACAGAATTCAAAGTCCCAAAGACAAGGAAAAACAGGAAATGACAGCCCTGTGCTCCAGATATCCAAGGCTTACGCAACGTTTAAGGACTTTTTGTTGGGATGGTTTCCAGCATTATATCATGGAAAGTAACCCCGTAGCAGTGCCAGCATGGTTTGTGGCAGCAGCATTATCAAAGCCAATCTGATTAGCTTTTATCAGGAGGTCAATTATAGCCTGAATCTTGCTAAGACTGTTCCCGTAGGAGATTTGGATTTTTAGAAGCATTAGTCAAACACGTTAGAAAAGACTCCATATAAAAGATTAATACTTACACCGAGAATGCTGGGGCCTGAGGAGACGTGTGTATAGGGCAAATCACTGGCTTCAGGATAGAGAGCAGAGGGAAGCCGTTCACACAGGAGCTCAGTACCAAGCTCTTTTTATTTTAATAGATTTGCTTTCAAAAGAGTTTAGTTTTCTTTAAAGAGAACCTGTCGCATAGATTATACCCCCCTTGCTGAGGGCAGAACAAGCCAGTGTCAGACCTGCTGTTTCCAGCGCTGTGTCCCTTATTCTGTAAGATGCTAGAGTTTTAGAGCATTTAACCCTCAAATCTTATTCATGAGTGTTAGCCCCACCCCCCAAAGGCTAGCCCCGCCCACTGACAGTTATTCACATGTTTCTAGCTATTCAAAGTAATAGGTTTATCAGTTGAGGTGGGCGTGGCTAGCCTCAGGTGGGCGGGGTTTGAAAAAAAACTTTCTTTTCACGACTCTTCTGGCTGAAAACTGCAGATTTGATCATTAAATACTCAAAAACTGCTGCATCTTAAAGAATAAGGGACACAGAGCTGGAAATGTCTGACACTAGCTTGTGCTGTCCTCAGCAAGGGGGGCATCACCTATGTGACAGGTTCTCTTTAAAGGGGATTTGCCAGGACGTGAGTTCCTTGCCTCCTTATCAGCACAGAGTAGAATATAAACAAATCATGCTGAGTCATGAAGGCTGCAGGGGAGAGAGGGAGGGGGTGAGCAGAGAGTGAGGAATAAGGGAGCGTCTCGAAACTTAACTCAAATAATAACTTTACAACAGATTCTCTATACAGCAGACACAGGCTCATACACTGCCTTTTCTCCCCGGCCCCTTGAAGCTCATTCATTTTCCCTGTCCTCAGATAAGAAGTGTTTCACGCAAGCGCGGCCTGTCAGCTCCTCTGGTCGTGTCTAATGCAAGCTTTCAGGTAACTAAGGGGGATTGAGAAATGCTGTAGCTCTCAGAGGCTTCACCTTTTGTAATCACATATATTTAGAAAAGTGATTAAATACCCATTTTGGAGGATTCCACGTCAACATTACATCGTGGCAAAACCCCTTTAAGTGACGTCACAAACAGAACCATCATAACCACAGAGAATGGAACAAAATGATGGGAATACACTATACATGGTCATAAAATTACCTATTGTTTAAAGGGAACCTGTCACATAGATTAGGCCTCCCTTGCTGAGGGCAGCACAAGCTAGTGACAGACCTGCTGTTTCCAGCGCTGTGTCCCTTATTCTTTAAGATGCAGCAGTTTTAGGGCATTTACCCCTCAAATCTTTTTCATGAGCAGGTGTTAGCCCTGCCCACCAAAGGCTAGCTCCACCCACTGACAGTTTTTCACGTTTCTATCTATTCTAAGTAATAGGTTTGTCAGTTGAGGTGGGTGGGGCTAGCCTCAGGTGGGCGGGGCTTGAAAAAAACAGACACTCTGAAGGACTCTTCGAATGTCTCTTCTGGCTGAAAACTGCAGATTTGAGCATTAAATACACGAAAAATACAGCATCTTACAGAATAAGGGACACAGCACTGGAAACAGCAGGTCTGACACTAGCTTGTTCTGTCCTCAGCAAGGGGGGCATAATCTATGTGACAGGTTCTCTTTAAAGCAAGTTTGTGTTTTTTTTTTTTATTTACTTGATATATTTTTTATGTCAATATATTTTTAAAAAAAAATCTTGAAATACTCTGACCACTGAAACGTATAATACACAGATCTCCTAATAACAGGCAGGATTACCTCACCTGAGAGGTACTATCCGGCATCCAGTCCTCTATCTGCCTTGTCCAGGGTTATGCGAGTATACCTACATCTCTCCAGGATCCACAATGAAGCCCGGAGAGTATAAACCTTTCATCATGGAAGTTTAGAAGGCTGTCTCCCTTTATTGGGATTTTACACATCTAGATAATCCCACCAGAGGTCTCTATAATATGTGTGGTTAACCATTATATCTTTAAAATCATATATTGATATAGTTGTGCATTACTGCCTATATACTCCGAGTCGTCTAGTGATTACTGTTTGTCATCTTGGGCTAAGAGACATAATTCTCTAGAAAATGTGTTTATATATCTCCCTGATGAACCCACAAAATCAGTGGGGGAAACGCGTTGGAGTCTTCAAGTGTCACATGTCCATAACATCTAGGATAAGGATAAGTTAGTAATGTTTAATGGCTTGGTTTATCTGTTGGCAGTACATTAACCAGCATGAGAGCCTCACATGAGCCATACTGGTGGACTATTTGTTGTTTACTCCCCAGTTTGATAGGTTCCGGGTCGGAGTCGCCCTTATTGGGGCGGGTACTCTGCTGTTTGGATAGGCAGGGGTATATTTTTTATTTATTTATCCTTCTCTCCTATCTATATTTAGACAGGGATAGGTTTCTGATCGGTCATTCAGGGTTTATATATTATTTATAGTAATACAAGTTTTGGTATCTATTTTTGTGGATACTCCAATACTGTTGTGTGAGTTATTGATCTCGAGATTTCTGTGCTTTTTATTAAAGGGGTTGTCTCACTACAAGGATTGCTTTTTATGTTAAAAAATCCTGCAAAAACAAGTCACTTTGCAATATATGTCCATTAACAGTGTCCTACCTATTCTGAGATATCCCCTCTTGTATGGACTGCATCAGCTCCTCAGGTCACTATAGCTACAGACTTGTTTAATCTCTCATGAAAGGCTGCCAGCGCTAGTTGCTATAGCTACAGACCTGACTTCTACTGCAGCCTAGTGGAAGCCAGTAAACACGCGTCTGAATTCAAAGAGAAACCAAGAAAACAGGACTGAGGTAAGATGAATCAATGTAGTGAGACAACCCCTTTAACCGTTCTATCAATTACCCAGACTGTTAAGTTAGGATTACAAGGAATCGTAAGGCATCTACCTGCAAAGCTGGAGGCAAATGACAACAGGTGATGGTGACAGGCCACCAATTCCCCCTGACTGTACAGGTCCAGAGCATGCCCACACTATTCTCCCACCAAACTCAAGACCATTTTCTCACTAAAGTTTCCCTGGTCTGTGTGGAAGTTGCGATTCATTTCCTTCAAATGCAACATATGTAATATTGAGCCGAGATTAAAAATAATAATAATAATAATATAGATCACTTAAAAGGGGTTTTCTGCGTTGGACAACGGGTATTATAAAAAAGGGTTCTTTGTTACCCTGCTGGGAACCCCAGCAATAAGCAGAAATTTGCAGTAAAATCTGGCAGCAAGTATTCAATTTCCATGCAGAGCCTCCACAGGAAAAATCAGGCATTGCACAGTGCCCATTCACATCTAGGGTTCTATGTTCAATGTCAGATAGGACAGGTCCTCCAGAGTAAGAGACACTCTGTAACCACTACCCCAAAAGGTGAGGAGGATCTTGAACATATGACCTTCCTATGAGCTTACAATTTTATAGTACCGTAATTTTATAGAAGGGAATCTGAAAACCGAAAAACTCAATTAAAGTGTCTAACTAAAAAAAAAAAAAGAAAAAAAAGAAGAAAAAAAAAAAAACAAGTTCTGGTCAGCACTATTCTAAAATACAAAAATAACGTAATAAGTGGTTCACCTACCACTTCCAGTGGCCCCATAGCTCTGGTGTTCACCACCACAACCTGAACAATGTATATGACGTCACTGATAGGGGACTGGTGTGGAAGACCAGAACTACAGCGGCTGCGGTTGCTGGGGCAAATAAATAAAAATAAAAAAAAGTAACTTTAAAGAGTAGTCGCAGCCAGAACTTTGTAAAATGTCAGACAATCTCTTTTTACATAATTAAAGAATGTTCTCTATTTTATTAAAGGAAAATTTAGGGTAGGACTTTTATAGATTCACTGTGAATACTTGGACATGGTCCAGAGGAAAAGTTAGGATTTCTGAATAAATAATAGTGCTGCTGAGCGAGAACAATCTGTTCAAGAGTCACATAGTGTAGTAAGGTGGGCCAAAGAACCTATGCTCTCTCGGAGGGGAAAGTCCAGATAAAGGATAACTAAAGCATGCCATTCACATTAAAGGGGCTTTGCCACGATGTAATGTTGACGTGGGATCCTCCAAAATGGGTATTTAGTCAGTTTTCTAAATATATGCGATTACAAAAAGTGAAGCCTGTGAGGGCGACAGCATTACTCAGTCCCACTTAGTTTCCTGAAAGTTTACATTAGACACGACCAGGACACTGACAGGAGCTGATCTGGCCGCGCTTGCCTGTTTGCACTTCTTATCTGATGACAGGGAACATGAAGGAGCTTGCAAGGGGCTGGAGAGAAAGTGCAGTGTGTGATTCTGTCTGCTGTATAGAGAATCCACTGGTTGTAATGTTATTATTTAAGTAAACTTTAGAGACGCTCCCTGCTTCCTCGCTCTCTGCCAATCCTCCCTCACTTTTTCCCGTGACTCAGCATGCTTTGTTTATATTCTCTCCTGAGCAGATAAGAGACAAGGAATTCACTTCATGGCAAAACCCCTTTAAAGTCCATTAAACCCGCTGACTATCCAACGATCTGATGTGCATGGGGGCAGCAGGACTCTCTTGACTGCAGATGGTGGGGTACAGAAGGATAAAATACAAACCCAAGGCTTAGATCCTGTCAGAATTTATCCCCAATTTCCCACTGAAATAAATATGCACACCCACCTCAGCAGGGCATACATGTTTTAAGGTAAAGAGAGCAGTTGGATTTCTTGATGATGTAACCTCTCGCACCTCTTTACATTATCAATATACTCAAATGCACCATTTTTTCAACTCTCTTAAACGAATAATTGACCTCAAAAGACCTCTCTCTCCTTTTTGAACAAATGTGGCTTCTCAACACTCCCCCAAGGCACATCATCTCTTCTATTTATAGGGAACTGTCCTCGACTCAGCAGTCCACACTACCCTCTTACTGGAAGGCTTGGGAAGATGAACTTAACAAGCCGTTCTCCCACTCTCAATGGTTAAGATGTTTCACATTAACCCATGAAGCAGTGACTGCGACTAGAGCTGAAGAAACAAGCTTCAAAATACTGTCCCGTTGGTACAGAGTCCCCATTGTCCTTCACAAATGGTTCCCACCTGTCTTGGATGTTTGCTGACGATGTGACAGAGTGCTTGGCATGATGGTACATATATGGTGGGATTGTCCGTCCTTAAAAATTTTTTGGGATGCAATATACCAAATGAGCTTACTGGTATCCCTGTCCCTAAATCACCTGAAGCTGCCTTACTGTTTATGTTTGATCTCACAATCCCCATGTATAAAAAAAAAATCACTTCTCCGCCACCTTCTGCAGGATGCCAAGACCACCATCCCTGAGCTCCCGACTGCTGAGGAGTGGTTCAGTGACATCTCCAACATCTACCATATGGAAGACATTTTAGCTTCTTCAAGTGATCAATTGCACCAGCTCAGTAGGACATGGACTCCCTGGCTTCTCTTTCAAAACTGACCTCTATTCCATTGCCTCACAAATTGACCTATCACCTAGCAGCCCATAAGTTTGTCCAACTTCCTGCCCTTCTGTCTTTTATTCTCATTATTTTAACCGCCCTTTTTGTTCTTTTATATATTTTATTTTTCACCAATATGTGTCTATTTCTGTAAGACAATTTCACCCGGAAATATTTTTATGTTCCGTTAGTTACTATTTGTATAAGGCTTTATAAAAGGCCCAAGTGGCTTTTCCTTTTTGACGGTTTGGTATAGTTACTATGATATATTGGACCAAAGAGGTCCTTTAGTTTCGGTTATATTAACGCATATAAGAGGTTATATTTGACCCAAATGGTTCTTTATTTCTGATACTTTTGTCTCCTTGTAATACTTTATTCTTTTTAATAAAGCTCTTTTGAATAAAAAAATAAATAAATATCTGGTTGTCAGATTCATGTTCACCATGTAATGTCTATGGCCACGTTTACAGGCCCCTTTTAATATTGGGTAGACCTACAGGCACATCCAGATGACCAGTGATACTGGTATCATTACAGATCATTAAAGCGTAAACTACACTGATCCCAACCAATGCCAATAATAAGGGTCATGGACTGAGTAAGGCTATGTTCACACGGCTTATTTGCAGGGCGTACTTACGCCCCGCAATTACGCCGTGTGTACGAGGGCGGGGCAGCCCGCCGGCCCCATAGACATGCATTATTCTCAGCGCGTATACGGCGTGAATAACTGACATGTCATTTTCTCCTCGCTCGCTATATTGTCCGAGCAGGGAGAGGAGACGTAATCCATAGTTCTCTGAGGACTGTGGATTACCGTAATGACTGGGATGGATTTCAGCCCGTAATTCGCGCAGTATGGCACGAAATACAGGGCAAGATACGTCCCAGAATAAGCCTTACTGCTCCTGGAAATGTATTACCAATCTGTCAGCTGGGTGTTACCAATTGGGGGGGTGTCCCTTCACAGTCTGACACGGACCAATCAGTGCTGGCAATGTGTGAGAACTGACACACCCTTCTAAAAACTGGAACACCCACTCATACATTTCTAGAAGGAATAACAGAGGATCATCACAAGAGATTTCGAGGAGAAGATGCTTCAGGATTATTACTTCACACGGAACACAAGGAATGACTGAAACAGACCTGTCAGGAGGAGTCACGGGTCCACATAAGCAGACCATGGCTAGAAAACACTGGCACCTTGAGGAGCTGACATCACTTAGTAGGACACTACTTTTGGGAATGTACATTCAGAGCTGCCAACAGTTGCCTTTTACTGTCACTGATTTCATTGTGCTGGAATTGGGCCAGGAGCCTACATACATAGCACTGCTTAAGTCTATGAGACTCTGCAGCCTTCTGAAGTGAACTGGTGCATGACCATAAGAGAAAGAACACACCCGTCATATTACCACTGCAGCGAGGCCGCCCAGGGGTCACAACACAAGGAATCCATTCATTATCTCCTAAATGACGGAACAGATCTCACAGCAACTAATGCAACCTCTCCTGCAGAAAGCTGAAGACCTCAGTAACCATACACTATGACGAAGAGCAATGCCAAACCTTTCACCAGTGTGTGCAGCCCAATGGTATTTTAAAATGTTTCGGTGGATTCTTCTACATAAACAAAAGTGGGTAGAGAGCTGCCACTGGCGCCAAACTTTCTAGGATGTCTTCTAACCCGGACACACCCATTGTTTGGCCATTAAAAAAGACTAATTGTTGCTGGGTTTATTATAAATGTCTATGGGAAAACTCCTTCAAATGGAAGGAGGGGAAAGAAGTATGAACATTTATCTAATAGAGAGAGATGTGTATGAGTATGTGTATGTACATGTGTGTGTATATATGTATGTGTGTGTGTCAGGGCTGTGGAGTCGGAGTCGTGGAGTCGGTGGCTATTTTGCAGGAGTCTGAGTCGTCATAAAATGGACCGACACCGACCCCCAAAATATATATTAAGTTGATCCAGTTAGTTTGATGCAGTGCAAAGAGCAAGAGGAATTGGGTCCGGCCAGAGCGACTGCTCCCATATCTTCAGCCTCATCACATGAGGAGTGTAACTGATGACATGGAGCAGGCAAAGCGCTGCGCAAGGGGAAAAGATTCTGCTCCCAGGGCAAACAGATTTCAGCAAAATTTTTCACCTGCTTTCAAAGAAGTAGAAGAGTTCAACCATTCATCAATACTGACTGTGGCTGAGGCATTTCCTTTATACCCTGACATTGTTAGAGATGTTGCCCCTGTGGTCATCGCTTTGCCCCCAACCCAAGTTAGTGTAGAGAGGCCGTTCTCTAGCCTGGAAATAATGAGATCAGATGTGAGGTCATGTATGCAGGATCTGATGGAGGCAATACTATTTCTCAGAACAAATTCAGAGACTCCACAAATGTTCCTGCAGCGTTTTGAATATTTACAATTTTTTGGTGTTCTAAAGTCATATCCAATAAATACATTTTACACTGACAAGCAAAAGGGTAACAATGTTTAGAACTTGTGACTTTCAGGTTCCATATCTCACCATCCACTACAGCTTTGTACATGATGCTACTGTAATTTTATATACAGTCATCTGACCCATATTATACATAAATTTGACTTCTAAGTATTTAGTATCTGCTTAGTTACAATTTTGCTCCTAAAAATCAAAGTGTTAATTTGTATTATTTTGTTAGTATTTGGGAAATCCACCTTTGGTTTTCAATACAGCCTGAATCCTTCTGGGCTCTGGATCAGATTCAAGTATATCTTGACCAAAATTTGATCCCAAGTCTCTTCTACACATTCCCAATGTTAGTGCAGACCGGACTTGGATACAAATACAGCTTTTTCTTCAACTCTACCCACAAGTGTTCAAAAGATCAAAACATTGTTACCTTTTTGCTTGTAAGTGTCTGTTCTACCTAAATAGCTTGATTATTGTATCATAAGGTGATAAACAGCCTGATGTTACCATTTTACTACAGTAAAGTTATCACTTAAACATGCGCCGTGTATGAGGGAGTCAGGAGTCGGAGGTTTGGGAAATTAAGGAGTCGGAGTCGGGGCTTCGGCTTGCCGACTCCACAGCCCTGGTTTGTGTGTGTGTATATATATTTATACAAGATATTTGTATTGTGTTCATGCACTATGCATATATTTTATCTTAGCAGTGGTAGATCAATGTATAGCAAGCTGATGCAGCGCCTGTATTTTTTTTTCCCTATATTAGACATACATACATGACTCATTTGCGCAAAGCAGCGGTCAGTTTTTGGATTTGCCAACGGCCCCACAGATTGAATGTACAGCAATTTGACAGCAATCCAGCGGAATATATACAATATATTGCATATTCCGCCAGAGTTTAAAACCAGGACTGTGGAGTCGGCATGCCAAAGCCCGACTCCGACTCCTCAATTTCCTAAACATCCGACTCCCGACCTCGACTCCTGACTCCCTCATACACGGCGCACATTTAAGTGATAACTTTACTGTAGTAAAATGGTAACATCAGGCTGTTTATCACCTTATGATACAATAATCCAGCTATTTAGGTAGAACAGACACTGACAAGCAAAAGGGTAACAAAGTTTTGATCTTGTGGGTAGATTTGAAGAAAAAGCTGTATTTGTATCCAAGTCCAGTTTGCACCAACATTGAGAATGTGTAGAAGAGACCTGGGATCAGATTTTGGTCAAGATATGCTTGAATCTGATTCAGAGAACAGAAGGATTCAGGCAGAGCTGAAAACCAAAGGTGGATTTCCCAAATACTAACACAATAATAAAAATTAACATTTTGATTTTTAGGAGCAAAACAGTAACAATGCAGTTACAGGAAATAATCTGCAGAACTAAGCATATGCTAAATACTTGCAAGTCACATTTATGTATACGATCAGTAAGATGACTGTATATAAAATTACAGTAGCCTCATGTACAAAGCTGTAGTGGATGGTGAGATATGGAGCCTGAAAGTCACAAGTTCAAAACATTGTTACCATTTTGCTTGTCAGTGTAAATATATTTATTGGATATGACTTTAGAACACAAAAAATTGTAAATATGCAAAACACTGTAAGAACATTTGTGGAGTCTCTGTATTTGTTCTGAGAAAAAGTATTGCCTCCATCAGATCCTGCATACATGACCTTACATCTGACATCTCATTATTTCCAGGCTAGAGAACGGCCTCTCTACACTAACTTGGGTTGGGGAAAAAGCCGTGACCACAGGGGCAACATCTCTAAGGCCATGTCCCCACGGCACGGGTTTTCGGCCGGTTTTTCAGCCGGTTTGCGGTTTATCAGACCGCCTGAAAAACCGGCCGAAAATTAGCACAATTGTGCTCAATGGAAAACCCGTGCAGCAGTCCCCACTGCACGGGTTTTCCGCCCAACGGTTTTGCCGCCGGCGGTCCGGCGGCAAAACATTGAACATGTTCATTCTTCCGTCCGGTTTCCGGACGGAATATGCACAATTCAATGGGAGGGGGAGGGCTGTTCTCCGCTCATCGCAGACCGGCCGGTATTTGTTCACTGCCGTGGGGATGCGCCCTAACAATGTTAGGGTATAAAGGAATTGCCTCGGCCACAGTCAGTTTAGACGAATGGTTGGACTCTTCAGTGTATTTCTGATTCATTTAATGTTGGCTTCATTGAAAAAAAAAAAAAAAAAACTGTGCTTTTCTTTCAAAAAATGGGAAATTTCCAAGTGACCCCAAACTTTTGAACGGTAGTGTATATATAATTAAGCCAAATATTTTTTTTCATCCAAAAGGGAAGCAGAATGTTGATTGTATAAAGTAAATGCTGGAAGCCTGTGTGGTCACTCCGTCCCAGGAATCCCTCTGCATCTGGGTCAGAGTAATAAATACATTGATCAGTATAAGCGGAGAGTTCACAGCTGAAGGTTTCATCTCCCCGTCATCTCAGGGGAGTCGGCCTGATACAGTGTCGGAGATCTCTTTCATGACAGAGAGCTAAATGAAGCTAAGTTAAGACTGTAGATTTGTGACTCATCTGCACTGAGCACTGCTGCGAGGACGCACATCTACAGATTGGCAGGAGGAAGGGGTTAAACCATTCCTATGCAGCTTCAGGAACAGTCACCCTGGAAAGTGAATCTTGACCCAAGGACAGACTGCAACAAAAAAACCAAAGATTTTCTGCAATCACCTGTAAGCAGCCTGGACAAAGCTACAAAACAAGAGAGCCTTACGCCTCGTTCACACGGCTTATTTGCCGACGGATTGGCGCCGTATTCCGCGCCGGATTTGCGCTTCAATACGGCGCCAATCCGTCGGAGTCATTACGGTAATCCACTGCTCCCCTAGAGAACAGTGAATCCGTCGCTCCTCCCGCTGGGCAAATCCGCCGCGGGGGGAGAAAGTGACATGCACATTATTTACGGCGCGGACGCGCCGTAAACAATGCAATTGTCTATGGGGCTGGGAGCGGCGCCCCCGCCGCGCTCCGGCCCCGCCCCCTCCCGCCCGTATTCAAAGGCGGATTTGTGCGCTCAAAACGGCACACAAATCCGCCGTGAATAAGCCGTGTGAACGAGGCCTTAGGGCGCGTCCCCACGGCACTGGTTTGCTGTTTTGCAAACAGTCTGAAAACCCAGCTGCAAACTTTTACAGGGGCCACTATGGAAAACCCGTGCAGCAGTCCCCACTGCACGGGTTTTCCGCTTATCGCGGAGAAAAGCCGTCCCCCCGCGGCCGTGTGCACAGCACAAAAACGGACAAATACCAGTTGAATAAACCGACCGGTATTAGTCCTGTGCCGTGGGGACGCGCCCTAAGGGTATGTTCACACGGCGTCTTGCCACCGTATGAACATCCGCTTTTCCGATGTGTCTCTGGGTCCATCAGAACGGACCCAGAGACGCATCTGACAATTAGCAGTGAGTTTATCACTGCCGGCAATGACAGACACGCAGCGGCGTTCACCTGAGAGATTGCCGCTGAGTGTTTGCATCGCGCCTGTCAGGTCCAATTCTTGGATCGCATCCGAAAGACGGACCCGACAGGCGCGATGCAAACACGCAGCGGTGATCTCTCATGTGAAGGCCGGTGGCAAGAAGCCGTGTGAACATACCCTTATGTATGAAAAGTGTCTAGCAGCAAGACTGTCTTTGCTGCCTATGGTAACCAATCAGACCTCATAGCAACCAGTCAGGGCTCAGCTTTCAATTTATATAGTGCACTGTGAACATAAAAGCTGAGCTCTGACTGACAGTTTTCATACATAAGGCCCATTCTCTTAGAGCATCAACAAAACGTTGACACTATATACGTTAGGGTATGTCCACCCTATGGCAAAAACCTGACGTGTACTTCATATCGCCTTGGATTTCTGCTGAGGATCCTTACTTTACAGAGATGGTATTTGTCTCTGATATCAGTGGGGCTAACTCCTCACATCCACTCGAAAGAATAGACCCATCTATTCTTTTTTTTTTTCTGCACCATGGATCTGAAATCCGCGCTGACCCACAACATATGTCCGCCAGATTACACAAGGATTTTAATGAGGAATCCACAACAAAACCTGTTGTGTGAACTTACCCTTAGGCATTACATTAGTATATATTAGTCATAAAGGTCTAGTAGAATTGGTTTATATCCTCTTAATAATAATCTCTACTCATATAGCGCCATATTCCACAGCACTTTACAATTCAGAGGGAAAAAGTACAGACAAAAATCAAACATTACATATTTAAAGGGGTTTTGCCACGAAGTAGAATTGACGTGGGAAGCTTGCAAATGAAATAAACATTTTCACCATTAATCATTATTAAAAATTCTGCACCGTTTTTGTTTTAGCTGCTCCTTTAGTGATCCATTGTTTACGTTTCGTTCCAGGGGATACAAACCAGGGCTGTGAGCTCCTCAGTCTGTTCGCACATCCCTCAGACATAAACTTCTCCTCTCAGGCAGCTACTGAGTGTTCAAACCCCAGGTGCGGTCATTCTACCCTTGTCCTCTGTATTTCTTAGTAATTAGTCAAACAGTGCAAATAAATAAAAAAGGAACCTCAATCAGGTTTGTGCATTGATAAAGAGGAAAAAAAAACAAAAACACAGGTTTGATTCCTGCAGGGATCTGAACCTAGGACGGTTGTGCAAAAACTTTACCTCTCGGCTACTCACAATGCTTTACATAAACAGACCTTTGACTACAGAGAGGAAAGGCGTGGTGATGTCATTCTCCTGGGTCACATGATATGCAATTCAAACAAATCACACACGCCGCCTTCTGAGCACACAGAGCTGAAGAGCTGGATGCAGGAGGTATGAAATGAGATTGTGGCAAAACCCCTTTAAAAGCTACTCACAGATCAGACAAGGTGTGAGGGTCCTGCTCGCAAGAGCTTACAATCCAACACAAGTTACATATAAACAGATTTTCAGGTCACGCCAACTTACTCTTGAGATCCCAGCAGAAGTCGGAGGAAGAAACGAGTGCTCACATCTCTCAAGGTACTTCTCAGACGTGATCTTTCCAAAGAGAAGCGTGACCACAAAACCCCTAAATGGGAAAATTAAAATGATCAACAAGACGGGAGGGGAAAAAGAGCACAATATAAAAGGTGCAGGATGTAATTACACAGCAAATCCGTTCCTTTTTACTTTTTCCAATTGCTCGCACTGCTCCTCAATTACAACCAAATGAAATCAAAAGCTTACATTCTGTGACACGTACAAAACTAAGGCCCTGTCCCCACGGCACCGGTATGCGGCCAGTTGTTCAGACGGTTTGCGGTTTTGAAAACCGTCTGAAAAACCGCCCACAAACATTTACATGGGCCTCTATGGAAAACCTGTGCAGCAGTCCCCTCCACACGGGTTGACCGCCGGGCGCCCGAAAAACATTCTACATGTTCATTCTTCTGTTCAGTTTTCAGACAGAATATGAACAAGTGAATGCGAAGGGAGAGGGCTTTTCTCCGCGGAGAAATACTGGCCTCCCTCCCCCCACGGCCACTTGCATGGAACAAAAACCGGATGAACCGACCGGTATTTGTCCTGTGCCGTGAGGACGCGCCCTTAGGTTGCATTCCTCAGACTTTTTTTCAATAGGTCATTTTAAAAAATGTAGACGATGAGTGGAAATCCACGATTAAAGGGGTTCTCCAAAAATGCACTGAACTGGCAAAATACATACAAATCAGTACTTCCAGTGTCCCCTGCCCCTCCAGTAGCAGTCACATACCTTGCTCCACTGACTGTGCAATCATTTGCTCGCATGTATGACACATGATCGATAAGGTCAATGACTGGCTGCATGGTTATGTGAGGGATATATATGACATGACTACTGGGGGACTGGGTGAGGACACTGGAACGGTGGCAAGGAGACAGGTGAGTACTGGTAATTGTCCCACAGTCCCAGCCAGTACACTGGCTTCTGGAAATCTCACAAATCCCCTCTAAGCTACACATGGTTGCGTGTGTTTTTTGTTTTTTTTCACTTCTCCACAAGAACAATTAAAGGAGAGCTGCTGATCTGCCAGCAGCGTCTTACAGAGCAATAGGAGCGGAGCAGATTCATATATGGGGAAAAATTCAGCAGAACTTGTAATTTATTCATTTAAACTTCTGCTTATTCTGGGTTAAAGAGAACCTGTCATATAGTTTATGCCCCCCTTGCTGAGGGCAGCACCAGCTAGTGTCAGACCTGCTGTTTCCAGCGATGTGTCCCTTATTCTGTAAGTTGCTGACGTTTTAGAGCATTTACCCCTTTAAATCTTATTCTTGTAGGTGTTAGTCCCGCCCACTGACAGTTATTCACATGTCTCTGACTATTCAAAGTAATAGGTTTATCAGTTGAGGTGGGCGGGGCTAGCCTCAGGTGGGCAGGGTTTGAAAAAATGACTCTTTATGACTCTTTTCTGGCTGAAAACTGCAGATTTGAGCATTAAATACTCTAAAACTCCAGCATCTTACAGAATAAGGGACACAGTGCTGGAAACAGCAGGTCTGACACTAGCCTGTGCTAGGGGGGCATAACCTATGTGACGGGTTCTATTTAAGCAGTCCAGCAGGCAGTGTCATCACTGACTAACAGTTTTCTCTCTAAGTGTGTATACAGAGATGGCTGTCAATCACGGATAAGACCGCCTTAAAGAGGTTGTCTCACCATGCTGTTTCACTTCACATTCATAGCTCACCACTCTTCCTGGTTAGGATGTGGGGGTTTCTATAACAGTGATTAGCATATAAGCTATTTCCTTTTAAACGTTTTTTCAAATTTAAAGGGAAACGTGAGGCAGGAGTTTTAATCTATAGAGCAGAAAGCTTCAGGGGCTCAAAGTAAAACAAAAAAAGTGATTATTCTCCTTTGTTTGAAATTTTAAAATTATCCCCATTCGGGTTTGGGGAACATGAGGAATTCTTTTGAAATTGCATACACTTTTATTTTAAAGGTTTGGACACACTTTTCCCGCCAGGGGTGTTTTATTTTGTGTAGGGGTTTTTGATTCATGTTGAATAAAAAAAAAATATGAATGCGCACATAAAGAATAGTGAAAAAAAAAAAATACAGAAAACCCCAAAGGGAATAAAAATTAAAAGTTGTTCAAAACTTTTGATCCGGTGTTTTATAACCAGTACCCAATTATCATTTTCCCAGATGAAGTGACCACATTCCCTGCACCTCTCTCAACTGACAACCTGTAAGCCAGTAGTAGCAGTGTCCTGCTAATGTTATCTGGAAGAACAATTGAAGGGGTCGTCCCATTTCAGACAACGATGGCATAGCAATAAGATAGGTGCGGGGCCCAAAAAGGTTGGGTCTGGGATCTCACACAAAGGGGCCCCCCAAAACCCGGGGCCCGGTTTTTGAATTTGGGCGTGGTCGGGGGCGCTTTCCCCTTTAAATCAAAGGGAAAATTCCGCGTACACCATTTCAGGGCTTGTTTTTTAGAAGTGAAAGGGCCCACACCTGCAGCTATCTGACATTGAGGGAATATCCTATCGATATGCTATCAATGCCTGAAAAGAGACACCATCTTTAAGGACAATTTCATGCCATTGTTTCCCCTGCTAATTGTAAAGGGAGAGTTTTACTTCTTGTGTATATATAGAATCTTATTTTTTCCAAATGCATTTTTTCAAAATATAAAAAGTGCAATCGTTATGCATGCACGTTACAAGATCCTAGGCGCTGTTCACATGGTGAAACGTCACGTGGATTTTGCCACAAAAGCTGCATTTGAAACTTAAAGGGGTTGTGCCATGATAGACATTTAATCACCTAATCACAAGATAGGTACAAATTGTTGATTTTCAGGGGGGGGGGGTGCTTTGGCCCCCCAAAACCCAAATTTCAGAAAAAACCCCCTTAAGTCCGGTAACCCCTTCCCTTTCTGCACTCACACAGAGAAGAACTCTTTGAATGGAGCAGAAAGTGCAATGTTTCCACTGTCTATTCAAAGTTTTGGGGTTTAAAAAAAAGCGGCGTAATTGTGTTTTTAGTTGGGGGGGGTCCCACAAGCAGACATTTCACCATACCCTACTTTCCCCCGGGGAAACCTAATCCCTTAGGCTTTAATGGAACCCCCCAAAATTTTTTTTATATTGGGTGCACAATTTTAGGCTGTGTTCACACAGCAGTAATTGCGTGATTTATTTCACCCGAAATTACGCGTGTGTAGGGGGCGGCATGAGCGGGGTGGGGGGCAGCCCCAGCCCCTTTTAGCTTTCATTATTTCGGCGCGTGTACCTTTGAATATTTGAGTCATTTCCCTTCCCCATCCCGATTGTGAGGGGGGAGAGGAGACGAATCCAAAGTTTTTTATGAGTGTGGATTACCGTAATGAGGGGGAAACTTATTTAGCCCGTAATTACGAAGTAGGGCGCAAATTACGGACGAAAACTTCCAGAATAAGCCTGTGAACATACCCTTTAAAAGGGAAAACCTGTCCAAGATTATGCCCTCTTTTTTGAGGCAGACAAGCTGTGTCAGACCTGCTTTCCAGCCTGTGCCCTTTTCTGTAAGATGCAGCATTTTTTAGGCATTTCCCCCCTCAAATCTTATCATGAGCAGGTTTTAAAAGCTCCACCCCCAAAGGTAGTCCCCCCCGCGTTATCACATGTTTCTACCGTTTAAAAAGTAATGGTTTGTCAGTTGGGGGTGGGCGGAGGAAGCCCCAGGTGGGGGGGGGTTTGAAAAAAAATGACACTTGAAAGGGCTTTCGAATGACTCTTTTGGGGAAAATGCAGATTTGAGCTTTTTAATATACGAAAAAAACGCTCTTAAGAAAAAGGGAAAAGCGCTGGAAACAGAGGTCTGAACTGGCTTGTTTGTATTCGCAAGGGGGTTTAAAACATTGACAGGATTCTTTTGCAGATTTAAATGGTCGTTGAAAAGGGAAAAAAAAATGACCCTCCCTTAGTGATGTGGTTTCCAAGCACTGTGCACAATGGAAAAAAACGTCAGGTAACTAATGCGTTACCCCCCCTTAATGGGGGGTTTAAACCGTGTCCTAACCCCCGAGAATTTAATATCAAGCCCAAAACCCCCGGAGAAAAAACCAAGGTATTGCATGGAATTTCCACTCTGGGTCCACAAAAAGGGGGTTTTTCCTTTAAAGGGGGTTGTTCACTAAAAAATTGCTTTCAAATGTAGGGAACATAAATTAAGGTTTTTTCCCAAAAATTTTTTGCGTTGTCATTTTTTTTTGGGAAAGGGGTTACAAATGATTTTATCACCCCTTTTGAGGGGTCCAGGTTTCCCAAGTACCGACCCGTGCTCTTTCCCCTTTTTGTTTGTTCTTAGCAGGGAGGGTAGTAACACACAGGGTTGGCAGGGGAGAGCTTGTGTGTTATTGTCTTTCAGGAAAAGACAGTAAATTTCTCTACCGTTTACAGAGTCAGCAGCTTCCCAACCCCAGAGAAGGTAATTACTAATCTACACTAAAAGCAAAAAAAGAGAAGACTGAATAAACAGGTCATTGCTAATTACACCAGCTTGACCAGGGGACAGAGAAAAAGCATTATTTCTTCATGCATCCCAGAAACTTTGAAGAGAAACCCTTTAAGGAAAAAAAAATTGAGTACAAGACCTTAATACGGAAAGGAGGGGGGGAAAAAAAAAAAAAACCCCCCTTTTTTTTTTTTTTGGGGTTTTTTAAAAACCCCCCCGGGGGGGGAAAAAAAAAAAAACCCCCAAAAATTTTTTTTCCAGAAGGGGGGGGGGTTTTTTAAATTTTAAAGGCCCAAAACCAAAAAATTTTTTTGGGTGGGGGGGGAAAACCCCAAAGGGAAAAAAAAAAATTTTTTGGCCCCTTTTTTCCCCTTTTTAAAAAACCCCCAAAAAATTTTAAAAAATTTAAAAAAAGGGTTTCCGGGAAAAAAACCCCCCCTAAGGGGGATTTTTTAAAAGGGGGAAAATTTTCCCCTTGGGGGTTAAAAAGGGGGTTTTTTTTGGGGGTTTTTTTTTTTTGGGGTTCTTTTTCCCCCCCCCCAAAAAAAACCCGGGCCCCGGGGAAAAGGGGGGGGGGGGGGTTTTTTTTTTTTTCCCCCCAAAAAAAAATTCCCCCCGGGGGGGGGGGTTTTTTTTTTTTTTAAAAAACCTTAAAATTTTTTTTAAAGGGGGGCCCCTTTCCCCCCCCAAAAAGGGGAATTTAAAACCCCCCAAAAAAAAAAGGGGGGTTTCCCTTTTGGGGGTTTCCCCCTTTCCCCGGGGACGGGAAGGTTTTTTTTCCCCCCTTTAAAAGGGGGCCCCCCCGGGGGGAAAAAAGGGGCCCCCCAAAAAAGGGGAAAGGGGGGGTTTTTTTTAAAAAAGGGGCCCGGGGAAAAGGGGGGGAAAAAAAAATTTTGGGTTTTTTAAAAAAAACCCTTTTGGGGGGGGAATTTTGGGGGCCCCGGTTTTGGGGTTTTTCCCCCCCCTTGGGGGGGGGGGGGTTTTTCCGGAAAATTTTTTTTTTGGGGGGGCCGGGGGGGAAATTTTAAAATTTTTAAAATTTTGGGGGGGGGCCCCCGGCCCGGGGGGGCCCCGGGGCCGGGGGTTCCCAAACTTTAAAAAAAGGGGGGCCGGGGAAAAGGGGGGCCCCGGTCCCCCCTTTTTGGGGCTTTGGGGGGGGGGGGCCCCCCCCCGGGGGAAAAAAAGGGCCGTTTTTTGGGGAAATAGGGGCCTTTTATAAGGGGAAAAAAAAAAAAAAACCCCCGGGGAAAAAAAAAAAAAAAACCCCTTTGGGGAAAAAAAAGGGTAAAAAAAAAAAAAAATTTTTTTTTTTTCCCCAAAAAAAAATTTTTTGGGCCCCCCAAGGGAAAAAGGGAAAAAAAAAGGGGGTTTTTTGTTTTTTTTAAAAATTTTTTTTAAAAAATTTTAAAAAAAATTTCCTAAAAAATTTTAAAAAAAAAATTTTTAAAATAAATTTATAAAAAAAACCCCCAAAAAACCCCAAAAAAAAAAATTTTTTTTAAAAAGGGAAAAAAGGGGGAAAAAGGGGGGAAAAAAAACCCCCTTTTTTAAAAAAACCCCAAAAATTTTAAACCTGCCCCCGGGGTTTTTTAAACGGGGGGGGGGTTTTTAAAAATTTTAAAAAAAAATTCAGTAAAATTTTTTTTAAAAAAAAACCCCTTTTTTTTTTTGGGGGGGTGGTTTTTTTGGGGAATAAAACCCCCCCGGGGGGGGGGTTTTTTTTTTAAAAAATTAAAACCCCCCCCAAACCCAGAATAAGCAGGAATTTTTTTAAAAAATTTTTTTTTTTTTTTTTAAAAACCCTTTTTAAAATTTTCCCCCCCCCTTTTTGCCCCAAAAAAATTTTTTGGGGGGAAAAAAAAAAAAAAAATTTTAAAAAAAAATTTGCCCCCGGGAAACCCCCGGGGGGGGGGGGTTTTTTTTTTTTAAAAAAATTTCCCCCCAAAGGGGGGGAAAAAAAATTTAAAAAAAAAAAAAACCCCTTTTTTAAAAAAAACCCCAAACCCCCTTTTTTAAAAAAAAAACAAAAAAAAAAAAAAAAAAAAACCCAACAAAAAATTTTTTAAAAATAAAAAAGGGGTTTTTCGGGGAAATGCCCCCCCTTAAAAAAAAAAAATTTTAAAAAAAAAAAACCCCCTTTTTTTAAAAATTTTTTTTTTTTAAACAAAAAAAAAAAATTCCCCAAAAAAAAAAAGGGGGGGCATTCAGGGGGGCCAAAAAAAACAAAAAAAAAAATTGCTTTATTGCTCCAAAGTTTCAAAGTTTTTGGGGATCGAAACGTTGTACTTTGGAGGGAAAAAAATGTTAAAAAAACCTTTTTTTTCCCCCATCAGCCAATGGGTATTGTTTTTCCCTTTTCTTTTCTTTTCCCTAACAGGTAAAAGTTTTTTGGGGGGAATAGTTTGGTGCAAAAACCAGTATGTGAATGAAACTCTAATCCCCGAAAATTTTTCAACGCCGGCAAAACCTTTGAAAGATGAAAGAAATTTTCCCTTTTTGAAAAAGTCCCCTGCCCTTTCCCCCGGGGGATTGCCTGAAAATTTAAAACACCAAAAATTACTGGGGGTTTTTAAAAAAAGTATCCCCCAAAAGACTTGAATTTAAAAACCCCCACCCTAAACCCCTACAAACAAGGGGGGAGCAACCCCCTGAAAAAAACCCTCTTTTAAAGGGTGATTTTTTTCCCCCCGGGCCCAGACCCTTCTTTGGCTAGTATAAAAAAAGTTTTTTTTCTTTTTGGAAAAGAAAAAATTTGCTTTTTTATTTTCCCTTTGTTGGGAGCATTGCCTGAAAATTGTCCCATATAAACTTTTAAACCATGGGTGTTTTTCAATGAGAATCAACATCTCCCATCCCACCTCGGAGATTAAAGGGGTTGTCTCACTACATTGAGTCCTTTTACCTCAGTCCTGTTTTCTTGGTTTCACTTGGAATTCAGGAGTGTGTTTACTGGCTTCCATAAGGCTGTAGTAGAAGCCAGGTCTGTAGCTATAGTAACCAGTGCTGGCAGCCTATCAGGATAGACCAAACAGGTCTGTAACTATAGTGACCTGAGGAGCTGATGCAGCCCATACAAGAGGGGTTAACTCAGAATAGGTAGGACACTGTTAGGCTATGTTACACTGCATCAGAGAAAAAAAACGGCCCTTAAAGCGGCGTTTCTCTCTAAAGCAGGACGCGGCTTTTGTCCCTTTGTGCAAAAGACGGGGCCCCGCTTCTCGTTTTCCGACGCCCCCCATAAAATTAGCATTGTATGGGAAGACGTCAAAAAGGGCAGAAGCACCGGCGTATTATACACATGTTGTATAATTACGCCGCTGCCGAAAGACGGGCAGAGAAAAGACGAGCTGTGTAGACAGCAACTCGTCTTTTCTATTGCCGGCTATGGCACCGCACTGACGATCGTATCTGCGGCGCTTTTAAAAAACGAAAAACCCGCCGGAGATACGATCGTAAATCTCTGTGCAGTGGCAGTTTGGGAAACAAAAATTTGCAAAGTGACTTGTTTTTGCAAGATCTTTAACATAAAAAGCAATCCTTATAGTGAGACAACCCCTTTAAAGTTTAGATTTGAGAAAATATAAGCATAACAGATAACCCACCACAGAAACATCAACCTAAGCAAAAGGCCAACAACCAAATCAAGACTTGTAAGTAATTCCAGAAAAGAACAGAGCACAAGCAGCACCTCACAGAGAAAGCCCAAGATAAGGATTTCATAATATCCTTGCCTCCGTTATATCAACTAGAATCAAACCGAGTTTTCACTTGGGTATATAAATCATGAGACTGGTATGTTAGGCTGGGTATGTGATGAGGACCCTCAAGTAGCAGCTGCAAGAACTTTCTGGCACTGACACTAGTCCTAATAGCACATTTTATATTTAGCTGATGAGTTGCAAACATCCAAGAAATGTAAAAAAGGTGACAGTGTATATATGCAGACCATAAATCCATTACATAGTAGACAATCTATGAACCATGAGGGTCATCCAATTCTAAGATGATGGCAAGGTCTAGTGGGACTTTGACAAGCGTGGGTTCTGTCACTTATAGGGGCTCTACCACATTTTACACCCATTAGGAATTCGATTTTAAAAAGGAGCAGAGAGCTCAGTGTGGTCCAATCTAAATAATAAAATATTCTCCCTTTCCCCTGATCTTCTGTTCTGGCACAACGTATCTCCGGTCTCGGTGACGGCCCTGTTCGAAGTAGAAGAAAGCAGAACACTGGAGAGACCCAGCAGTGGAACTGAAGAGCGGTGGATGCGTGCGGTGGCTTTTTCCACGGTAATCATGGTTGATAAAAATGCTGTGCATCAGGTATTATAGTTCACCTGTTGATGTCTGCATTTACTAGACCGTTTTAATGCTAAATTTTCAGCCTCAAATTGATTTCAATGGCAAACCCAAAATGGAAAGTTCTGATAAATATAGGACATTTTTCCGCATCTGAAATTTGCGACGGGGAAATAGAAATTCCACCCGAATTTCAGCATTGTTTGCACTGCTCAAGTATATTCCCATCAAAAAGAACAGAAGGTGGATTGTAGGCGCCATTGATGTGGTTTGGGTGTGAAAAATCAGCAGCAAATTCCACGGTGTGAATATACCCTAAGAAGGAATAGCAAACCTCTGGGATAAGGTAACACAAACAGAGGTTCAGGGGCATGTGAGGCTTTCAGGCTGCTTGTTGATGCAGAGACTAATGCGTATTTATAGCACCAGGGAAATCAAGCGAAAGAACACCCAAAACCTACTTCATTGGGCATGTCCCCACGGGGAGGGTTATCGGCCCGGTTTTTCAGACGGTTTTCGGTTTTGCAACTGTCTGAAAAAAAGTCCGAAAAGGGGGCTGGGCGCTATGGAAAACCCGTGAGGTCCCCTGCACAGGTTTTCCCGTGGCGGTTTTTTTTCCGCCCGGCCCCCCGCAGTACATTACCCTGCACATTCTTCCGCCCGGGTTTTGGACAAATTGTGAAAGTCAATGTGAAGGGGGAGGGCTTTTCTCTGCTCATCGAGAGAAGAGCTCCCCCCCCCCCCACCGACCGGTTTTGTCCTTCCGTGGAACAACCCCCCTTAAAGAGGCTTTTAAATATCGTGGTCCCTTGGGTAAAGTCTTTAAATCTTTTCCAGACCCTTGGACTTACCCCAAACTGGATTCTCCCAAAACAAATTTTTTCCCAAGGAAATAAAGCAAAAATTAATCAGTTTTAGAAAAATGTTTTAAGTGTATCCCCCACAATACTACTCACGTGCTCCAAAGGCAGCCTGGATGGAGCTGTAATAGTAAGAGTATGAGCTGGAGTCGGCTGCAAGGTTTTAGCAAAGCTAGATCAACGGAACGCTTTAGAGGGTTGAAGATGACAGGTCAGCTGGAAGGTACGTGAGAGGGAAACCCCAAAGTCCCAAACCACCTCATACACACTCAGAGCCTGCTCGCTCCGAGTATGTATCATGGAGACTATTTCCCAAGTAAGCCGGAGCAGGAGATGAGAGGACAAGGTGTAAAGATGCGGGGGAGACGGCGGCTACACAAGTACGGCACTTGTGAGAGGACCGATAGTGCCTGATAATAGAAGCCGCATGTAGTGTCTATGTGTGGGCCAAAACCTGTCACGGGGTTTCCCCTGTGGTCCCCTGTATGGACGCCCGCGTGTCGTGCCTTTCCCTTTTTCTTGCCTTTTCGTTGCTCCGCTTCCCCGGGGGTCCTGTATGTGCACTGCGCCTCCTAGGGCACGCACGGCAGTTTCCTGTCCTTTAGAGGTCCTCTGTCCTGTGCACCTTCCTCTTGACCTATGACCCCTGGATATAAGAGGAAGTTCCTGTCTGTGCTCCTGTGTCAGCCCATTGCATTGCATTTTGTGCTGAGCCGCATGCTAAGTGCTGTATCCATCTCTGAGCTCCTGCCAGCTTCTCAGGGCTGCTATCCTGGATTTAACTCCTGAGTTGCTGGTCTAGTTCCTGCTTTCCACCAGAGCTCCTGACCATCTGCCTGTCTGTCTCCTGTTGTCTCTTTCTGCTGTATCCTGCCGTGATCCCTGTCCAGTACCTGCTGTGTATCCTGACGTGTTACCTGTTATGTTCCTGCCGTATCCTGATGTTGCGTATGTCTAGTTACCTGCTCTGTATCCTGCTGCACACGTTTCCTGCTGTTCCTGTCTGCCACTGCTTCTGTGCCAGTGTTCCTGTCCTGCACCTCGGCTGTCACCACAGGTAGCCATGTCAAGGGTAGCGACCTGGAGGTCCTCGCAGCTAAGTCCGTCCTGCTTTGCAGCGGGCTCTGGTGAAGACCAGGGGCCCCTTAGACTCTGCTCCCTGCCGTGGTCTCCATATACCATCTTGCCTGCAGTGATCACCGTGGATCCACACCTGGATATCAGCGATCGGCGCCTCGGCATACGTTTTTACCGCCACATCGTTACAGCAGTGCTCACCTCCGGGAGCAACAGGCTGCTAAATCCTTCGTCCTCGCTTGAGATAACCGGCTGAAAAGCGTGCCGAGCTCCTCTAGGCCGTTTTCACACAGCATATAGTGGGACGTACCTGTGCGCACCGCTATATACCTGCTGCGGGAAGTACATGCTGTCCAGTGCTTCTATTCAGCCTCAGTCTCTCCATGTCACTTCTTTCTACAAGCGCACAGTACATGCCAGGGAATATGCTGTGAAATCATAGCACTCAATGAATACTATGATTTTTACCGTATTTGCAGGGCACACTACGAGCGCATAGCAGCGCCATTAAGCCCCATGAACACCCCTTAAGTGTAAAACAGTATTGAGAAATGTGCCCCCATGTGTTAGATGTTCTCCATGAAGGACTTTTAGAATCCTTTAGGCAAGGGCCACACAGCGTAGGACAAAAAACTCATCGGAAACCAAAACCTAAAAACCACTTTGAAACGGAATTATTATCAGTTTTTTGTCCAAAGCAGCTGGGTTTCCGATGAGGTTTTTTGGGCGGGTTTCAGTTTTTTGTTGAGGTTTTTGCCGTTTCTTTGGCCAGTTTTTCAGGAAGTCCATGTGAAAACTTCTCCGTCAGATTTTCAGAGGTTTCTAAATACTAAAAACCACAGAAAATCTGATGACAAACCTGTGCTGTGTAGACCTAGCCATAGACTTCAATAGTAAATTTTCTAAAAACCCCAGCTTTGAAAACTGACCAGAAAAAAAAAGACCTGTGTAGACATAGTCATAGACCTTAGGGTGCATGGACACGGCAAAGACCAAATATCGGTTGGAATTCCCGGCCGGTATTTAGCCTTTTTTGGCACGCAGCCACATGTTCATGTTCTGCCTGAAAACCGGACAGAAGAATGAACATGTTCTAAGCTTTTCGGACCGCTGGCGGTGTAAAAAAACTGCTGCACGGATTTTCTACTTTTATTAAAGTCTATGGGGGAGTGTTGCACGTCAATTTTCAGACGGTTTATAAAATCGCAAACTGTCTGAAAAACCGACCAATAACCCTTGCTGTTGGGCTATGTCTGCACAGGTTTTTCTGATGGAGAACAACAAAAACCTCAACAAAAAAAACAGCCAAAAAACTTGTCTGAAACCCAGCTGCTTTGGACAAAAAAAAAAACAACTGACAAAATACTCAGGTTCAAAGCGGATTTTAGGTTTTGGTTTTCGCCAAGTATTTTGTCCTATGCTGTGTGGTGCTAGCCTCTCTGGTGGGGGGGGGGGCATGTTTACCATCACTTAGCCAGCGGCTCAGGAAGGTCTATAGGCACTTCTCATGATTAGGACTTCTGATTGCGATAAGCCAAGTCAATGAGGACAGTACAGAATGTTAAAATGCTAATCTCACTGTAAAGCAAACACAATTACCAAAGAACATTGGCTACTGCACTACAGTCGGTTTTAAATTTTGGCTGCACTTCTTGTCTTGTCCCCCAGAGATGGAACAATTTCCAGGCAATATAAAGACAAGAAACTGAATAAACCCTGACAAAGTAGACATTTGTAGTGTGACACAAATAAGGCTTTATAGACTCCCGATACAACGGTGTCTAATAATTACAGTAAATGGCTGTACAGCCGCTGTAAAAACTACTCACATGATGTTTTGTCTTAAAACTAGTTTTTTAAAAGTGGTAAGTGGGGGGAACCGTGGAGCCTTAAATTGTGTTTTTTATTGCTTGGACTCAAAAAAATACATAACCCAAAAAAAATAGAAAAATAACTTTTTAAAGGTTAAGGGGCCGGAAAATAATTTATGGCAATAACCGTGATACTGCATCTTCCACACTTACAAGAATTCAAAAACCCTGTAAACACCCTTTTATGGAAAAATTTTGTAAAAGGCTCGTTCACACGGTTTATTCGGGGATGTTTTACCGTCTGGGGCCCGTATTGCGCCCAAATTGGCTGAAATCAGTCCCGGGCATTGGGAAATCCCATTCTATTAAGAACTAGGGTTTCCCCTCTTCCGTCGGCGAATCCCCCGGGGGGGAAAGGGGAATGCCATTTTTTCGGGTTTTTTACGCCTAAATAATGATGTTTGGGGCCCCGGGAGCTCCCGGCCCTCCCCCCCCCCCCCCCCTGAAAGCTCCGGCGTTTTTGGGGGGCGAAACTCCCGCAATTACGTGCAATAAGCGTGTGCATGCCAACTATGCCTTTTTCAGGAGGGACCCACAAAGGATAAGGGCGCCCCCCGGGCGGGGGTTTTGGGCCCATTTTTTTAAAGGGGGTTTTGCGGTTTTGCAGGCCCCCTGAAAAACGTTAAAAAATGAGCAGAAGGGGGCTTTGGAAAACCGGGCGCAATTCCTTTTGCGGTTTTGATGTCACGGGTATGGGGACCGCCAAACGTAAAAGGTACCCAAACTTTTCCCCAAAACCCCAGGATGAAGGGCATTGTCGCCCTCCTTTTGTCCTTGACGCGAGTGAGGGCGGTGTGCCGCACAACGTGTCCGGGGCACAAGGTTTTGAGACCCCCGTTCTTATGATAGCTAGTGGTCAGGGCCCCACCTTCTGTCTTGTAAAAAGGAAATAAATGTTGATTATGGCACAACTCCTTTAAAATATTTGATCCCCCCATAGAAATAACTTTGGCGGTGGCACTTTACTCTGAGGAGGGTTTTGGAAACTAAAATTTTGCGTGCAGAGGTGGGGAGCGGGGTCATCCCTCCCCTTGGGTCTCCCCGAGAAGGGGAATGTTTTTTTTACCATCCCCCGCTTCTTGATGGATGTATACACAAACAGGCAAGAACGCTTGTCTGCTTCCTGGCGCTGGTGGTCACGTGACGTGGCTCGGTAACGGCCTGAACTGCTGGGTCTTATCAGATTCAGACCAGCTGTACAGTAAGTGCAGGGGATGTACTTCCTCTGAACTTCCCTTGTAACCTGGCCAATCCAAGCCCAAATTGTGATTAAAATGTCCCCCCAAAGGGCTTTTGTGCTTTATGGGGACCAAAATATTATTTAATTTTTTTTATTTTTAAAATATAAATTTTTTTTATATTTTTATATATATATATATTTATATATATAAATTTAATTTTTCTTTTTTAAAAAAAAAAACAAACACCAAAATCAAAAATTTTAAAAAAATCTAAAAGCTCAAATTACAACTTTTGGCCCTGTCCCAACGACCCCAAAACTTTATATCACCCATATATAAATGTCCGTGAAGAGTGTGACAATTTAAAATCGGTTTTAGAGCCACTTTTGTGTGGGTTTTTTTTTTTTTTTTTTTTTTTTACTATAGTATTTTCCCTCATTAAAATAAAAAATTACCTATTGTAAAAATGACAAAGACAAGCCCTAACAGATCACGAAAAAAGGGCGAAAAATTTGTACAATAACTGAGTGAAAGAAAGTATTCTAGAGTTTAAGGCTAAGTTTTAAGGGATAAATTGCGGGGCGTAATTACGCTCCGCAATTAGTGTGGGACTTCGGGAGCTCGCGCTGACTCCCGTAGGGCAGTCATTACCAGCGGTGCGTATTCGCCGCTAGCAATTGACATGTCACTTATCTCCCCCCGCGGCGTATTGTGCGAGCGGGGAGAGGAGACTCCCCCCATATTCTCAGAGAAGTGGATTACCGTAATTATTGGGATGTATTTCGCCCCGTATTTCGCGCAGTACGCCGCAAAATACGGGCCGAAATACGTCCCAATTTAAGCCGTGTGAACAAAGCCGAAACGGAAAAGCACTATAGAAAAGGAAAATGCGCCTGTCAGGAAGGTGGGGTAAGCGGCACAGTCAGGAACTGGTTAAAGATATTCGTTACATAACAGGTCCATGAAAATATGATGGCTCCCAGCAGTTTGTGTCTAGGGATACAACAACCTATATGTACAGGATTAGAAGCATTCTGAGAGTAAATGGCCGGCAGTGCAATTATAAATAAGGAACCTATTTGGAGATTTATGTTGCCAGAACTGTGGGCAGTCGGAATTCCCAACAGTGTCAAAATAATGAAGGTGCTGAAGAAGGTGGCTCTTTGCTGGCCTCTCCCTGCCAGACTCTGTGTAATTGACAGGTCTCTTCCAATAGACAAATAGGAAGCGGCCTGTCAGTCAGACTAAGCCGGGCGGAGATCAGCTGCTGAGGAACAGGCTCCTCGACTTGAATGTTTCTAAATTCTGCCGCAAGGTGCAGAGTGCAACATAACTGCCTGGAAATTGATAGCCGCTCAGGTTTATGCTGCCGGCGCTCCAGACACCATAAATCTCACGTCAGGTTCTCTAGAACACATCAGTATTTTTGGAGAATGAGAAACAGATATTTTTACATTTGAAGGGGTTTTCCAGCCACAGAAAACAAGGTGTAAATAGTGACGGGCAGCGGCAAAGAGAGAAAAAACACAAAACTCTTCTCATCCAAAAGGACTTGGGACCCACTCCTCTGCACTTTGAGGGTCTGCCACTGATACATAAGACCTGCTCTCACTCCATTCAGAAGGACACAAACTTTCTGATGTGTCTAACCCTCCATGGGCAGAGGTGCGGGTGCAGGTGCCTTAGAGCAGCAGCGGATCCAAGAGAGGAGTACAGCTTTTTTTTCTTTCTACCCTGTTTCCCCGAAAATAAGAAAAGGCATTTTTATATTAATTTTTTGCTCCTAAAGATGCCTTTTATATTTATTTTTATTTTATGAATATTTTAACACAACATTTTTGTAATTTTTTATATATATATATATATATTTATATAATAATATTTAATATATATATAATCACACAAAACACACACACAAATATATACACAATAATATTTATATACACCCCACAAAACTATATTATATACAACACACACACACACAACATATTTTATTAAATACAACACACATATATTATATAATACACACACACATATATATAATTACACACACACAACTACATTTTCACCAAATATATTTTAATATAGAACACTACTTATATATATTTATATATATATATAGACACAAAATTTATATAATTTTTATATATATATATATTTTAGACACACATACTATACATTTTTTATATATAAAACACACATACACTATAATATATTAACACACATATATATATATATATACAACACAAACATTATGTTTTATTTTTATATATATATATATAAAAAAATATTTATATATATATAAAATAATTTATAAAAGATTAGAGTCACAAACTATAGGATATATGTATGTAAAGGACGTTTTATGGCAGCCGCAGTGACTTATCTCAAGGGATGGCAAATGTGACATGCTGGGTCTTGTAGAACTAGAAGTTCCAGCATTCCCATCAGCCATCCTGTGAGAGTGTGTGGGGTGTCATATCATTGCTCTGTTCTCCCCCACCCATCCCTCACTTACTTGTACACTGTCTCCTGTCCTGGGATGTTCGGGACCTGTGGTGACATGACCATCACAGTCACATGACCTCCCTGCACAGGTCCTTCAACACTCTGCTACAATATGTCCCATGGCTGTTTCTTGGGGTGAGCAGGGCTTGGGAACACCCGCCCCCCTCCCACCCACCTTTCTCTCTGCCCACCCTTAGAGACAGCCCTGAGTATGGGGAGCTGCAGCAATGATTTCCGCTAGGTCTTATTTTCGGGGGTGCCTTATATTAGGGAATTCAACAAAATCTCTGCTATGTCTTACTTTCAGGGGTGTCTTATTTTCGGGAAAACACTGTACTACAGCCTGGCAGTGTTTAGACACAAAGAGAAAAATCAACTTAAAAACAGCACTGGTTGGGGGCCACACATAGTTTTGTAAAATGTCTGGACCCCTTTAAATCTACGTTTCCTGCACAACTCTTGGCCTTACTGCAGCACTGAAATGACAGCAACTTATAATATGACTGTATGACCTGCAGGGTTCTGTATAAAATGTACATGACAATTCATATTACTTACCCGCCCACAAAGCAGAGGATGTAAAAGGCAAAATAAATTAAAAACAGGAGTTAGAGAAGTGAGCCCCCATGCTTAAATATTTTAAAGAAAGAAGGGAAGCAGATGGTGAAAAATAATTAATGTGAGAGGAAGAAAGCTAAAACCTGGTAATTATATATTTATATTAAAAAAGGTGGAACTAGAATCTGGCGATAAAATAGGGAAAATGATAGAGGAGAGAAGCTGACTCTGTGATATATAGGGTTATATGAAAGAGGAGAGAAGCTGAGCTGTGGATATATAGGGTTATATTTATAGAGGAGAGGAAACTGATCTCTGTGATATATAGGGTTTATATGATAGAGGAGAGAAACTTAGCTCTGGATATATAGGGTCATATGAAAGAGGGGGAGAAGCTGAGCTCTGTGTATATAGGGTTATTGAAAGGGAGAGGGAAACTGAGCTCTGGATATATAGGGTTATATGAAAGGGAGAGAAGCTGAGCTCTTGTTTATGGGTAATGAAAAGAGGAGAGAAGCGAGCTCTGTGATCTAGGGTTTTAAAAGAAAGAGGAGAGGAAACTGAGTCTGGAATATAGGTTTATGATAGAGGAAAAAGTAGTCTGTGTTATAGGGGTTTTAAAGATAAAGGAGAGGACTGAGCTCTGTGAATATAGGGTTTATGAAGAGGGGGGAGAAGCTGAGCTCTGTGATATTTTAGGGTTATTTTGAGGGGGAGAGAAGCTGACCCCTGTGATATATAGGGGTTTTAGATGGGAGAGGAATTGGGCCCCTGTTTAGAAGGTCTATAAGATTTGGAACAGAACAGTACAAAAATAGAGAAAATACTGACATGATTCCTTAAAGGGGTTGTCCCACTACAAAGATTAGCTTTCAACATGTAGGGAACACTAAATTAAGACGTTTTCCAAATATATTGCTTTGTTCATTTTCTTTTTTTTTTTTTTTTGAGGAGCTACAAAAGATTTTATCACCTTCTGAGGGCTCTCAGGTTTCTGTAGTTACTGATATTACACAAAGAACACAAATACAAGAGAGAGAGGTGACCATACAGCAGCCTAACAAGTACCATTATAACATCATACAAACAGCGCAGAGTATTTTAAAGTTACTTTCAAAAAGAAAATACAATCAGAAAGGCAGACGTACATGAAGCCGGAAAAATTTGGTGAGGTGTGACAACGTGACGTATGGAGTTCACAAGTGTTTCAATGCTAAATGTAAAAAAGAAAAGGTTAAAAAAAGTTCCTCCAAGTTGGCCCTTTGGCCCCCTTTTACCCCCAAAATGTCCCGCACGCCCCCACCAGTTTCAAAACCCGTCCATAACCGTCACAGAAAAATGAATAATAGCCTAGGTTTCCCCAAAAGGGGGACAATACAGTCCCCAGGGGCACAGAACGATCCAAGGGACTGCAATAAACATCAGGGGCAGTGGAGCTAGAAAGAAAGAAGGGAAGAGATGACAATTTTGAAAAACGTTTATACGTCTTTCATCTGTTCTCTGATACATTTTTAAGGGGAAACCTGTCTATTTTACCCCCTTGCTGGGGGCAGCCCAGCATGTCGACCTGCTGTTTCAAGGGGGTGTGTCCTTTTCTGAAAAATGCAGCGTTTCAGAGTTTTACACTCAAATCTGCAGCTCGCCCTGTTCTCCAGGAGGATCCAGTGTACTCATGGCAGTGAAGCTCCCCACCCCAACCCCCCTTTTTTGAAAAGGAAATTTTTTCTCCTATTGAAACTGTGGGTGGGGTGGGGGCTAAAACCTGCTCAGAAAACCCGGGCTATCTTGGCAGAAAGGTGCGAACTACCCGATTTTAGTTTAAAAGCCCAAACTACAGTCTTCGAATAAGGGAAACTGCGGAACAGCAAGTCTGACACTAGCTTGTGCTGTCATCAGCAAGGGGAGAATAAACTATGTGACAAGGTCCCTTTAAGGGATTTTGCCACAAAGCAAAATCCCTTTTGGGGGGCCCCCAAAATCTCTACAAGCCAGCCACTGTGAAGGGGGCTCCTAAAAGGGTATGGTTTAACGGGTGTTTTGCTGGGGGTAAATTTACCCCCCAATTACGCCGTTGGGCGGGGGGGGGCGGGGGGCGGCACCTCGCCAGCCCAAAGACTTATTTTTAGCGGCCTATCGCCGCTGTAAATTTTTAAAGTCACTTTTTCTCCCCCGCGGGGATTCCCCCGGGAGGGGAGAACCTAATCCATGTTCTCTTTGGAAAGTGGATACCGTAATTTTACTGGGACGTATTCCCGCCTAATTTGCGCAGTATGGGGCTTAATTACGGACTGAAATACGTCCCATTTTTTAAACCGGGGAACATGGCTAAAAATTCAAAGAAGTGACTAGGTTTTGGGGGGGGGTCGTTGATCCAAAGGGTTTATTCCCGATTCAATGGATCTGGAAGGGGAAATTTTTTCCCCAAAATTGGGGCAAATCTTCTCTCATGGGGGTTTTTTTCCTTCCTCGGATCAACACTATTTGAAAAAAGGGTGAAAAGGATGAGTCTGTCTTTTTACAGCCTCACAAACTATGCAGGCGCAGCCATCTCCTTGTTCACCGAGGCTGCTTCACAGCTCACTGTGTGCCGGCCTCAGTAAGGGATTATGCTTTGTGGCAAGACCCCTTTAAAAGGATTGACCAACTCATTCAGTTTATTGCTCATTTTTTAGATGTAAAACCATCATCTGAACATGCCCTTAGTATGTACCAGAAACATCGACGCACAGCAGTCATTTTCTAATGATGCCAATAAAAAATGTGCTGCCCTTATTTTAGCGCCACCTAAGGCCCGGGTCCCACGGTCTAGCAGCTGCCCATAGACGTACGCACAGCCACCAACGGCCATAGGAGTTGCCAGAGAAGCATCCACATGATGCAGCCACACTGTGGGACTCCATCGTGATAGAAAGTTGTAGTAGTTAAAGGAGTGTTCTAAAACTAATTAAGGCAATTTTAAATTTGGGAAACCCCTAAAAAGCATTTATGTTCCAAATTTACAAGAAAAAAATTTTGAGACTTTTTGGGTTCACAATCTTGATCAGAAATGTTTAAGTCCCCAAAACGACTTAAATGGTCTAAATTTTAAAAGCCTTCCTAATATTACCCCTCAATCGGCCAATCGCCTTAAGGGGGTCACCACCCCCCCTTTTCAGGAGAAAAATAAAAACCCCAACCTGCAAAAGCTTGCCATTCTATGACAGTCTTTTGATGCAAAGGGAAGAATCAAAATTAAACACCTTCATAAAAGGGGCAGCTTGAGGTTGGGTTTTTTTAAATTTTTTTCCTCGAATAATAGTGGGTGACCCAGTGGATACAACTGTATTGGCTGATTGAGATAAGAAGGAAGGACTGCCGGATTTGAGCCAGTTTGATTAAAGTTCGGGCAGCTTAAACATGTCTACCCCCGACACAATTTTGTGAACCGAAGGCCAAATTTTTCCCCATGATGTGATAGTAAAGTTTTTTGGGATTTCCACTTAGGATTGCCCTTTTTTGGAGAAATGTCCCTGGGGCCCGTGTGGACATGTAAAAATTAAGGCCCCCAGCTGAGGGCACCCAGGTTTCATACGTTTTTTTCAGGAAATTTTTTTTAGAAACTGTTTATTTGGTGTTTTTGTTTTAACCTTTGAAAGGAAGGGGGTGTTTTCCCCTTTTTTGTGTTTTGTCCCCGCCCCACTCCAGGCGTCATAAGAAGGGGCAGCTTTAGGTTGGTGTTTTTTTATTTTTTCTCTCTGAATTTAATTGAGGTCGGGGACCCCATAACCTATTGGCTCTTAAAAAAGATGGGGGTAGGACTCCCTTTTGAGACCACGAAGCTGGGGCTTAACTTTTTGATCAAAATGTGACCATTTAAATTTTTTATCTAAAACAATTAATGCTGCATCCATCAAAAGGACTAAAAATAGAAGGGAAAAAAAAAAAAAAAACACACACCTTGTAAATCCATGGCACACCTGAATAATGCCGCTTTCCTTTTTTTCACATAGGGTAAGTGACTGTCAATGTTGTATACAGGAGTGAAGGCATTTTTCTTTTTTCAGATGATTGGTCGACATGTTTTTCCTTTTTGGGCCTTCAAAATACATCAGAAAACACGCTGCACTGACCGCCAGGGCCTGTTTAATGCGAGGCCAACCAAACGGCAATTATTCGGGTGCCGGCAAGTAAACCATTAGTGCCCCCCCCCCCCCTCCCCAATTAAAAATTAAACCCCACTCCACCCTCCTTGTGCCATTTTTTGCCTGGTTAATGAGCCTTAGGTGGTCACCTACCGTCCCCCTCCCCCGCTGCCATTTTGGGCCAACACTGAAATTTTGCCTCCCAAACATCTGGAAGCCAGAAAACTGCCATAGTTCCCGTATACAACATTGAGCGTCACTTTTCAATGTACAAAATAATTACCGTTTTTCCCGAAAAAAAGACAGGTCTTAATTAATTTTGCTCCATGATGTGTGGGTCTTTTTTTAGGGGATGTTTTTTTACCAAGAACAAGAATTCACTTTTTATTGTTGAAAAAAAATCAACTTTTATTAATGTATGATATCATCACAAACATCGGGATGCACCAAATCCTTGAATTGCATCAAAAAAAACGCACCAGGTCTTATTTTCGGGGAAACAGGATATGTGATAAAATGTCATTCTGTATTATTTCAAGATGTGCTGTGGATTTACTGCAGATAAACCTGGACTGAGTCCTTTCCACAGAGGCCCCACCACAAATGCTTAGGTGTGCAATGCCATTTCCATTTAGTATATCCCAGTATTCCCAGCCGATGACGCCAACGCTCAATCTAAGGGCATGTTCACACAGCGTTTTTGGACGAGGTTTTCAGAGCATTTCCTCGCCAAAACCACATCAAAACCTCGCCTGAAACACGCTTCTTCAGACGAGGTTTTTGACGAGGCTTTGATCAGGTTTTTGACAAGGTTTTCACTCATACAAGTGAATTGCCAGGACAAAAAACCACTGCGAAAACCGCGGCGAAACCACGCTGCAAGAATTGACATGACACTTCTTTTCATTGCTTCCAAAGAAGCGTGTAAAAACCTCGTCGTGTGTGAACTACAACGAGGTTTTACATAGGAATCCATTAAATCAATTGGGGGCATTTTGGAAGCATTTTGGACGAGGTTTTGGGCGAGGAAATGCTCCGAAAACCTCGTCCAAAAACGCTGTGTGAACATGCCCTAACCGTGACCCTACAGTCATTCACAGGCTGCAGTGGTCTCCTGCCGACTACGCCACATGTGACTACTGTGACCTGTGACTGGCTGCAGGGTTAAGTTAAGTCAGACTGGTAACCTCTTTAGTCGGAATCGCTAGGATGGCAGCGACGCTGGAATAGGAGGATTTACAAGGCAAGTTTGGTTTTGACTTCTATTTTATTATGGCTTGACGGTCTGACGAGCATTTATTAGTTTCGGAATACTACTTTAATTAAGGGAAAAATCAATTCAATTTTACAAACATACAAATCTAGAGCATAAGAAAGAAATCAGATTGTGCCTCCCGAACCGCTACCAAGCCCCCCCGCTGCCTCAACTGACTCCCAACATAAAGTAACATCAAAGCTTTCTAATATCTTGTTATATTTGTCTGATCTACACAAGGACCATCCTCACTGTGAAAGTTAAAACCTCGCAGCTTAACCAAACTCATTAAACCCATTCCATTAGAGCCGGAGTCATTTAAGAGAACATTAGGCCGCCTAATAGTCTGCGCACAATCACATTTTCTTCCAATAACCTAGGACGTTCCCTTTCAGCTTCTGCAGCCGTTACACTGGGTTCTTTACATCCTCGTAGCACAGTGGTTATTTGTGCAGGATCATCGTGCCTCCAGTCTCGGCAATCGTCTGGGGCCTGAATCACTGGAGGTGAAAAGGATTGTTCTGGCTTGCAGGCTTTGCAGGTCACAGAGGACCCCGGAGACTGGATACAGCTGTAGGGATAATGCGTATGGGACCGAAATGTTGTAAAATTCCTGTGCTGAAAATAATCAACTGAAAATAGTAGCAGGAAAATGGTGGCGATATTAATTAATCTCACTGATATACTGGAGACATTCTGCACATGGAAATGGACTGGCAGTGCAGAATTCAACTCTGCACATCAATTTCTATTGCAGAATCAATTTATGTTGGGGATTTTGCAGCGATTTGTGGATGTGGCGAAAAATCCACAAGTGCCAATAAGGGCATGTCCCCCGGGCACAGAACAAATAAGGGTCGGATTCTCTGACCGGTATTTGCCCTGTTTTGGAGCCGTGTACACGGCCGCAGAGGGGGGGGGGGGGGGCGGCTTTTTTCCGCTGTTTGCAGAAAAAATCCCTCTCCCTTCGCATTGACCTGTTCATGTTCCGCCCGAGAACCGGCCAAAAGAATGAACATGTTCAATGTTTTTCGGACCGCCGGCGGTCTAAAAAATCCGCCCAGCAGTAAATCCATGCAGAGGGGACTGCTGAACAGATTTTCCATTAAGATCCGTGATAAAGTTTGACAGCTGGTTTACAGACGGTTTTCAAAACCGAAAACAGTCTGAAAAAATTGCCGTGGGGACATGCCCAAATAGTAAAGCCTAACCTTTCCAATCCCCTGACAACACCTCAACAGTACATCTACATGCCACTACTGCAGTCTCATGTCATGCCCAGGGGCCTTGTGAACACAGCATGAGAGCCCTTGGGGATGGGTAAATATGCACAGATATCCATACATACCAGTATAAATAAATGTATATGTACACATCACACACAGTATCTCACAAGAGTCAGTGCACGACTCACAGTTTTGTAACCATTGTGTTCTATCTTTTCATGGGACAACACTGAAGATAAGATACTTTCATACAATATAAGGTAGTCAGTGAACAGCTTGTATAACAGTGTAAATTTGGTGTGCCCTCAAAATAACTGAACACACAGCCATCAATGTCTAAACCGCTGACAACAAAAGGGAGTACACTCCTAAGTGAAAATGGACAAGTGTCAATGGTTTGTGTGGCCACCATTATTTTCCAGCACTGCCTTAAAGGGGTGGTCTCACTACAAATTTTAGCTTTCAACATGTAGGGAACACTAAATGAAGATGTTTTCCAAATATACTGCTTTGTTCACTTTGTTTGTTGAGGGACTACAAATGATTTTATCACTTCCTGTGGTTTCCCTAGTTACTGTTCTGTTTGCTTGTTCTCCCCTGCTGTTTGTCTTATCTGATAGCAGGGAGTGATGCACAGAACTGCTGGCAGCCTGAGAGTTTGTGTGTTATCTGATCTTTCAGACAAAAGACACTAATTATTACTGTTTACTTTAGCTCTGAGCTTCTCTGGACCTGGATTGTTTATCTAATCTAGACTAATTAGCAGAAGTCTGAATACACAGAGCTCATATGCTAATTACAGACAGCTTGACCAGGAAGTGACAGGATGTATGAATGAAAGAATGGTGGTTTTCTATATGAAACAGTAAGATGAGACAACCCCTTTAAATCTCTTGGGCATGGAGTTCACTAGAGCTTCACAGGTTGCAGTCACTGGAGTCCTCTTCTACTCCTCCATGACATTACAGAGCTGGTGGATGCTTGTGCTCCTCCACCTTCCATTTGAGGATGCTCCACAGATGTTCAATAGGGTTTAGGTCTAGAGACTTGCTTGGCCAGTCCAGCACCTTCACCCTCATTTTCTTCAGGGGTGTTTGGGGTTATTATGTTGGAATACTGCCTTGCGCCCATTTTCTGAAGGGTTTCTCCCTGCTGCCACCGAGTCATATGATCTGCACTCTGAGCTGCTGAAACACACAGCATGGTTGTGTGACCTGGAAGTGAATCTGTCTATGCATCTCTATGGGAGGTTCTAAGTCAGTCTCATAAGAGTGCATAGAGAGACAGATTTCCTGTCAGCATCCTGTCAGACAGTGTTTTCCAGCTAATCAAAGAGCAAGTTATGTGACGATAAGCTTAACAGAGGCTGTTACATCAGCCAGCAATCCTGTATGCAGCTGCAGGTAAGCAAAGTTACTGGCACTATAGTGTGCCCAACTAAAGGAAGATAAAGGGGGGAAAAAGAAGTGGCAGGGGTCCTTTAACCCATTATCTTTCATGTATTGCTCTTGCATTTTCTCTCTTGCCCTAGTCTAATCTTTATCTAGGCCTGTCCAGAGAATATTAGAGCTTCTATTTGTACGGAGACTATATGTAGATAAGCAGCTCTTGCAGCCGCCGCAGTAAAGTGAGAATAGTCTGCCCTATCATTCAGGAGTTCTCTCTCTTAGGGGATGTTAACACAACGTTTTGAATATGTTTTTTGGATCTGAAAAATATTCAAAAGCGTGCGTAAAAAACGCATCCAACACGGAGGTGCATGTTTGGATGTGTTTTTGCTGCAGCAGGATCACACCCTATAGTTGTAAATAGGGCTCCTGCTGCGTCAAACGGATCGAGAATTGACATGACAATTCTTTGAACAGATCAGAAACACTCATGTAAAACACGCATTGGCGTTCAAAAGTCTGAAAGCAATGTAAATCACACTGCACATTGATAGATGCGTGTTTGAGTCTGAAACACAGATCCAAACACCCATTTAAAAATGTATCCAAAAATATCCTGTGAACATCCCCTTACTATCGCAGCTAGAGAACAACCAGTTTTATTTGCTATTTTTCTTTGCAAATGACTGGTGAAATTTAAATTTTTTTTTTTTTTTTACAGAAATATTGGTTTTAACAAAAATACCCTTTTATGACTGAATTTTCCCTTTAATAATCCATGATGGACAGATATCGAGTGCTGGTTCCTGAATCCTGATGTTTATATTTATCAAAATGACATTGTGGGTACTGCCCAGGGTGCCAAGAGAGGGAGGGTTCAATAAGGATTTATGAAGGGAAAAGAAAAAAAAGAATGGATTTGCTCTTCTTTTTTTCTATTAAAATTAGTCATGAAACCACATTTACCTCAAAATAAAAACTAGGAACTCGTCCGGCAAAAAAAAGGGAAACATAATGACAATAGAGGGCTCAGAACACGGAAAGTTACTGCCTTCTGACAGCAGGAATGAAGAGTGAAGAGAACTATTTTGGTCATTAGGGCCTTTTCCCCATGGCACGGTTTTTCAGCCGGTTCTCGGTTTTGAAAACCGGCTGAAATTTTTTTTACACGGACCTCTATGGAAAATCCGTGCAGCGGTCCCCAATGCAGGGATTTTTCAGACCGCCGGCGATCCGAAAAACATAGAACATGTTCAATCTTCCGTCCGGTTTTCAGATGGAATATGAACAGGTCTATGTGAAGAGGGAGGACTTTTTGCTGCAAACCGCAGAGAGAAGCAATCCCAAGGCGGATGTGTGCACGGCACGAAAACAGGACAAATACCGGTCGGATAAACTAACCAGTATTTGTATTGTGCCGTGTAAACGGCCCCTAAGGGCCAAACAGGCCTGGTCAGGCTGGGTTAACTGGAGAGCGGTATTCCACGATGCAGAGAGCAAAATGCAAGATAATTTTTCACACCGTTTGTTAAATGGACTTCGTACCTTATGAAGTTTTAGGGCTTGTCCCCACGGCAAAGGTTTTCCGACGGTTTTCGGATTCGAAAGCTGCCTTTCCATTGACATTAATAGAAAATCAGAGCCTCAGTCCTCACTGCACGGATTTTCCGCCGGACGGTTTTTTACACCGTCAGCCTTCCTAAAAACTTAGAACATGTTCATTCTTCTGCAGGGTTTTTGGGTGGAACATGAACATGTGGGTGCGAAGGGAGGCGGCTTGAATCCGTAGATCTCATCTCCTTGCTTGCTTCCCTAGGTGACCTACCATCGGTGGCAATCCTAAAAATGATCTCCACCAAACTTTGCATGTTTTGGTGCAGACTTTCCTCAGCAGTTCTAACTTGTAAAAGTACGTCCATCACTGTATTATTCCCATGACAATATATAGTAAATATTTTGCGCAGAGACGTTCGCACATGGCCATGTACTGCAGTGGGAGGATGGTGCAGGCTCCGCGCCCTGTCTTACATTGTAGCATTAGGTGTGGTGGATAGCTCCCTCCTACACCGCTATTTTGTGACATGTTACAATAGGATTTCTACTCCGGTTGCAGAGACACAGAAGACGTCTCCATTCACGACCTCTGTATTTCAAGGAAAACCTAGTAAAACATACAGAGAGCAAGAGACTGCCAACAGCACAGCCTCCTGGTCTATCTGGCCGCACTATGCTTCTAGGGAACCAGATTCCAGCACACTTTGGAGATTATGTATGGACAAGAGCGGCTGTCGACACCGATGTCACTCCGGATTTATACAACTCGCACAAGAATCCAGTTTCAGTGGAGACTTTATTGGATACTTCTATGTAGACAAACTTTTTTAGCCCTTCCCCCTCCCTAATCATGTAACTGTATGAGGGCTTGCTTTTCCAGAAGGGGCTGTATTATTAAATGCACAAAGCATATTAGATAGCTTATTTTAGCTTAACCCTTAAAGGGGTTTTGCCACGATCTCATTTCACACCTCCTGCATCCAGCTCTTCAGCTCTGTGTGCTCAGAAGGGGTCGTGTGTGATTGTTTGAATTGCATATCATGTGACCCAACAGGATGACATCACCAGACCTTTCCTCTCTCTAGTCCAGGGGTGTCAAACTGCGGCCCTCCAGCTGTTTGGAAACTACAACTCCCATCATGCCCACTGTTATAGATTATACAAATGCATTATGGGAGTTGTAGTTTCCCAACAGCTGGAGGGCCGCAGTTTGACACCTGTGCTCTAGTCAAAGAAAGGTCTGTTTATGTGTAGAACTGTAAGTAGCTACATTGTAGCTCAGAGGTAAAACTTTTGCCTCCAGGCACAAGGGTCCTAGGTTCAAATCCCGACAGGAACCAATCCTGTGTCTTTTTTTTTCTCTTTCTCAATGCACATACCTCATTGAAGTTTCTTTTTTATTTATTTGCACTGTTTGACTAATTACTAAGGAGTAGAAAGGACGGGAGTAGAGTGACACCACCTGGGGTTTGAACACTCAGTAGCTGCCCGAGAAGAGAGGAGATGTCTGAGCATGTGCGACCAGGAGTGATGAGCTCTGGATCCCCTGGAGATGAGCTGTAAACAATGGATCACTAAAGGAGCAGCTAAAACAGAAACGGTCCAGAATTTTTAATAATAATGATGAAAATGTTTATTATTTCATTTACAAACTTCCCACGTCAATTTTACTTTGTGGCAAAACCCCTTTAAGCTGAACGCCTGAAAAGTAGTTAATGACCAGCACTTTTTTTTTTAGTTTTACCTTTTTTTCAACAGTCGTAACTTTATTTTTTCAATGACGCATTTGTATGAGGCCTCGTTTTATTCGAGACAAGTTGTACTTTTTGGGGGAATAGTTTCGTTTTTTTATTTTTTACACCACTCACATTTCACACTTAATAACTTACTAGATTAATTCTACAGGTTACTACAGTCGCGTGGATACCTAACGTGTAGGGTTTTGTGTGTGTGTGTATATATGTATGCACAATTATTTTTTATAAAATATTTTTATTATTTTTTCTACACAATTTACTTACTTTTTTTTTTTTTTTTTTTTTTAAATCCCATGAAGGGATAACTGTTACAGTTTTGTTTTTTTACACTTAGTGATGTATTAGCATATTCATATATGCTAATACATTATAATCTGTGTCAGTGTTACAAAGTCAGCGATCCGAGCAGCACACAGTCTGCCCTGATCGCTTGCTTGTCACAGACACAGCCCTGGAGCAACTCTAGATCCCCAGGGCTGACTGTGCTGCCATTCCCCGGACTGACGGGTCACCTGGAGTCCTGATCACCCGACAGAGCAGGGAAACCCTTTAATTACGCTACAGTCACGAACCGCGGCAATCAAAGCGTTAAGCATTGGGAAGCGAAGCTTTCCCCCGCTCCCTGGTGCTTGCAGGAGCTGTGCTGGAAACAGGGCTGTGAAGTACAGCTTTGTTCTCAGTGCTGCTATGGCGCCGGGAGCCGCAAGCCATGATGTCTGCAGCGGTGCCAAAAGACGTCACTGCATACTAATAACCTGCAACACCAAAAGTCAGCAGGCGGTCGTTAAGGGGTTAAAGGAGCGCTCAGAAACTAAAAATGCTCAATGGTCTGTCAGGGTAAGATTACAGAAGAAAAATTTACCTCATAAATGCTCTGGTGCCATCGCTGCAGCCATCCTGGTGATCCCGGCAGATGACTTTCCTCTTCATTCTTCATGTGACCCTGCAGCCAATCACAGGCCGCAGCAGTCACATATGGGCAGCGTATCGGGATCACCATGGGGGCTGCAGCGATGGAGCGATCGCAATAACCAGGTAAGTTTTCTTCTATTTTTTGTCATGCCCCGATGGCCTAATGCGCTTTTTTTAGTGTCGGAATACCCCTTTAATTGGTTTGTAGACTCTTGACTCTCCCCTTACAGATAATGTTGGTGGAGAAAAGAAACAGGAATGCCGAGATTCAACACCTGATCCCCTTGTCTTCTGCGGAGCAAAGGCACCGCCATCGGACTCTAGCAGCAGCTCTCTCTGCTATCCACATTGTACAACAGACACACTCGGCGGAGGATGCCTGTGTATGGGGTTGTATAATCAGTTGATCCATTAAGTGTTTGGCTAGCACCTATTGTGGGTGTATGGCAGGGCAGTGGAGTCGGTACCTGTTTTGCAGGAGTCGGAGTCGTCATAAAATGAACCGACTCCCAAAATATATAAGTTGGTCCAGTTAGTTCGATGCAGTGCAAAGAGCAATTTTATATACAGTCATTTTTCCCATCTTATACATAAATGTGACACGTATTTAGCATCTGCAGAATCTTGTCATGCAAATGCATTGTTACTGTTTTGCTCCTAAAAATCAAAATGTTAATTTTTTATTATTTTGTTAGTATTTGGGAAATCCGCCTTTGGTTGTCAATACTGCCTGAATCCTTCTGGGCTCCGAATCAGATTCAAGCAGGTCTTGACCAAAATCGGATCCCAGGTCTCTTTTACACATTCAAAAGATCAAAACGTTGTTACCCTTTTGCTTGTCAGTGTCTGTTCTACCTAAATAGCTTGATTATTGTATCATAAGGTGATAAACAGCCTGATGTTACCATTTTACTACAGTAAAGTTATCACTTAAACATGCGCCGTGTGTGAGGGAGTCGGGGGTTTGGGAAATTGAGCCGTCGGAGTCGGGGCTTTGGCTTGCCGACTCCACAGCCCTGGTGTATGGTAACCTCTACAATGGCTTCTGTAATACATTGCAATATACCTTATTATGCCCGTTACTAAACCTATTAACCCCTGCCTTGATTGGATGTCCCAGGCTGCCATTGTAATTAGTCACCACTAAGTGATCGCCTGCCTCTCCCGCTCTCCAGTCACTACCAATTAACTGAGTAAAAGAAAGGGGTTTCTTCACTTTGCTTTTTTCCTTTTTATTAAAAAACTGCACTGTTTATTGCCATCTAATATAATCCGCTCTTTGTACTAGTCGGTCGCTCGTTTACTTGATGCTTAATAGTTTTATTATACAAGGTTTTTTTGTGTTATGTATTTAAAAGGAAACTGTCAAGTGCATCATGCTGCCCTGTCTGAGCACAGGATGTGAGAGAGAAGCTGAGCTCTGTGATATATAGGGTTATATGATAGAGGAGAGAAGCTGAGCTCTGTGATATATGGGTTATATGATAGAGGAGAGAAGCTGAGCTCTGTGATATATAGGGTTATATGATAGAGGGAGAGAAGCTGAGCTCTGTGATATATAGGGTTATATGATAGAGGAGAGAAGCTGAGCTCTGTGATATATAGGGTTATATGATAGAGGAGAAGCTGAGCTCTGTGATATATAGTATATATGATAGAGGGAGAGAAGCTGAGCTCTGTGATATATAGGGTTTATATGATAGAGGGAGAGAACCCTGAGCTCTGTGATAATTTTAGGGCATAGAGCCGAGCTTGTGAAATATAGGGTTAATTGTAGAGGTTTGCATAGTCATGCCTCTTGTTATATAGGCTATATGATACGAGAGAGAAGCGAGCTCTGACACAGGTTATATATAAGGAGAAGGCTACTCTGGAATAAGGGTATATTGAGGGATTCGGAAGCTGACCCTTCTAAATTTATAGCTTTAGATCGAGGAGAACTGAGCTCTGCAAACTCTAAAGTGAACCTAAACCATTACACTACAACCAATATTTCCATCCTACAGTGACCACATTGGGTAAACTCACGTGAACCACACCTCCCGCAACTGAATATTACCCCCATACAGTGACCAGGTAGTGGTAGATACCACTGTACACAGGCTCTGCAGACTGTTTATTACCCCCTAACAGTGACCATATAGTGGGAGATACCTGTGTACACAGGCTCTGTAGACTGTATATTACCTCCATAAAGTGAACATATAGGGCGACATGTATGAATTCTGGTGCTGATAGACCAGTTCTAAATAGCTTTAAGATAGTATAGACTGGGCCAGAATGTATGAACCTGTTCTTCTGCAGGTCACACATACAGGCGTAGTCTAGTGCCAATACGACAAGTCTGGCTCAAGTGGATCACCTTTAACTCGGTCTGGCTGTTCTAACTGTTCTGCGGCAAAATTTTGGAGTCAAAGAATCATAAATGGGCCCCTAGAACACCCCAAAAATCTGGCGAGCTAAAAAGTGACTTTGGCTTGGTACCAAGGCACTTATCTCCCCAAAGTTTGGAGTGCACCTGTTCATACATCTATAGAACTGGTCTACTACAGCTTTTCGAGGCCAGAATTCTGGCGCAGCCCTGTTCATGAATGTCGCCCTTAGTGAAAATGCACCAGAAAATAAGTCCAGATACAATCATAAGGTTGGGCTTACTTCTCAATATATAATCTCTCTCTCTCTCTATCCACATATAAAAGTTGACCCATACAAAAGCAAGGCCAGGAAAAATGGCAAAAACTAGATCACAGCACAATAATTAATAATCTATTTAAAGCGCAAAAAAGGGAATATGGCCAAAATAGCAAAGATTATAAGAAGCATCATAACATATCAAGATTGTACATAACCCATTACAAATGCAAAATAGTATATAGCCAAACCCTCAAGGGTTAAGGTAAAGCACGAAGGCAAATATTAGTCCAGGTAGGATGATATAATTAGTCTCCCAGGTACTCTATATATGTATATTTAAATAAGTAATCATGCATCAGCCATATTGACCTACCCAAGAGGGGACCCGAACGAGCCTTCCCAACGCGCGTTTCGCGTTCAATAGCTTCCTCAGCTATTCCCTGAGCTATTAGGGAACGTGAGAGCAGGTTGTAATTTGTAGTATAAAGTAACAATGCTGTTACATGACAACAATCTGCATAACTAACTATGCTAAACAGATATAAAATAGCCAAGATGATTGTCTATAAAATTATGGAAGTCTCATGTTCAAAGCTGTAGTAGATGGTGAGATATGCAGCCTGAAAGTCACAAGTTCAAAACATTGTTACCCTTTTGCTTGTCAGTGTAAAATATATTTATTGGATACAACTTCAGAACTTAAAAAAAAAAAAAAAAGCAAAATGCTTCAGTAAGTGGGGAAAAAACTGTTTTCAACAAAAATGTCCTGAATAACATTTGTGGAGTTTATTAATTTGTTCTGAGAAATAGTATCACCTCCATTAGATCCTCCTTCATAGAGGACCTCAAATCTGAACTAATTTCCAGGCTTGAGAACGGCCTCTCTACACAAACTTGGGTTGGTGGCAAAGCGGTGACCACATTGGCAACATCTCTAACAATTTTAGGGTATAAAGGAATTGCCTTAGGCAAAGTCCGTTCTGATTAACCGTTTAACTCTTCTACTTCTTTGAGAACAAGTGAAAAATATTGCTTAAATCTGGTCAATCTGTTTGATATGGGAACATAATGGTTTCCACTGTGGCAACACTTTGCCTGCACCATGTCATCCAAATACTTTTCCAAATTAAACTCCTCATGTGATGAGGGAACAGTAGCACTGGCAGCAAGACCCAATTCCTCTTGCTCTTGGCACTGCATTGAACCAACTGTACCAATTTATTTTATATTTTGGGAGTTGGTCCATTTTATAGCAACTCAGACACCAACAAAATGGGCACAGACTCCAAGACTGACTCCACAACCCTGGTAGATACCAGTCTACAGTCTCTGTAGACTGTAAATTACCACCATATAGTGTTAGACACCAGTGTACACAGGTTCTGCAGACGGTAGATTTTCTCCATACAGTGAGCATATAGTGGTAGATACCAGTGTTCACAGGCTTTGAAGAAGTTTAAGTGACTAAAGTGCAGTTACATCTAGGGACTCTGAGACATGACTGACGTTGTTCTCTTTCTCTTTTCTTCTCCATCCAGTCCAAACCACCATGATGACTTCTCCTGGCCACGGCTCCTCCCTGCAGAATTTACCACACAAACAACTAAGAATTCTAATTTTTCCAGCACTTCCATACCTGTGGCCACCTCTGTACAAACTCCACGTAGGGTGATAGGTGGGGCAATTATGGGGTGATAGATGGAGAGGACATGAGGTGATAGGTGGAGGTGAGGGGGGCTCTGGGTGGGGTTTGTATTTTGTGTTGGCACTAGGATGCATAGGGACAGGAGAAAGGAATACAGAGAACTACTTACAATCTCCTTTGGAGGGGCAGAGGACTATACCTATGAAGATTGTGCAGTGGCTGTGCTCGTAACCCCCTCCCCACCACCAGAATCATATTCAGAAGCTTGAGCTCCGCACCCTGCACCCCGAGAAGATCAGCTGCAGGTATGACCTTCAGGGGGTACAGGGGAAGGGATGGAGTTTAGTACTCTCATGTTTTCTTTTTATGTTTATACAGGTTCCCACTTTGGAATATGTTGGACTCATTGGATTATGTCAGACCAGCGTTGGATTGATGTCTTTAGTAAAATGGTTAAAGAGGGTAGCAGTCGGGAAGTGCTTACTTAAATTTAAAAAAAAAAATTGTGCGTTTTGTGTTATTTTTTCCCCCATTTATTTCCAGTAGTTGTATGGGTTTTCGGACAGATGCCTCTCCCCCTATCTCACTCTTTATCCCCAATCCACACACTCTCTCAGTCCCTACTTTTGATTCCCCTCAACTCCACCTAACCTCCCACCTCACTCTAGCACTCCTCCCACACCCCACAAGGTAGGCATTTAAACATAGGTAGGCATAAAAAAAAAAAAAAACCCACACACACACCACACCACCACACACACACACAACACCACACACACCCACACCACCACACCACCACCACACACACACACCACCACACACACACACACACCACCACACACACACACACACAACAACACACACACACACACACACACACAACAACCACAAACACACCACACACACAACATGACCACCACCTTGAAATCCATTTGTAATTTACACAGTGCCCTGGATCACGCTACAGATCCAGTGTGGTCATCTTCTGGTCTTCACAGGTGCCTTTCTCTTTAAACACAACATCTTCCAAAGAACTAGAAAAGCTGAAATATGACTAAGAGAAATACTAAAGCCCAAATATGATTGCTCGCCACAGGCAAATCCTGTAGTGCCCACCACCCGGAGGTCTTCCTCACGACTGTCCATTTATTACTTACATTACCAAGACAGAGCATGCAGTTCCCCCCTGTACAGGTTTTACATGAGAACATGCCCTTTAGTTGAGGTACCACAGCCAGACACAAAAAAAAGGAACCAGCTACTGATGAAAACCGCTCGCGAACAACCTGCCGGCTTCTTCATGCTTCAGTTCAGCCGAGAGAACGTAAGATTTCCAAAACCAACGCAAGCCGAGCGACTTGTGAAATCAAGTGACAAACTGACTTCCGAAAATATCTTTCCACTTACAATGTGCTTAGTAGCGAAAATAATACCGAGGTGTCAGAATGTAGATAGCGAGGAGGAAGAGAGAGTCATTATTTAACCCTCAGACAACCCAAGGGAACCAGGAGGCCAATTACTTCTATGATGTTTAATAATCTGCATTGTGAAGTGCGATCTTCAGATCGTTTCCAAAGACACAAGTATGATCTCAGTGACCAGAGAAACTTACAGAGGTTACCCACTAATGCCATTCAAGTGCTCTACAGTCTTTTAACCAGTCCCCGACCGGGCTCACTTTCATTACTACCTGCAGGTTTGAATGCGGAAACACTTTTCTGTGCGTATTCTACTTATTTTATTTGCCTTTTTTCCGTGATACGAAGGACCTTATTTTTATGTAATTTATACACACACATATACATCACTGTCAGGAAGACTAAGGCTATGTTCATACGGCTTAAAATGGGACATATCTCGGCCCTTATTTCACGCCGCACTGCGCTAAATACGGGGCGAGATACGTCCCAGGCATTACAGTAATCCACAGTTCTCATAGAGAACTATGGATTCCGTCTCTCTCCCTGCTCGCACAATACGCCGCGGGGGGAAAGAAGGGACATGTCAATTATTCACGGTGTATATGCGCCCAGAATAATGAATGTCTATGGGACCTGCGGGCTGCCGGCCCCCCGCCCCGTCCCTGTACACACGGCGTAATTGCGGGCGAAATACATCCCCGCAATTATGCCGTGTTAACATAGCCTTAAAAAAAAAAAAAAAAAAAGTCTGGTTTTCACTTTATGTAGTATTTTGTTTTGTAATCATGTCACTTTTCTGATGTTTATATATAGGTAAAATAGAGTTTTATAGTTGTCAGGAGTGGGGCAAAGGGTATGTTCACATGGCTTATTCCAGGGTATATTTCGGGGTGTAATTGCACTGCAATGCCTCCCGACTACTCCGTAATTAAAGGGGATTACCTCCGTTTTCCCTGCCGCATACGAAAGCCGGGAAAAAGAAGTGCATTCGGCAGGAAAAAAAAGAAAATGAATGGAGCTGGCCGAGGGCCGTCCCCCTGTGCATTAGAAGTACGTGCTGATGAGTGCGTTCTTCTAAACACACGGTGCGCACAGGTACGTATGTTCACACGCCGTACTTCAGCAAATTTCAGTAATTCATAGCTCTCATTTAAAGCTACGACTACCTGCCGTTTTCCCTGACCCGTATTGTGCGCTGGCAGAAAGAAGGGACACGTCACTGGGGAAAGTGAATGACAAGGGGGGAGAAGACACGTGGCCATTGCGAATTCTGAAAAGCGATTGCAGGTGTATAGCGGCGTGCACAGTACTTAACTCCTTAATGACCGCCCGCCGTCTTTTGACGTCGGCTGATGCAGGTCGTTCTAAAGACGTTGCTGCAGACATCGGAGTTGGCGGCTCCGGGTGCTGCAGCTGCGCCGAGATCGGGCCCCGTACAACCCGTGGTGTACTGTGGCAACTGACACAATTATAATGTATTGGGTTATATAAATATGCAAAAAACATTACAAAGTGAAAAAAAAAAAAAAAAAAAAAAAGAAAAAGAAAAAACAGTTCCCCCTTCAGGGAAAAAAAAAAAAAAAAAAAGGGAAAAAATTTAAAAAATTGAAAAAAGGGAATAAAAAAAAATAAAAAAAAAAATTTATTTAAAAAAAAAATTAATTGTGCATATATTAAAAAACAAAAAAAAAAACCTATACTTTATTAGGTATCCCAAAACGACCGTAAAAAACCTGTAGAATTAATCTAACAATTTTTAAGGGTAAAATTTGTAAATGGGTAAAAATAAAAAAAAATAAAAAAGGGTTTTCAAAAAGATCTGCAATTTTTTATAAGTTAACCGAACTTTTTCCCCAAAAAGTAAAAACTTTTTCTCGAAAAAATTGGGGCCCTCACCCAAATGCGTCATTGAAAAAAAAAAAAAAGTTAAAACCCGCCCGAAACGCAAGGAGACAAAAAAAAAAAAATGTTCGGGGTCTTTAAACAAACTTTTCGGGGCGTTCTTTTTTGGGGGGTTAAATGTAGGATGCGTACTGTGTGCGCGCTATATGGCTGTTTTAGAAGTACGCGTTGGATTCCCCCGTCTCCCCTCGGGCCCCAAACCAATTTTGAAATGGGGGCCCTTTTTATCACCCCCCCTTTATCTTTTGCCATGGCCGCACAGAATGGCGAGGCAGCTTTTTGCAGCTTCCCCATTTCCCATTTAAATTGGATTTTCGGGGTACCGTCGCTCCCCCACTTAAAGCTCTGTTTTTTCTTCTTTTGGTTTCGGATGCCGAGTCAGTTTTTTCCAAAAAAAGAATGAAATAAACCAGAGGGTTCCAACGGGGAAAAGGGCACGGTTTTTTGTCAAGTTTAAACAAGTTAAATCAAGCATTCTTTCAGCTGAGTATTAAAAAACAATAAGGAGTCAAAAGGGGAAAAAAAACCCTAAATAGAATGAAGTAAACGATTTGCAGATGGGAGTATTCTTTTGGCAATGTTCACCGGTTTAAAAAAATGGGCCGTATTTCGGCGGGAAAAAAAAAACGTCCCAGCCCTTTAGGGTTTAAATCCACAGTTCTCATGGGAGAATAGGGGATTACGCCCTCCTCCCCCCTGCTGGGGGCGAATCCACCGCGGGGGGAGTAATGACATGGGGAATTACCAGGGGGCCGTTTTCCCGCCCAAAAAGTAATGAAGTCTAGGGGCCCGGCCCCCCCCCTCCCGGGCCAAAAAGTGAAATTTGGCGGGCTTAATTACCCCCCGCAAAAAAAGTCGTGGGGGGCTTAGCCTAAGTTTTTTCCCTAATCACAAGCAAAATTTGCGGGGACGCACAAAGGCGATGTCTCCCTCGGAAACTCCCAAAATACTTTTGGGGATTCTTTTTTTAAAACCAAAATGATTTTTTTATAACCCTTTAAATTTTTGGGTTTTTTTGGAGCAGATTTTGCGGGCAGTTTTCGGCCGGCCCTTTTTTTTTTTTTTTTTTTGTGACCAGCAGTTTTGCAAAAGACTAGAGTTCGGATTTTCGGTTGATTTATGGGGACTGGTTTACAGTTGGATTCTTGCGGATTCTAAATACGGAATCTGCTTCAAAATCCGACCAAAAAAACCTTTTTTTAATTTTGGGGGTTTGGGTTTTTAAGAGTCAAAATACGACCAACTTCATGTTCATCACGAGTCACAGGTCTATGCAGCAACATAAAGCAAGGATCTGTTCACACCAAAAAAAAAAAAAACCCCTACTAAACGTCAAAAGAGCAAAATGTTCCACTACCGTAACCCCTTTAAACCCCTGCCGCAAAATTTTGTTCAATCACAAATTTTTTTTAAAACTTTCATCCCATAGAAGAGGGGGGGCTGCCAGAAGAGGGGGCGGGGGCAAAGGGGGGGGAGCTGCCCCGAGAGGGGCGCGACAGGGGGGGGAGCTGCCAGAGAAGGGGGCCCCCGCAGGCGGGGAGGCTGCCCGAGAGGGCGCGAGCAGGGGGGGAGCGCCCGGGCGGGGGGCGGGGCCCGGCGGGGGGGCTTCCCAAAAGGGTCGGAGGCGGGGGGAGCTGAAAGAAAAGGGCCCGAGCAGGCGGGGACTTGGGCCCAAAAGGGGGCGAGCAGGCGGGGGAAACTGCCAGACAGGGGCGAGCGGCGGGGGAAACTGCCAGCAGGGCGCGAGCGGCGGGGGAGCTGCCAGAGGAAAGGGGGGAGCCCGGCGGGGGAGCTGCCAAGAGGGGCGAGCAGGCGGGGGAGCTTTCCCAAAAGGGCGCGAAGCAGGGGGGGAGCTGCCAGAGAAGGGGGGCGAGCAGGCGGGGGACTTCCCGAGAGGGGGGAGCAGGCGGGGGGCTGCCAGAGAGGGGCCCAAACAGGCGGGGGAGCTGCCCTAGAGGGGGCGAGCAGGGGGGGGAGGCCCCGGAGGGCGCGACAGGCGGGGGAGCTGCCAGAGAGGGCGCGTGCAGGCGGGGGAGCTGCCAGACAGGGCGCGAGCAGGCGGGGGAGCTGCCAGAGAGGGCGCGAGCAGGCGGGGGAGCTGCCAGACAGGGCGCGAGCAGGCGGGGGAGCTGCCAGAGAGGGCGCGAGCAGGCGAGGGAGCTGCCAGAGAGGACGCGAGCAGGCGAGGGAGCTGCCAGACAGGGCGCGAGCAGGCGGGGGAGCTAACCCGAGAGGAGCGGCAGGCGAGGGGGCTGCCAGAAGGACGGGGAGCAGGGGAGGGAGCCCGCCAGGAGGACGCGAGCGGCGAGGGAGCTGCCAGGGGAGGACGCAGCAGGCGGGGGGGGCTGCCAGAAGGACGCCAGCAGGCGATGGAGCTTTCCAGAGGGGGACGCGAGCAGGGGGAGGGAAACTGCCCCGAAGGAAACAGCCCGGGGGGGGAGCTGCCCCGAGAGGAGCAAACAGGCGAGGGGGCTGCCAAAGGGGGACGCGAGCAGGGGGGGAGCTGCCAGAGAGGGGCGCGAGCGGCGAGGGAGTGCCAGAGAGGACGCCAAACAGGCGAGGGACTGCCAGAGAGGGCGCGAGCAGGCGGGGGAGCTGCCAGAGAGGGCGCGAGCAGGCGGGGGGAGTGCCAAGGGGGGAAAGCGAGCAGGCGAGGGAGCTGCCCCCGGGGAAAGGGCGGGGACAGGGGGGGGAAACTGCCAACAGGGCCCCGAGCAGGCGGGGGAAACTGCCCGAAAAGGGGGCGAGCAGGCGGGGGGGCTGCCAGGAAAAGGGGGCGAGCAGGGGGAGGGAGGGGCCAGTTTTGCAGGGTGGAATTTGAAAAAAAAAAAAAAAAAAAAGTTCACCTTTCCCCTTTTTGTGAGGGCTGCATGGAGGCGGGGGGTTCATTTTTATGGAGCTCACTGTACGGTATAGACATGTTAACTTGCTAAGTAGATACGATTCCGGCGCTACCAAATTTTTGGGGTTTATGTTTTACTATTGTTTTAATAGAAATAAATTTACTTTTAATTGGGGCCCTCAACCCTTTTTTTTTTATCTCGACCCATAAAGGGCCCTGTTTTTTGGGAAGGTGAAAAAAAAAAAGTTTGGGGTATATAATGTTATATTTTAATAGAGCAGACTTATGGACATGGCGCTACCAAATAAGCTTAATTTCTTAATTGTTTTCTTTATTTGCAAAATAAGGAAAAGGAGGTATTTGGAACTTTAATATATTCTTCTATGTAGTTGTAATTAAAAAAAAAAAAAGTTCTTTACCTGTACTTTCAGCCCTCTCCCCCACTCTCTTGGGTATCTGGGCGCAATCACACTATTATATATTAATACACTATTCTGTTATACTAACATATTCAATAATTGCCTACAATCACGTCTTCATTGAGTTTCCGGCTGCAATAACAACTGGACAGAAAGCCATAATTGTGTTGTGGGGAGAGAGGGAGTCGCCTTCCTGTAATAAAATACCTAGTGCCAGGGTCACGTTTTTTTTGGCTCCGGTAAAAAATGGGCCGGATCAGCATAATCTCCATCCAGGTTGCAACTGACAGCCACTGTAGATGGCGCAGGCTCGCTCATGCACACTTCTCCCCACATTATAACACAAGTGTACAAAAAAGCACAGATCCACATTTCCTTAAACATACATCCACTGCTTTGACCGCCACAATCACTAGAATGAAAGTCCAGTGTGCCCCAGTCCTGATCATCACATAAGGTGAGGAGTAGGCTGATGAAGCTGTAACTGAATTAGGCCCTGTTCACACGACGGATTTGGCCGCGGGTTCCGATGCGGTTTCTGCGGCCAAAACCGCAGCCAAGTCGCGCCTAGTTTATTAACATGGTTTCCTATTGGAAACCGTGTTAATATTCACACGCCGCGGGTGTGGAGAACTCTCCTGTCAATTCTTGACAGGGAGTGCTCTGCACGGCGGCTGCGCAGTGCTGTCGCGGGTTCGCTCGCGGCTGGGCCACGGCTCACGTCGCAGTTTGCCCCATGCTATTAATTTGCATGGGGGCAAACCCTCGGCTCAAGCGGCGCCCCAAACCACGCCCCACCCGCGCCGAGACCACGCCCAGCGCCGCAAACCCGCGTCGGGAGACAAGTTTGCGGCGCGGCCAGATGAGTATTTGGCTGCGGGAGCCGCGGCAGAGCCCGCGGCCAAAACCGCCGTGTGAACATGCCCTTACTCATACACGGATCACCTATCCTGTGGACAAGTAAGAAACCTCAGTGAGAATAACCCCATTAGGCCTCCTTCACACACTTTTTGGCTTGTAAACAAAATACCATGAACGTTCTGCATTTTTTGCATTTTCATCATGTGGCGTTTTGTTGTGTCGCTGCAGAGCAGTCTGTGGAAAATGCAAAAACAAAAACCTTTACCAGAGAAAATTGCATTTTGAAGAAAAGAAACTAAGTCAAGGACCTGAAAGCAATACCAAGACCAGAAAAACATCAAACTATTTTGTTTTGTTTTTTTTTTAAATACAGAAACAACCTTGTGTGTGTTTAAAGGGCAAATTTTTTTCCTTTTAATTTGGGACTAAAAAAGGTATCACGGGGGGACAAACTTAAGTGTTTTCTCACCACAATGCTTGGCTTTTAGCATATAGAGAAAGGTAAATGAAGACTAACCAAATACATTGTGGTTTTGCTTTTGCTTTGTTCTGGAGATAAAGGAGATTTTTAACCAATAGGAACAAGTTTTTTTGGGGGTTTTACGCAACCTCTCCCTGCTCTTTCCCTTATTAATTTACTCAAAGCGCGTTGACCATATGAAGCCCTTCTGTAGTTTTTAATCCCACCAAAAATGCTTGCTTACTAACAAAATGAAATTTTAACCCAAAGGGGGTTTTCCCGGAATGATTTCTTTAGCTTTTAATTTGTTCAGGGAATATAAAAAAGCAAGCGCCTACGGGAGAGAGGGGGGGGGGGCAGAAAGGGGAGCGTTGGCAATGTGTACTCAAATAATGACTTTAAAAAACCAGTGGATTCTTATAAAAAGACACAACATCTTTCCCACACCCCCTTGAAGCCCATTCAGCCCGCATAAATTTAAGTGCAAAAAAACCAAGCGAGGCCTGTCAGCTCCCCTGGCGTGTCAATGCAAATTTTTAAGTAACAAAGGGTTGTAAAGAAAGCTGTACTTTCACAGGCTTCACTTTTGTAATGAAAAATATTTTGGGAAAAATGATTTAAAAACCCCTTTTGGAGGATCCCCTCAAAATTACATCGTGACAAAATCCCCTTTAAGGGGTTTTCGCATACACAGGTCATACGAATGATGGGACTGCAAAAATAAGCACTTTTGCTCTTGGGTTTTTATTTTCAAATCATTTAGTATAGCAGATTTGAGGGAATTATGTGCTAGAGCTAACTCTGCGTCTGGGTTGGGGCCCTGCCCCCTTTGATGTGATTGGTGCCCGATATTTTTGTTTTAGCCTGCGGGACACACTCCCTGTGCTGTGATTGGCTGCCTGCACTCTGTGAGGTTACCCTCTGAGCTGTGGAAAATGAAAGTGAAACAGCTTGCTGTGGGGCTGTTGATGTAATAAAAGGCCTAGCTCCTCTATGCTCATTCCCAGCTTATGGAAGGATCTGGGCAATTATGATCTTAAAAATAGATTAACTCTTCCCCCATGCACTCTGCTCCATCTCTACCTCCTGCCTGATAACATTTCTCACATTTGTTTCATCAGTTCAGGCTGTATGTGTAACTCTTTACAGCAATCCAGGTGTTCTGGTTACAAAGAGCTTGTGGAGGGAGATGACAGCTCTGCAGGCATGAGAACTGACCACTGTAGGTCTGCAGAGCTGTGACATCATCTCCCTTCCCCTTCTCAGAATGATGTTGTCACAAGTATTCAGCTAGGGAAGACCCGCCTACTGGGAGGAGAGACCTGCCCCTGGATTTGAAGCTGTAAGAGACAAACAGCTCAAGTCTACAAAAGCTTGTGATAAGAAAACCTCTAAGTTTTAAGAGCTCTGTAGCCTTGTACAATACAGTTTCTAAATCTTCAACACTTATGTCACTGTATCAGGAACAGCAGAGTCAATAACTGCTATAGAAACACCCAAAGCCTGAACAGGAAGTACAAGTCTGAAGCCAAGTGTGGCTCTGTGAAACTGCATGGTGAGAAACCCCCTTTAAAGGTGTAATAGTGACAGTTTTTCATTGACAACCGCATATTTGGTACATGATATACTATACTCTTCTAAAAATAAAACCTGTACAGCCAAAAACAAAACCAATGTCACAATTTGACAAGTTTTACTTTGTTTTAGGCCAAGGATAGCCAGCAACTATGCTGTGGTGCATAATGGTGCTGTCGCAAGCGGCGCCGCTGCCCGGCCCGCGGGCGCACCCGTGCTCCCTCCTCCGGGTCCCTGCTTATGTCGGGTGGCGCCGCTGGCCAGGCTGCGGGTGCATTCGCTCAGTTAACTTAACCGACTGCGCTCTTGCTCTGTCTTCTCCCTCTGCCGGCCGGAGCGCGCGTGGCCACCCCCTAGGGTGCATGTAAATTTAAAGGGCCAGCGCGCCGGTAATTGGATAATTGCCGGGTGCTGAGCCTATATATGGGACAGGTTCACGTCACTTCCCTGCTGGATCTTTGTTGCCTTCAAGCCCTAGAGAAAGCGTTCCTGTGAGCTATTGAATTGCCGTGTTCTCCGACCCCTGTCTACGTTTCTCGACTCTGAACCTTCGCTCCCGCCCTGACCCCCTCCCCGTCCCAGATCAATTCTCGGATTACGTTTCGGCCCTATGACCCGGTTTCCCCGAAGCAAGTCAATCAGGGGAGGACCGGAAAGTCTCCCGCCGCGAAAAGTCCATCCCGCTTTGCGGGCGGGCTCTGGTAAAAAACGGGCATTAATTTCGCTCCCTGGGTGGCTGTTCCCCGTTGGGCGGCCCCAGCGGATCCCCTACCCCGGCCGTTACAGGTGCACAGACAAATATAAATAACAGGTAGGTTGACAGTGTGAATATTCCAAAAATTTAGTTAAAAATTTAGTGCCAATTTGGGTTTTGATTTTTTGGGGTCTAGGCCAAATGGCTTTCAAGCCGGAAGAGTTTTTGCAGATTTTTCCACAAGGTGGCGTAAAAGTTCCCTGGAGACCTTGTTCACAAAAATACATTAATTTCCATGTAGCTATTTTTAAACTTCTTGCTTGAACCACAAGCTAATAACAATGCCTGAATGCAAATAACAATGCCGAGACCAGACTACGGATATAGTCATGAAATGGAAACATTTACATTTTGGTCCATGTTGATCATAATGCTATAGATGAATTGGCTGAACATTTATGATGTCTGGATTATTATCTGGTAATGGTACTGATAACTGGAGAAAAAAAAAAATGGAGTCTCTGTCATGTCAGCTTGAGACCACTGTGCAAAGTCCTGGGCCTGCTTAAAGACAAAATGAACTAAAGCAGGGGAGAAAAGGGCGACCCAAATAATTAAAGGGGTTGTTCCTATAAAAGAATTGCTTTTTATGTTAAAAATCTTGCAAAAAACAGGTCCTTTGTTTTAGTCCATTAACGTGTCCCAACCTTTTTTTCCCAGTTTTCCCCTTTGTTTTGGGGTGCATGCTCCTGGTCCTATAGCTAAGACTTTTAATCTTCCCGATAGACTGCCACAGGTCACTAAGTACAAGAACCCGGGTTTTTACTTCACCCAGTAGAACCAGTAAAAATGCCCCCGAAAATTAAAATGAAACCAAGAAAACAGGACGGGGTAAGATGAATAAAAGTAGTGAAAACCCCCTTTAAAGTGAGTGGGTGGGTTTGAAATACCAACACACCCATCAAATTTTGGGGTTTTAACATGCTCTATGTCTAGAGGAAAGGTTTCACCATTATTATTGGCAGTGATTCTTTACTGTCAGAGCGGTGAGACTATGGAACGGACTGCCACAAGAGGATGTGATGGTGGAGTCACTGTACAAGCTCAGGAGGAGCTTAAAGGTCTCTTTTGAAAAATAGAAAATGAAAGGGCCGTTCACACGGCTTATTTCAGGGACGGATTGCAGCCGTATTGCGCGCCGTTACGGTAATCCACAGTTCTCATAGAGCTATGGATTCCGTCTCTCCTATACGCTCGGCGAATCTGCGGGGAGAAATTGACATGTGAATTATCCCGGCGGTATCCGCGCCATGGATAATGGATGTCTATGGGGCCGGCGAGCAGCGCCCCCGCCCCTTATTCAAGCCGTATTGCGGGCGGGATCCGTCCCGCAATTACGGCTTGAATAAGCCGTGTGAACCGACCCTAAAAGTTATCAGTGTTCTAATCTGGAGATGGAACATTGTTCCTCAAAATGAAATCTAATTGCGGAGGTTGGGAAGGAATTTTTCTCCTCGTATGGTCAAGTGAAAGCCCCTTCTTTGGGGTTTTTGCCTTCCTCTAGATCAGGCATCCTCAAACTGCGGCCCTCCAGCTGTTGGGAAACTACAACTCCCATCATGCCCACTGTCATAGATTTATCAGATGCATGATGGGAGTTGTAGTTTCCCAACAGCTGGAGGGCCGCAGTTTAAGGATGCCTGATATAGATCAACACAGTAGGTTTATAGGCTGGACTTGATAGACCAGATCGGTTCAATCCCAATTATGGAAGCATACAACATGGTGCATTATCCTGGAAAAGGTAACAAGATGAGAAGTGCAATAAAACAATGTAGAATGGCCAGAAACACTCAGGAAGACTCCTATCGCCAAGATTGGGTGAATTGTGCCCGAAGCACGGTCAAGCAGACCAAAGTGACCACACCAGCAAAGGATCACAAGTCACAAGACGCCAAACACCTGCAAAGGCCAAGATATCCCAGCATTTGCCAAAGGGTCAATGTAGAAATATCTACTTTTGATAGATCCTGGTTTGTTGTTGCAGATTTTCAGTTACGGACGTTCAAAGCAAGAAAAAAATATATATATGGTTTGGCTCAACCTTATATTATGGCTTCATCTTGTCATGTCCATAGTTTCCTTCGTTACACTAGGAAGACACCGTTGGTAAAGCGAACGGACACAAATCGAGAGCTCGATGGCACAAACTTCCACCCCTCCCCACCCCCCCCCCACACCTAATGTTAACTCTACCAAGTATTTACCCTGTTTCCCGAAAAAAAAGACATAGTGCATTTTAGTTATGAATTCAGAGTTTGGCTTGCTTTGCTGATGTTTGTGATGAAATCACTACAGTATATTAATACAGGTTGATGTTTTGTTCAACAATAAATGCTCACACGGCTTAAAACTGGACGTATTTCAGTCTGTAATTACGCGCCGGAGTGCGCAAATTACGGCTGGAATCCGTCCCAGTCATTACGGTAATCCACAGTTCTCATAGAGAACTATGGATTACGTCTCCTCTCCTGCTCGGCCCAATCCGCCGGGCGGGGAGATAAGTGACATGAAATTACCAGCGGCGTATGCGCGCCGCTAGTAATGATAGTCTATGGGCCGGCGAGGTGCCGACCCCCCGCCCCCGTCCACACGCCGTAATTGCAGGGTGTAATTAAGCCCTGCATTTAAGCCGTGTGAACATAGCCTAACTCCTGTCCTCGCTTGTGCCGCAGCTTTACAGGACATTAAAGGGGTTGTCTCGCTACACTGTTTCATCTTACTTCAGTCCTCTTTTCTCAGTTTCATTTTTGATTTCAGGGGCGTGTTTATTGGCTTTACCGGCTACTACTGGTCTGCAGTGTAGAGTTGCTGAGGGCACCAGGTCTGTAGCTATAGCCCCATAGACAGTCATTATTCACGGCGTGTACACGCCGTAAATAATTGACGCCGAGCGGGGAGGGGAGACGTAATCCATAGTTCTCTATGAGAAACTTGGATTACCGTAATTTCCTGGGGCTGATTTCAGCCGTATTGGAGCGCAGATACGGCACGCAGTACGGCTGAAATCAGTCCCAGAATAAACCGTGTGAACGAGCCCTTAGCAATCACAATGTACCATTAGAACACTGGAGTGATGGTTGTTGGAAATGGAATAGACACCAAATATCACCGATATCGTGAGCAAGGGCGCTCGTTTGTGCCCGAAACGCGTCGATGCCTGTACCCTCCCATACATGTATTAATAAAAGAAGCCTTGGTTACATCGTCATCGCTGGGTCCATTACCGTTTTGTTTGGAGTCTATTGCATGGAGCCGAGACTGGAGGCCAGGAACTCAGGGCAGAGACTGAACTGCAGGCAGAGCTGGAGCCATAATCCATATACACATGGCGAATTGGAGTGGTGAGCTGAAACTTTTGCATCTTCTTGAGAAGCGTATTCTGTTGGAAATGGGCCTCTTTACACATATGTACATATTGCAATAACAACCCAGAGCGTTTGGCATGCTAGAATAGCCATTTACCTACACACAACAACGTAATAGAGGGGTAGCATTTTCTTCTGATTCATTTAATGTTAGCTTCATAGTAAAAAACAGCCTTTGCTTTCAAAAATAAGGACATATTCTAAGTGACCCCACAACACTTAGTAATGCGGGACAGTGTAGTACCCACTTTTATTTTATGATTTTTGCAGCAAATCCTGCCGCCCACAGAGAGCTTGTTCATAAGCGATGTTGCGTCGCACAATTATCTCTCCAGAATTTCACTTACCAACACACAATAGCAGAGAGAGCGAGTGCTATTACCATAAACCACAAACTGGCTATCCCAAGTTTAGAAAAAAAAACAAAAAACTACTCAATTCCATCTCTGATCTACCATCTGGGTTTATTTCGCACAACTTACAGAGGTGTCATACAATAAGCACGCACTTTACGCCAGGGGAGACAGATGTTATTCATAGCTTTCTATGACAGCTATGAATTACTGTAATTGTGGGGCGCATTTCAGGCGTATGGAAGCGCAATTACACAGCAAAATGCACACCTGCAAGTAGACGCCGTGTTGACATAGACCTTTTGACAATCACTGAATCCTCAGAGCGCTCGTGAGAAAGGTAAGAGACCAATTAACCATCAAGAAGTAATGACGAGTACGATGACAACCGAGCAGAAATTCTCTATATAAACCAAGGTCCACCAGATTCTCCCTACATGAGCACGCGTATACTCACCTGCGCACTCCCTGATCTTAAACAGTAGACACAGAAACCATCGTTTTGGTCTCTAATTTTAAAGGGGTTTTCTCACTAGGCTGTTTCATGAAGTCCACAAGGACATTTTACGCTCACGACTGTCCCCCAGAGCTGTGGGGTGTTCTATATTACAAAGATTAGCATATCGAGCGTGCTCTGCAAATGCTCTGAGGTCGTTACACGGCCGATTGGCGGCTGACAAGTGCAGGAGATATAATCTCTTCATTTAATACAAAGTATTTGTGCTGTAAGGACTGAAAAAAATGGCTTACCTGTAATCTTCTTAGAGAGGATTAGTTTGTTCCAACCATGTGGTGACCACCCTATACCTGCTCTAATCAGGATAGTAGGTCTCGGTCAGATGGAACACAGAAACCTGTGGTGCACATTGCAGAGCCTACGATAAATCTCTCATCTCATGACTAATGTAAACCCTACCGACCACTAATTTAGAAAAGAGTCACCAATTTAACAGTCCCCATTCATATGATACACAACTTTCGCTGAGCTTTTCTGTATTCGAGAAAAAACCCTCAGAGACTCTATTATGATTTTAGAACAAGTTATAGTGGGATGTCCCCAAACTTGTATAAGCCATCACCCATTCACTTAAAGAGGAAGATTTTCCACACTATGGACATGTCCATTCTTTAAAGCAAAATTTCTGCCTCTCACAGACCTGTAATTTCTTCTTTAAAGGGGTTGTCTCACTACATTGATTCATCTTATCTTGACACCAGTCCTGTTTTCTGGTTGTCATTTTTGAATTCAGGTGCTTTGTTTTACTGGCGCTCCACTAGCTGCAGTAGAAGCAGGTCCCTGATAGCTATAGGCAACCAGTGCTGGCAGCCCAAAACAGGAGAGATCCAAACAGGTCTGGTAGATATAGCGCGACAGCCTGAGGAGCTGATGCAGCCCATACAAGAGGGGAAATGCTAGAGAATCTAGGTAGTACACTGTTAATGGACATATATTGCAAAGTAACTTGTTTTTGCAAGAGCTTTAACATAGAAAGCAATTCTTGTAGTGGGACAATCCCTTTAAAATGCTCCTCTGTCATCCACTCACTACCTGTAGTAATGGCACCACGGTGAACATATCAGTAAAAAGACACCTGTCCCCACAACCTCAAACAGTCACAACTCCAAACTCCACTATGGTGAAGACCAAGAGAGCTGTCCGAAGGAACACCAGAAACAAAATTATAGACCTGCACCAAGCTGGGAAGAATGATAACTGCAATATGCCAAACTGCTTGGTATGAGAAGAAATCAGCTGAGAGCAATATATAGAAAATTGAATACATAAAAGACCACTTGATAATCGCCTCAAACTGGCTCCACGCAAGATCTCACCCTGTGGGGTCAAAATGGGAAACAAATCAAAGACGTGATGAAAAAATCCAAGAACCACACGGGAGGACCTAGGGAATAACCTCAGAGAGCGTGGACCACAACGTGACCAAAGTCAACCAGTCAGTAACACACTACGCACCTATGGACTCAGATCCTGCAGTGCCAACGTGTCCCCCAGCTTAAGCAGTACATGTCCGGAGCCCTATTCTGAAGTTTGCTAGAGAGTATTTGGATGATCCAGAAGATAGTATTGAGGAGTAATGTCATCTGGTCAGATGACACCAAAGTATAACTGTTTGTAGAAACACAACTCTTTGTGTTTGGAGGGAGAGAGAAATCGGAGTTTTGCATCCAAAGAACACCATACCTACAGTGAAGCATGGGGGTGGCAACATACATGCCTTGGAGGCTGTTTCACTGCAAAGGACCTAGATACTGATGCCTTGTACAAGAAAGGAATGAATGGGGGCCAAGTACGTGAGATTTTTGGAAGCAAACCTCCTTCACATCATCAAGCATTGAAGATGAAATGTGGCTGGTTCTCAGCATGACAGTGACTCCAAGCACACCCACCAGACAACGAAGAAGTTTCTTCGTAAGAAACATTTCAAGGTCTTGGAGTGGCCCTAGCCAGTCCCAGATCTCAACCTCCGATAGAAAAGCATTGGTGCGAGTTTTAAGTAACGCTTTGGCCCAGGCTCTAGCAGGCCCCAAAATATCACGCTCTGAGAGGAGATCTCATGGAGTGAAATGGGCCAACATAACCAGCACATGTGTGTCCAAGCATCGTTAAGGACATACAGAAAATGCTTGAACCTACTGTCAGTGTATCAACAAAGAAGTTTAATAACACAGTATTGAGATGAAACTTTATTAATTGACCAATAAGACTATAATATCACCATAATTGTGCAAATACATATTTTCAAATCAGACAATGTGATTTGTTTGGGATTTGTCTTTTCCCTGCATTTTGTCTCCATAGCTAGAGTCTACTTATGATGTCAATACAGGCCTCTCTCATCTTTTTAAGTGGAAGAACTTTGCACAATGGTGGGTGCTGACAAAATACTTTTTTTTTCCCCCACTGTATGTTGTATAATACTGATCACTATATCCATACAGAAACAGAACACAACCTGATACCCGTGAAATAAGGTATAAAAAAAAACAAAATGTACACACGCACTGGAACTGCGTTTCTGGATCCGAAAATCAGATCCAAAAATGCAGCAGCGATCGGATCCAACATGAAGCTGGGTGTTTGGATGTGTTTTGGCTGCAGCAGGATCGCACCCTATAGGGCGTCTGCTGCATCCTTCGGATCATGCGTTGACATGTCAATTCTTTGAACGCATCAGAAAGACGCAATGAGACTCGCATCGGCGATCACTGGTCTGAACAACGATGCGTGTTCTACATTGCGAGCAATCTAAAATCACACTGCTCATTGTTAGATGCGTCTGGGCCTGACAGATCCAAACACGCATCTAGAAACATATCCCAACACCCTGTGTGAACATCCCCTAAGATAACCCACAATGTAGTGCAGCCTATCCGGAGGCTCTGTAAGGATTGCCGGGCAGCAGGACTCCCATCAGTCTCCTGTTTCGCGGGTCTCTACTGCTGTCTGGTGATATTGATCACAGCAATAACAACAAACAGAAGCAGCATCTCTCCCGGGAGCGGCGGAGCTCAGGTTATAGCTCTGGTGCTCAACGAGACAAAAATCCTCCCGCAAATCACAGGCACCACAGCATTAGCACAAGGCCTCTTACACCAGCACCACACTGAAGAGTCCCAGGACATAGGACAGCGATATCATGCATATAGTGCTAGCTGTGTGGACAAGCCGGCACGACTACAGACAACCCATGGATCACACAGCGCAGCCCGGCACCAGGAAGAGGCACCGTGTGAGGATGAGCCCGCACTGCTCAGGTCACACGTCCACCATCTAATCCTCCCTGGTGAGGGCGCCCTAAACTATCCCCCAGTCCTCTCCAATGTCACCATATCTTCTAGACATCCCCACACTGCCATCAACCCCTGCAACATGGTGCCACCACCTCGTCATGCACCCTCTGCTTATAAGTTCATCCCATCACTTGCCACCCGCTATCTTTAGGACACGACCTACGGCCTACAGTCACAACCAACACTATGTTGCCTGTCTCCGTGACCCTCGCACCCTTGGCAGTACAGCCCCTGTCCACCCTTCACTACGCCCCCACCCCTAATACGCAGCCATCATCGGTCACACCACCGCGTCCCACACCGCTCGGTCCGCCCTCACCCACCCAGCCACAAAGCTCGCCACCTGCACCCCCTCCACCCGCCACAACGCCTCGATATCCCCCCTCCCCCCCCTCCACAACAGGCGCCTCTGAGCCGCCCTCCGCCCCGCGCCCGACACGCCTCCTGATCCCCCCTCCCCCCCGCCACACGCCTCCTGATCCCCCCTCCCCCGCACATCGCCTCCAGATCCCCCCCCCCGCCACACGCCTCCTGATCCCCCCCCCCCCGCCACACGCCTCCTGATCCCCCCCCCCACGAAAATATTACCGCCTCCTGATCCCGCTCCCCCCCCCGCCACACGGCCTCCTGAATCCCCACCCCGCCGCGCACCTACGCCAGCTCCATGAATCCCCCCCCCCTCCACAACGCCTCCAGATCCCCCGCCCCCTCCGCCACACGCCTCCTGATCCCCCCCCCCCCCCGGCCACCCGCCTCCTGATCCCCCCCCCCCCCCGGCCACACGCCTCCTGATCCCCCTCCCCCCCGCCACACGCCTCCTGAATCCCCGCCCCCGCTCCGCCACAAAACACGCCTCCTGATCCCGCCACCCCCACTGCCACACGCCTCCTGATCCGCCCCCCCCGGCCACACGCCTCCTGATCCCCCCCCCCTCCAACACGCCTCTGAACCCCCCCCCCCGTGCCACAAAACGCCTCCTGATCCCCCCCTCCCCCACACGTCCTCCTGAATCCCGCCCCCCGCCACAACGCCTCCTGATCCCCCCCCGCCACCCGCCTCCTGATCCCCTCCCCCCCCCTGGCCACAGGAACGCGCACCTGACGCACCCCCCCCCCCGCCACCCAACCACACCTCCATGCATCCCCCCGCCCGTCCACACGCCTCCCTGATCCCCCACCCGCCACAACCGCCTCCTGATCCCCCCCCGCCACAAGTGAAAGAACCCTCCTGATATCCCCTCCCGCCCGGCCACACGCCTCTGATCCCCCCCCCCCCCGCCACACAACAACACACCGCTCCTTCGCGAGAGCGAGCAGCGCGCGCGCCCCCGCCCACACGCCTCCTTATCCCTCCCCCCCCGGCCACGAACACGCCTCCTGATGCCCCCCCCCCGGCCACAACGCCTCCCTAGCCCCCCGCCACACCGGCCCAGCGCCTCCTGATCCCCCTCCCCCCCTGCCAAACGCCTGCCCTCCCCCCCCAGCCCGCTCCACAACGCCTCCTGATCCCCCCCACCCCCCCTCCAACAACGCCTCCGATCCCCCCCCCCCGCCACACGCCTCCCTGACCCCCCTCCCCCCGCCACATGCACACCTCGCCTCCTGATCCCACCGCCCCGCCACATCGCCCTCCTGATCCCCCCCCCCGCCACAAACGCCTCTGATCCCCCCCCCCCGCCACACCCCTCCTGATCTCCCCCCTCCCCGCCACACTCCTCCATGATCCCCCCCCCCCCGCCACACCGCCTTCCTGATCCCTCACCCACTCCGCCACACAACCGCCTCCTGATTCCCCCCCCCGCCACACGCCCCTGAACCCACCCCCCCCGCCACACGCCCTCCTGATCCCCCCCCTCCACACACCGCTCTCCTGATCCCCTCCCCCCCGCCATCATACGCAGCCTGATCCCCTCCCCCCGCCACCCCCGCGCCTCCTGATCCCCCCCCCGCCACATCCTCCTCCTGATCCCTCCCCACCTCCACACGCCTCCTGAACCCCCCGCCCCGCACCCGCCCTCCTATCCCCCCCCCCGCCACCAAGATGCGCCTCCTTATCCCCGCCCCGCCACTACGCTCCTGATCCCCCCCGCCACACCCTCCTTATCCCCCCCCCGCCCCAGCAGACAGCCCGTCCTGTATCCCCCCCCCCGGCCACAACGCCTCCTGACCCCCCCCCGCCACAACGCCGTCCTTGATCTCCCCCCCGCCACACGCCTCCTGATCCCCCCCCCGCCACACACCCTGACCTGACCCCCCCCTCCTCGCCACACGCCTCCCTGATCCCCACCGCCCCGCCACTTGGCCCTCTGATTCCCCCCCCCCCCGCCACACGCCGTCCTGATTCCCCCCCCAACACACGCCTCCTGAGTCCCCTAATCCCAGCCCAGACGCCTCCTGCAATGCCCCCCCCGCCACACCTCCTCCACGAGAGCCCCCCCGCCATCATACTCAAGCCATGCGTCGTCACAATACCCCCTACTGCCATCATACCATTCGTATCCCCCCTCAGCCATCCGAGAATACGCATTCGTAAATCCCCCCCCCGGCCAGTCAAACGCATGTTCGTATCCCCCCCGCCAACAATACGCCATTCTTCGTATCCCTCCCCGGCCATCATCACCATTCGAATCCCCACCGCCATCACAACGCATTTCTTATCCCCCGCCATCATACGCATTCGTATCCCCCCCGCGCCAACACCCGCAGGCCAGGTATCCCCCCCTAGCCATACACAGCCATATGCCCCCAACAGCCATACTCATATCCCCCCGACAACCATACACATATCCATAGCGCGCGCGCACCATCGGTATGCCTAGCGCCCCCTGTCTGCCCCCGCTGTCACCTGTCAGGTACAGCCCTACCGCGCATCATCGTTGATCGCTCATAGAAGTGTAGAGCTGGTGCGTCCTCAGCAACCTACCTCTCAGCACCTGTCCTTGACGCGCACAACCCCGCAGGCCTCAGCACCTGGGGGCACCAACCTCTACAGGCTCCTCTAGCAGTCCACCCAACGGCACTAGACCAGTAGCCAGTGCCGCAGCCTCAGCTGCTTGTGCCGCCAGGTATGCGTCCACCCCCCCCCCCCCAACCCTTCACCTTTGGGGTCATGATTACCGCCGGCAGAGCCGCCCGTCTATGCCCGAAGCATTATAAACAGGTATCGCTCTTGTCTGCGTCCACCCGAGCAGAGCCTAGCCGGCCCCGTATGTCACTATCCTCCGGGAGCTTCACAGGCTGACCCACCCCTACCCTCCGGCCGCCTCCGGAAGAGCCGCCATATTGAGGAAGGGAAGGAGCAATAATAAACCTGGAGCTCTAGCAACAGACTGGCTGGGCGTGGCCTGTCCGTGCAGTGTAACGCGTAGACCCGCCCTCCCCGTGTCTCCAGCCTCTGGTCTGCCTCCATGCTAATCACAACACCGAGCCCCGCCCACCGCCGTGTCTCCAGCCTGTAGTGTGCCTCCATGCTAATCACAACACCGAGCCCCGCCCACCCCGTGTCTCCAGCCTCTAGTCTGCCTCCATGCTAATCACAACACCGAGCCCCGCCCACCCCGTGTCTCCAGCCTCTGGTCTGCCTCCATGCTAATCAGAACTGCAAGCCCAGCCCACCCCGTGTCTCCAGCCTCGTCTGTCTCCATGCTAATCACAACGATCGAGCCGCCGCCCATACTCGTCTCTCAAGCCACGTGCGAGTCTTCTTGCATAGCTAATCACAACAGCAAGCCCCGCCTACCCCGTCTCTCCAGCCTTTGGTCTTCCTGCATGCTAATCACAACAGCGAGCCCCGCCTACTCCGTCTCTCCAGCCCTTTGGCGTCTGCACCTCGCATTCTACATCCAGAACCGACGAAGCCACCCAGCAGCCCAAACATCAACACTCGTTGACGAGGGCATCTTCCCCTCGCATGGGCGGTGCCAAGTCCTGAGACGTCCTCGTATCGGAGGCGAGTGCTACAAAGCTGCAGTTACCACACTTCTGTTTTTACTAGCGGCTCTTATTGTTTGTGTTTTAGGATTAATACATGTGTTTCCCAGGATTGCGGCGTGTACCATTCACCTGCGTTGTTCCATTTTCGATGGTTCTTAAATTCATTTACTATTAGATTTTTCTAGCACGTCATCTGCTGAAGTTGTGTTTGCGCTACAAGGAGGTTTATCTGACGCGCCGCCCGCGAGTAGAAATACTTATGTCTTGTTGGCAAAGTTATCTGCGACAATAATAGAATAATAAACAATGTCACCTGATCATCATATAAAAATCCTGTACCGATTTATTGTTTTACGCCGCGACCTTGAGTGATTCATAATAAAAATAATAATCTTATTTATATAGCGCCAACATATTCCAGGCAGCACTTAACAATTTGGAGGGTGTATGGTACAGACAGAAGAGAAATACATGACACATGTAAAATCTACTTACAGATTAAACACTAGGTGAGAGGTGGCCCATAGCTCTCAATAGATCTCACAAATCTTCTTATTAGGGAACATAGTGAACATAACGTCCTCGTAGGGGATAGTACCCTATGGTTGAGAGAGCTCCTCAGTCCGTCTGTCACTGCACACTGAACATCACCTCATCCTCTCGGCTACTGTCAGTCTCTCTCCCTTGCTTAGTAAACAACACACCACACTATATTAATTACAGCACGCGCTCCGACTGCCCCCCAATCTCCCCCCCACAAGGTCCGAGCGGCTTGAACGCAAATGAAGTGACAACAGGATAACGAGAAACCTCACAGTCAAGGTACCAAGTTAGCAAATTTTAGAAACTCCACAGTTGGTTCTGCAGGGAATTTGAACCTAAGAACCCTATGTTGAAAGGCAGGAAGTTCTAACGGAATCATGCTACATTTTAGCTTACGTTTACAGCTCTTTACAAAATTAACATACCTTTGTTTTACTAGAAGCGTAAATGGTGATATCCAAGCCAGGTCACGGAGAGGATAAGCATTTATAAACAAATCGCCGACACGGTGATTGTGGCCCCTTAGTCTGAGTACCTAGAAAGCTGACGCAGGGACAAAAACCAGGCATTAAATGACTTTCCTGTGCAAGAGTGCCCCTTAGAGCGCGCATATTACTAATAGAAGGGACTTTGATCTAGGGCTTTAGAGATTCTGATTGCCATATTTATAAATATAGAAGAAGTCCGCGGTGAGCACTCATTAAAGGTAACTCTGTCACATAGGTTTTGTGCCCCTTTGCTGCTGTCATCACAATCCATCGTGTCAGAGTAAGACCGTGCTGTTTCCAGCGCTGGATGACCCTTAATCTGTGAAGACTGTCATCGCAATCCTTTAAGAAGCATTTAGCCCTTAAAATATTTATTCATGAGCATGTGTTAGCTCCGCCCACCAAAGGCTAGCACCGCCTGCACAGAACAGATATTACCATGTTTCTACTATTCACAGTAAAAGTTTGTGGCAGTTTATGGGGGCGAGAGTGCGGGGTGCTAGCCTCCGAGCGAGAGAGGTCCGAGCGAACTGAGTGGAGACAGATACACCCCTTACCCTTCTGAAGGAGACTCTATCCTAGGGCTGACAAACTGAAAGATTTGTGAGGCATTAAATCACACGAAAACAACAGCAATCTACAGAATAGCAGGGACACAGCGCTGGAAACAGTCATTCTGTCACTCAAGCAATCACTGGTGCTGCCACATCATCGTAGGGAGGCAAAAAACTATGTGAACAGGCATACTCTTTCTAAGACTATGTATGCATAAGAAGGTTGTACTTGACAAAATCAGATATCCAAGAACAACCTCTCGTTCAAGTACTGTTACAGTGCAATAGAGAGCTTAGTCAGAGAGCTTGTACGCCATGGTATCTGAACGTGTCGGACCGAAATTTGACCATCATCAGGGACCAAGACGTGGGGAAGAGCAGGAGTGTAGGAGCGTGTGCCATATTTAGAGCCAGGAAGGCATTTTTCCCCTTATATGGGGCAAGGGCCTCTCCCTCAGCATTCGCCTTCCTCTGGATCAACACTATAGATGGACCTGAATCTTTTCTCAACCTTTTCAATTACATATAACATAATAGGCCCCTCCACACTTAGGCCATGTTCACACGGCTTATTTGGGCACATATTTCAGCCCGTAATTCGCGGCGTACTGCGCGAATTACGGCTGGAATAGGTCCCAATCATTACGGTAATCCACAGCTCTCATAGAGAACTATGGATTACGTCTCCTCTCCCTGCTCGGCGAATCCGCCGCGGGGGGAGATAAGTGACATGTCATTTACTAGAGGCGTATGCGTGCCGCTAGTAATCATAGTCTATGGGCCGGCGAGGTGCCGGCCCCCCGCTCCCGCCCCCGTCCACATGGCGTAATTACGCCCCGCAATTAAGCCGTGTGAACATGGCCTTAGAGTCGCAGGTATGAAAACTGTCTTTCTTTGTTGCCCATTGCAACCAGTCAGAGCCCCCCCTTTAAGTTTTTTTAGAGCACTATATGAAATTAAAGGGAGTTCTAATTACTTGCTATGGGCAACAAAGAAGTCTTACTTCTAGACAGTTTTCATACATGTCCCCTTCAGGTATGTTCACACAGAGTGCTTGCAGAGCAGACTTCACTGAAGTACGCCCTGCAAATGCGGTAACATTTTTATACAAGTCCAGCACTCATTAAATGCTGTGTTTAGACGACAATGGTTTTACAATCGTATTTCTCGGGAAGTAATGTATGTCCGTAAAAGGAAGTGACCGGTCACCGAAATAGAGAGTACATGAGGCAAAAAGCTGCCTCGCTGGGAAAGTAGGCGTCTACGTACAGAAACCCTAGTGAAGGTGTGTTGTGGCGCATACCTGTGCGCGGTGCAATACGCTGTGTGAACGCACCTTTATAGTCTGCATGGTGCTTTTTTGTCCAGGAAAAAAAAGATTAAAAAATTTGCATGCTTTTTTGTAAAAGGAACCTGTCACATTCAACCTGTTGAGCTGAGAAGACTGATGTATTGTTCTGTGGGGAAACATTCAGTAGAACTTGTATTTTATTCATTTAAATTTCTGCTTATTCTGGGTTAAGGAGTCCAGTAGGCAGGGCTATCAGTGATTGACAGCTATCTCTGTATGCACACTGATACAAGGAAGGCTGACAGTCGCTGATAACACCACCTACTGGACTCCTTAATCCAGAATAAGTAGTGAATTAAATAAATAAAGATTATGCTGAGTCCTATAGATCAATCTGCTCAGCTTCTCCCATTCTATAACATGGTACCAGCAGATCAGATAACCTGATCTCTGTGACAGTGCATGTGTTTTTTTTTTACATGCGTTTTTTTCTGGTGCATTTTATACATCACAAATTGCAAATCATGTAACAGATCATGCAATGGGGAAAAAATTGTACAAAAAACCCCAGCACACCTGCATGTTTTGTTGTAGAAAAAAGAACAATGGAGTCTTATCAGGAGAAAAATGCTTCAAACTGCCTGAAAAAAACCCTACACCTGCAGCTGCTGCACTTTGAAAACTCTGCAAGTAACAGAAAAAAACATTGCCAGTAATATATATTTGTCTATTGAGCAGAGCCGGGACGATGGCTGGGCAGAGGAAGGCGATCGTACCTCTACCCATCAGTCGGAGGTATGGGGAAGGCTCAGGAGCTGAACCAGCTCCATACAGGGCAGGTGCCGACTGTGAGTCACAGCTGGCACCTTCTTTTGACAGCAGGGACTGGACTCCGGAGTTTACCTCCACCCCCTCTGCTTTACCCCCGCTCTGGCACAGGGCTGTGGAGGGGGAACTGGTGGGGAGCAGCGGTGGCACAATGGTGTCAGTATAGTGTATGGAGGGACATTAGGAGAGGTTACATTACACCTCTCCTAATGTCCACCAATACATTGTTCATGTGACAGAAAGCTCACAGAAGAACATTAGGGACGCTGATACCTCCTATGTATTAAAATGTGCGGTGCAGAATCCGCCTCATGAATTGACAGGTCAATTCTTTTCCAGTGTTGCAAATGATCAGTTCTGAAAAGAAAATCAACCCCAAGGAAAATCAGTGTCGTGTGAACTAACATTGTAAGGAGGATAGCAGTCAGTGCTCAATCTGCCCTAGAATCAGTGTCCAAATCTATTGTGTGAGGATACCTTTATAGTGGGGATGGCGGGTTACAGTGGCGAAGGAGCGGTTAGATTGGGAGAGCTGGGTTATAGTGGAAGAGGGGGTATTCAGACTGGGTGGGTTTAACTAGGCATGAGGGGTGTTCAGAGTGGGGGAGTGGAGGAAAAAGGAGTTTAGATTAAGGATGGTAGTGTAAAAGGGAGAGGTGGAGGAGAAGGGTTTAGAGTGTGGAGGGGAGACACCGTTTAGCATCCAGGAAACCTCGGCGGCACCCCACCCGCTATTGCAGACACCCAGCATTGCCTGCTGTGGGGGATGTCACTAAATTTTCCTGGGAGCTGAATAGGCTATTCAGTGTGTGGGAAAGCTGGGTGATGCCCAGGGTTTCTGTAGGATTTCTTTTCTGTTTTTTTTTCAGGTTTCCATTTTGGACTATGACGGATTCGGTGGACTACATTGGACTAGCTTTGGATCTATTTTGTTAATAAAATGGTTAATGATGGCTGGTGTGCGGGAGTGTTTATTTAAATAAGTATTTTTTCTGTTGTTTCTGTATTTATTTTTTTCTAGTTAGTAATAGAGGTGTCTGACAGATGCCTCTCCTTTATTATTGCTCTGGTTTGGTGTCAGTCAGCGTTTTTTTTGGGCACTATGTAGTGGTGATATGTGGTCATGATGTGGAGGTATTATTCAATCACTATGTGGTAGTGATATGTGGTCATGGTATGGAAGTATTATTCAGTTACTATGTGGTCATGGTGTGGGGGTATTATTCAGTTACAATGTGGTGATGATATGTTGTGGTATTATTCAGTCACTATGAGGTGGTGATATGTGCTAGTAGTATAATGTTGTGCCGTGTTAGCCATAGAAAGTAGTAGTAGAGTGAAGAAATCAGGTGATACCTTTTTCAGGCTAACTGAGTATATTTGATGGTGAGCTTTCGAAAGTACTAGCTCCCTTCTTCAGACATGGTGTTAACACCATGTCTGTAATGGTGAGATGTGGTCATGGTATGGAGGTACTATTCAGTTACTATGTGGTCATGGTGTGGGGGTATTATACACCTACTATGTGGTGATGATATGTGGTGGTATTATTCAGTCACTATGTGGTGGTAATTTGTGGTCATGGTGTGGCAGTATTATTTGGTCTTTCTATAGCGGTATCATTAATAGTATTAGTCTTGGTATAATGGTTTGTGCAGTAACAGCATGATGATAATATTTTCTGCTAGCGGTATTGTGTGGTTATTGTATCATCATTATTTAGAGATGTTGTCTATAGAAAATTGTCTTTATAGCTATTTGTATGGATTTTTTCATACACAACATATTATTTTATTTAAACACATGCTAATAGACTCTACTAACTCCACTGTTGTGTGTCGGAATTGTTTTTTTCCCCCATTCCACCAAGCTTGGGAGGACGCAGGCAGCATGTGATAGGTTAGGGCCGGGATTTAAATTTTTTCGTGGAGGGGAGGGTGGGGGCGCCATTGGCCATACTTAACTAGGGCACCTAGGTCTTGTCCTGGCCTCGCTATTGAGTTCCAGCCAACATCTGGCCACGGCAGTTTTTGTATTAAAAAAAAAAAAAAGCTTTAGAAGCCACCTGAATTTTTTCAAAAACACACAGGACCTCATGAACTATCACTGTCTAAAGGTTAAACAAGGTAAACTTAGACAAGCAGTCTAAAAATTCTCCAGATTTATCACAGTGGCTCGTATTGATTGAGAAATGTGGTGCAGCTTTAGGCTCCAGCCACATAACGAGTATAAGTTTGAATCCACGCGCCAACTTCAAATCCGAAAGTAAACTATCCCCATTGACCTCAATAGAAAATTCGTGTTGCAGTTCATTAAATGCATATTTTCATCAGTCAGTTTTTTAAACGCAAAAGAACATGTTCATTCTTCCATCATATTCTCCTACAGAGGTCAATGGGGGGTAGGTAAAATTCTTGTGTAAAACGCATCTAAAACATCTGTATGTCGTTTTGGATGTGGATTTGCTTCATAAACCATATAGAGATGAATGGAATTAGTTTCTGACTGCAAACCCACTGGAAAAAAAAATCCTAACGGCAGAATGTGACAGGATTTTACTCGTCGTCTGGACGTACTCTTTGACTGACAAGCTATTAAGAACAGATTTTTTTTTTTTGGTTTACTTTCTGCAACAGGACTTTTGGTGTAGCGTGTTGCATCATGGCTGTACCCACTTTTCTGTGAGGATACATCCCACTTTTCATGAAGCTAGGCCCCCTGTCAGACAGAGTGCAACAGATGTCTAAAGCCCATAATAAATATGTCTATGACACGCTATGTGAAAAAGGTGCCACTTTTTGGCACATTTTAAGACACTTTAACCCCTTAAGCCGAACGCCTGAAAAGTAGTTAATGACCAGAACATATTTTTAGTTTTTGCCTCCTTGCGTTTAAACAGTTGTAACTTTTTTATTTTTTCAATGACGTAGCTGCATGAGGCCTCGTTTTATTCAAGACAAGTTGTACTTTATGGGGGAATAGTTTAAGTTCACTTGTAAATAATTGCAGTATTTTTTTTATTTTTTAAAAAAGATTTTTTTTTTAATTTTAATTTTTTTTTTTTACACCATTCATTTCACACTTAATAAATTCTACAGGTTATTACGGTCGTGTAGATACCAAATATGTGTAGGTTTTTTTGTGTGTGTAATTTATACACATTTATTTTTTATTAAATATTTATTTTTATTTTATTATTTATTTTTTTATTCCTGTTTTTTTTTTTCTTTTACAAATTTTTATATATTTTTTTTTTTTTTACTTTTTTTTTTTAATCCCATTAAGGTAGAACTATTTTACATTTTTTTACATTTTTTTTACACTTAGTTAATGTATTACATATTCATAATATGCTAATACATTATAATCTGTGTCAGTTTGACACAGGCAGTGATTAGGACAGCACACAGGCTGGCCTGGTCACTGGCTTAGTACACAGACAGCTCTGGGGCCACTCTAGGTCCCCAGAGCTGACTGTGCAGCCGTTCCCCGGGCTCTGTCGGGGTCACCGGGTGTTCCAATCACCCGACAGAGCAGGGAAACCCTTTGATTGCACTGCGGTAATGCACAGCCACAATCAAAGGGTTAAAGCACCGGGTTGCAGAGGTTTCCTCCACTCCCCGGTGCTTGCAGGAGATGCTGTGGGATCAGGGCTGTGTAGTACAGCCCCGAACTAAGCGCAGCTGTGGCGCTGGGCGCCCCAAACCCCGATGTCTGCAGCGACGCCAAAAGACATTGCTGCAGACGAACGACCTGAAATGCCCGCCGTCAAAAGTCGGTGGGCGGTTGTTAAGTAGTTAAGGATATGTCAACACAGAAAGAGTTTTCAGTCAGTTCATCTGACGGTTTTCCGATTTGAAAACCGACTGTCAACCAGCCCTATAGACGTCAATAGAAAATCCAAGCTGTAGTCTACACAGCTCGGATTTTCTGATTGTACTGTTCAATGTTTAGGAGGACTTCCGAATCCGCAAACTGCGGAGAGAAACAGTCCCATAAACGGTCAAAATACGATAAAATAACGGTCAGATTCTTTAATCAGAATCCGAACGGTATTTTGACAGGGCCATGTGGTCGTACCCTTATGGTTCAACCAGAAAGTAAATGAGGACCATTGGACCTCATGTGTGAAAACTGTCTAACAGTTATGTGAATAGAAGTAGAAAATCCAAAGTGTTCGGCACCAGCCATTAAAAACTTCAAAATTTTATTAGGAAAGCATATTAAAATAGGGAATTAAAGAGTACAGGTAAAAAAGCCTGTACTAAATATGCTTACGTGTTTCGGGCTTAGTTTAGCCCTTGTTCACACTAAGCCACTTTGGATTTCCTACTTCTATTTATGTTATCTGGCTGGTGAACCTTTTGGCGTCCTGAGCACATCCAAGACTATTAAAGGGGTTATCCAGGAGTTTTATGATTTCATAGAACACTATAAACATCATTTATATTGAAAAGTAAAGATATTCCACTACCTTCATGTGTTTCTTTTCTTTTGCCTCCTTCTTCAACTATCATAAGATCAGTCAAACTTCCTGGTTGTGGGAGGGTCAGTAGTTCTCCTGCAGCTATTTCCTACAAGTCCCAGAATCCACTGCAGTTACAATATAGGACTCTGTACTCACCCCCTAATCCTTTTAGCATTGTTCTTTATCATTCTCAGACATGTACACCTCATGCCCCTTCATCTTTGCTCCACTTCACTCCCTGGTTTCCTGCAGCAGGCTGTGTATAGTACAGTCACCAGTTTGTAAAATGATAAAAAGACATTCTTTCCTCATCCTATAATATATGTAATACATGTTCAAATATGTATATAAGTTGGTTTATATATTTCTATTTATATGCTGTACATCTCCCACAGCAGGTACTCAGTTATCCCATCATTGTAACTCTGCTTGCTGTGGGGAATGTGGCATCACCCAGCTTTCCTGTACACTGGATAGCCTATGTAGCATCCAAGAACGGTGGGTGATGTCACATCCCCTACAGCAAGCAGTTTTTGATCATGGGAAAGCTGTGTGCCTCCTGTACGGGATGTGTCATCCTCCCTGCACACAGTGATGTTAGGGCAGCATCTCATGACTCTTTACCCTGGCTCCACTACTATATAGAGAGCACAAGGCAGGCATTTTTTCTGACTGCTGCTGGATAATCTCAGAGGTCCTCATACACATTCAGCCAATTAAACAATGCAAATCTTCTGCTTGCAGCCTCCAGTTCTGTACGAGGATGATTACATTCCTGTTAGTAGTTAGGTTGTCTTTATTGTCTTTATTGTCTTACGCAACCAATCAGAGCTCAGCTTTCATTCTTATAGAGCTGTATTGGAAATGAAAGCTAGGCTCTGATTGTTTTTTATGGGCAACAAGGACAGTGTAAATGTTAGGACAAGTTCACATGACACCTTTTTCAGTGCTGACACAGCATTGTTTCCTTGTTGAAAATTTTGCACTGGTCAGCACAGAATATCAGCAAGAAAACGAGCTGAACTGCCCGAGGAAGATTTCTGCTTCCTATACTTTAATATAGGAGGCAGCATACTTGTATTAAATCGACATCAATTTCACATAGGATACAGTGTAAATTACTTTACAGTCAGATTGAACACTGATTCTGGACATGGAATCGCTTGTTGAGAAAGATATGGGCGTTCTTGTAGATCATAGACTACAGATCAGCATGCAGTGTCAATCAGCTGCCTCTAGGGCAAGTAAGATATTGGCGTGTATTAAAAGAGGCATGGACTCGTGGGACAAGGATGTAATTTTACCACTGTACAAGCATTGGTGCGACCTCACTTGGAATATGCTTTTCCGTTCTGGGCTCCAATTTATAGAAAAGATGTAATGGAGCTAGAGAGAGTGCAAAGACGAGCAACCAAACTTATAAGGGGAATGGAGCATCTAAGTTATGAGGATAGGTTAGTAGAATTGAACTTATTTAGTCATGAGAAAAGACGGCTTCAGGGGGACATGATTAATTTATATAACTATATAAATGGCTTATAATGGGGAAACATTATTGCATGTAAAGCCCCCTCAAAAGACAAGGGGACATTCCCTTCGACTAGAGAAAAAAAGATTCAATCTCCAGAGGAGAAAAGCGTTCTTCACTGTGAGAACTGTGAATCTGTGGAATAGCTGCCTGAGGAGCTGGTCACAGCAGGAACAGTTGGGACTTTCAAGAAAGGTTTAGATAACTACCTGAAACTAAAGACAATACATTTGTAGCCATATAAAATTCTGGATCACGGCTGGTGGAGGCTCTGGGGTTAGAGATAAGGTCTTCTCTGGAGCAGAATGGTTCTTGCCTTGTGGGTTTCAGGGCATTAACCAATGGGGAGGCTGGGCTTGAAATCCTTGTCTCCCTCTCTTCACCCACGTTTTCCCCCACCCTTGATTGAACTTGATGAACACGTGTCTTTTTTCAACTAACTAGGTAACTATGTAATCTGCGACCAGATTCAGTGCCCAAAAGCGCTGTGTGAAAATACTCATAAACTGCTTTTATAAATGAGATCTAATATGTTAAACTGGCCATATAAAAACAAATCCCTCCTGAACCTTACATAAACTTTTAACCATTTAGTGTGACATGTATCCTATACTCACTACCCACCAGGATATATTCCTTAAGTGATTTCGTTTTCAAATTGCAGTGTTTATTAAAGGGGTTGTCTCACTACAAGGATTGCTTTTTATGTTAAAGATCTTGCAAAAACAAGTCACTTTGCAAGATGTTTCCATTTACAATGTCCTACCTATTCCTAGATATCCCCTCCTGTATGGGCTGCATTAGCTCCTCAGGTCGCTATAGCTACAGACCTGGCTTCTACTGAGGCCTAGTGGAAGCCAATAAACACGCCCCTGAATTAAAAATGAAACCAAGGAAACAGGACTGAGGTAAGATGAATCAATGTAGTGAGACAACCCCTTTAAGTTTTAACGCATTAGATAGTCCACAAACCTGAAAAAGTGATTGGAAATACTGTAACCTAATAAAAAAAAAAAGACCCCAACGTCCAGTAGGTGCTCTTCCTATTCTGAGGCCTGTGGTGTAAACAAATATAATAGGGCACTAGAACATGCACAAGAATTGATCTTTCACAAATATTTGCTAAACAGACATGTCGGGAACGGTCACAGGTCCTCTTTAATGATACCGTGTTTTCTCTCAGATATTTTAAATGGATCTCAAAGTTGAAGTGCTACAACTGCAACACAGGTGGATATACAGTGTGAGCACAAAACCAATTCTTGATTTCCAACAGATATAGAATTACATTTATTGGAGCAATTGGACAAAATGCACAAATATTATGTAGGAGAGAAGAGAAATGTTGTGAGTTAATGTATCTGCGGTCACCATATTTATAAACATATCCCAATAAGTTCTGATTTTATCTCTCCCTGAAATCAAAGAATGTTTTTTGTGCTCACCTTGTATTGTTCCTATGGCTCTCCCATAAAACCACTGGGTGCGGCAGTTGTTCTTCAGGAGGAGACTATCTTTTGCACTGTTGTTTGCAGTGAGCTGGTGTTTTGATAAGTCACTCTTTGTTCTTTGCAATATTGAAGTCCAGGAAAGAAAAGGAACACTCTTTGATCTAAGTAGTAAACCTAAAAGTCAGGTAGTTTATGTTTAAAGAGAATCTGTCACATAGGTTATGCCTTCCTTGCTGAGGACAGCCCAAGCTAGTGTCAGACCTGCTGTTTCCAGCGCTGAGTCCCTCATTCTGTAAGATGCTGTAATTTTAGAGTACTTAATGCTCAAATCTGCAGTTTTCAGCCAGAAAAGAGTAATGAAAAGAGTCATTTTAATACCCCGCCCATCTGAGGCTAGCCCCGCCCACCTCAACTGATAAACCTATTACTTTGAATAGGTAGAAACGTGAATAACTGTCAGTGGGCGGGGCTAGCCTTTGGTGGGAGGGGCTAACCCCTGCTCATGAATAAGATTTGAGCATTAAATGCTCTAAAACTCCAGCATCTTACAGAATAAGGGACACAGCGCTGCAAATAGCAGGTCTGACACCAGCTTGTGCTGCCCTCAGCAAGGGGGGCATAACCTGTGTGACAGGTTCCCTTTAATATTCTCATGAGCTTATGGAATATAGTGCTGAGAGCCATAAAATCAATCCGTCATCTACAGTATGCACCTCAACCAAAGGTACAATATCAGGGGTGCACATCATCCAAGAGCCATATTGTTCTATTGTCTGTCTCTCAGAGGCCACAGTAACTCTTAGAGGGGTATTCCCTGTCTGAAACCTTCAAGGCACGTCAATTGTAAATACCCAAAAGGGCTGAAAGGTCTTGGTTCCACTTTAGGGACTGCCAGAAATCATAATGGGGATTCCCTGCTCAGTGCTTCAGAAAGAGGATATAAGACACCTATTTTCATTGTAGTTTTTGGGGTTTACAGAAGTAGCAGTTTCACAACTACCGTGTTTCCCCGAAAGTAAGACAGCGTCATACATTCTTTTTACCCCCAAAAGTCCCACTATGTCTTACTTTCGGGGTATGTCTTATATTGGCAGGTATATGGCCCCATACGCAGGTAATAGGCAGGTATATGTCCCCCATAAGCAGATTATAGGCAGATATATGGCCCCATAGGCAGGTATAGAGCCGGCTGTAGGCAGGTATAGGGCAGGTATAGGCAGCTGTAGGCAGGTATAAGGCAGGTGTAGGCAGGTATAGGGCAGGTATAAGGCAGGTATAGGCAGGCTGTAGGCAATAATATCAAAATAAAAAAACAAACAATCACTTACCTGGATCCCCGCTGCTCCGTCTCCCGCGCTCTGCTCTATCTTCTTGCCGGCACAGGCGGGTGACATCATCAGGCCGCGCACGCAGCGTGGTGACACACGCTGCCTGTGCCGGGAGCTCCGGACAGCCGCGAGTCTGCGGCCGCCCGGAGGCCACTGCGGAGCACGGAGTGCTCGCTCTCTGCTCCGCAGTGGTATCTCTTCACCTATATGCGCTCCGGAGGAGTCGCATATAGCTGAAGCGTCCCTGTCGGCGCCCGGGCCATCGCAGCGCCCGAGCGCAGACAACGTACAGTTTACTACGTCTTACTTTCGGGCTATGTCTTACATTAGTCGACCTCCCTAAACTCCCCGCTACGTCTTACTATTGGGGGTGTCTTACTATCGGGGAAACACGGTATAACTAGAGAGATAATGCAAAAACAGGTTTTACTGGATCGCTTCTTTACATTGCTTAAAATAGCATATACAGCCTATAGTGCCAGCCATATAGTGCCCACCCTAACAGTGCCAACCATACATTGCACACCATAACAATGCCCATCATAGCAGTGCCAGACACACAGTGCCCAGCATAACGCTGCCAGCCATAAACTGCCCACCATAGCAGTGCCAGGCATACAGTGCCCTCCATGACTGCATCAGACACACAGTACCCATCATAACAGTGCCAGCCATACAGTGCCCACAATAGCTTCAGTTGAATGCAAAGATGAATATTACTTTCTGAAGTATGAAGACAGAGATAAAGCATGTTTGTGCCCTAGGCATTAGGTCTCCCCTTAGCTGTTCCCCGCTGCCAGTGGAACATGGTAAGTGTGATCCTTCCTTTGTTCAAGGCTGTTTTCAGCAGAATAAACTTGCTTTTTAAGCACCCTGAATAAATCTTATAGGCCTCGGGCCAATATGGAGCAGTGTGTCACCTTTTGTACAGGTATAATGTTTGGTGTAGGGACCTATCATAGCAGACATGGGGCCCAGAGGTTGAAGGAGCCCACTCAGGTATAAGAACATTGTTATTTTTTGCATGGAATTGCAAGTTGTTGGCTTTTGGTTATTTAACACTACGATATAGGTTCTCTGATATATGGCACTATAATTTATACCATTTATTAATGCACTAACACTGCTGTTCCAGTTTCCTAGTTTTACATAGTGGGGACACATCTCATTTTGCTATGGGGCCTTTGGAATTCTAGTTTTGCCAGTGTGACTAAAGTTACCTAGTCGTGTAATATGAGCTCACACAGCTTGATCAAAATGTGTTCTAAAAGCCATTTCATTTACAGAAAATATAGCATTAATGTAATTTTAAAACAATGCAAAAGCTCAGTGTGTGCACATAGTTTACTACTTCAAGTTAGAGCCTGCTCCATGTCTTGGTCACAGTAATTTACAACTAGATCTCATGTTACATTCAGTTATAAACAAGTTACCAGGTTTAGGTTCTTGATTATTTCATGTGTTACATGCAGATTTCGTTGCAGATGTCATCCTTTATACTGCCATGACACAGCTCTGTTATGTGCATGATGCCCAATAGAAAACATTTTGAGAATGAAAATGAGTGTGACCTGTTGGCTGATAAGAAATACCTAAGAAATGATCCAGAGGCATAGCTCCTGGGCCCTAGTGCAAAATTGATTAAAGGGCCCCCACATACCATGTGCCATTTATTAATACTGGTATATTCCTATGAGGCAGAAGAGTCTTTAGGCCCCCTTAGACTTCAGGGCCCGGTAGCGGCTGCTACCTCTACACGCCCTATAGCTATGCCCCGCTATTATCTTCAAAAAACAAGGACATTTCCTTTATGTTTTCACTACTATATTGTTAAAAGAGAAACATTATACTAATTGGTTAGAGAGAACACCTTTGAAAATCTTGTCCTATGTAAGGGTGCGTTCACACGGCAAAGACCAAATACTGGTCGGATTTCCCGACTAGAATTTTGTCACGTAGGAAGATGGCTTTTGTGCGTGGTTTGCAGATTTAGGGTATGTTCACACGGCTAATTACAGGGCGTACTGCAATTACGCCGGGTGTTCGGGAGGTCGCGTACTCCCAGGGCGCGCCGGGGGAGGGGGGGAATAGGTAGCCCGTCGCTCCATAGGCTGTCATTACTCGCGGCGCATACAATACGATCATATTGTACGCCCGGGGAGAGGAGGCGTAATCCATAGTTCTCTATGAGAACTGTGGATTATCGTAATGATTGGGGCACATTTTGCTCATATTAAAGCGCAGTACGCTCTCAATACGTGGCGAAATGCGTCCCAAAATAAGCCGTGTGAACATAGCTTTAAGCCCTTCCCCTTCGTACCTACATGTTCATGTTCTGCCCGAAAACCGGGCAGAAGAATGAACATATTCTAAGTTTTTAGGAAAGCTGGCGGTGTGAAAAACCGTCCAACAGAAAATCTGTGCAGTGTGGACCACTGTGGACGGATTTCTTATTAAAATAAATGTAAAGGGTTGACAGTCAGTTTTAAAATCCGAAAACCGTCCGAAAAAATGACTGAAAACCCTGCCGAGGGGACAACCCCTTAAGATTTTTTTTTAGGAGTGCAAATAAAAAAGTATCAAGTACAGTACTGGTTTCCTTCATATGCTGATGAATAGTAAGCAGTTTTGTGCTATCTTGTGGTCCCTCTAGTGGCTATCTCGTTTTTCTTCATATGCATCGTATAAATGTAAATTCCCTTCTCTTCCTTTTCCTAATTTAATCACAGAAAACTTCAATAGTCCACTAGGATTATCCAAAACAACTCACAGAATACATTTTACATACCAGCTAATTTATAAAACCAAACTTTTTTTATATACATTAAAATTCTTATAAACTATACATATTCAAGATAAATTCTATTCTGTTATTTAGTTATAGTTTTCATATACACCACATGTTGATAACAGTCCTTTAGAAATAAAGTAACCCAATGCCAGTTTATGGACCAAAAGACAACACCAAGCATAAATGCAATTACCACATAACATAATGACATACTAGATAAGACTCACGGTTCTGTTGCGTGCCATACGTGTAGCTCATAGCTATGTTGCCAGTCCCAAGGTCCAAAATAGTCCAGAACTGGAAAGGAATAGGTATATATAATAAATCCTACTCTATACCTGTCACAGGAGGGGTAACCGTCCCAAAAGGGATGACCCCGCCTATCGGTGGCTTAACCTATTTCCAAAAACACCAATGGTGTGAGTAAATCCAAATAAGGTATATTATCACACCCTGTATCTGGAACCAAAAAATACATGTCCCAGAAAAGAAAACGTCCTAAAAGATAAGACATTTAAAGAGGTGATAAAAAGGACTCTGCATCACTCCATCGTGGCTACCATCTTTTTATCACCACCGTTTTGGTGGTTACTCTAGCTTACCATATCCTTGTCCCCTGAGGAACCAATTAATTCTGGGGAAACATGTCGGGACCTCTTTAAATGTCTTATCATTTAGGACAATGTCTACTCTGGGACATATAATTTTTGGTTCCAGATACAGTGTGTGATAATATACCTTATTTGGATTTACTCACACCATTGGTGTTTTTGGAAATAGGATAAGTCACTGTACCTTTTGGGACGGTTACCCCTCCTATGACCGAATAGAGTAGATTTATTATATAACATTTTTCTTTCCTTTTCTGGACTATTTGGACGGACCTTGGGACGGGCAACATAGATGACTACACTGTGGACGCTAAGCCCCATGAGTCTTATCTAGTATGTAATTAGTTATGGGGGTAATTGCATTTAGCTTGGTGTTGCTTTTGGCCTAAACTGGCTTTGGGGTTTATTTTATTCAAAAGACTGTTACGACATAAGGTGGTTTTAATACAAAAATAGTATTGAATAGTATTTTATTTTTGTTTTGTATTGGGTTATAAAACTTTCATGTTTATCAAAAAAGTTTGGTTTCATCCAAACTCGCGACGCTTCGAGGGATTTATCCGCGATGGAACCCTCTTTGTCAACCTGCTTGACAAAGAGGGTTCCATCGCGGATAAATCCCTCGAAACGTCGCGAGTTGAATCACCACCCCTGATGAGTATACCTTCATGCTATGTTGTCTTGTGCTATGTTTAATGGACTTTTAAATAACCCGATCAAAGATAATTTTTTGCTGCTTCATCAAGATAAAAACACTCACCCCCACTTTATTAGGGACACCTGTCCCAACTGCCGTTAACACTTTAAATTTCAACAGCCCCAAACACATGGCGGCAACCAGTGCATTTAGGCATTTGAATGGCAAGACAATCTCCTGCAGTTCAAACCCGGGATCAGTATGGGAAAAAAGTGATTTAGTGCCTTTGAACGTGGCATGGTTGTGGTGCCAGAAGGGCGGTTGAGATTTCAGAAACTGCTGATTCCGGATTTTCACCACAACCATCTCTGGGTTTTTCAGAGAAGGGCCAAAAAGAAAAAACATCCAGTGAGGGGGAGTCCTGTGGGCGGAAATGCCTTTTTTTATGCAGAGGTCAAAGGAGATGGGCAGAAGGTTCGAGCTGATAGAAAGGCAACAGTGACTAAAAAGCCACCCGTTACAACCAAGGTAGCGAAGAGCATCTCTGAATGCACAGTACGGCGAACTTTGAGGCAGATGGGCTACAGCAGCAGAAGACCACACCGGGTGCCACTCCTTTCAGCTAAGAACAGGAAAACTGAGGCTCCAATTTGCCCAAGCTCTCGAAATTGAAAGTAGAAATTGGAAAAACGTTCCCCTGGTCTGATGAGTCTCGATTTCTGCTGCGACATTGGGATGGGTAGGGTCAGTTTTTGGGCGTCAACAACATGAAAGCATGGATCCATCCTGCCTTGTATCAACGGTTCAGGCTGGTGGTGGTGGTGTCATGGTGTGGGGAATATTTTCTTGGCACTCTTTGGGCCCCTTGGTACCAATTTGAGCATCGTTGCAACACCTTGTGAATCTATGCCCACGAAAAATTGAGGCAGTTCTGAAGGCAAAAGGGGGTCCAACCCGTTACTAGCATGGTGTACCTAATAAAGTGGCCGGTGAGTGTATAAGCCCATATAAAGGCAGAGTGCTGTGAACTGATTGAAATTATTGTCAGATTAATATATGGTGCTTGTACAAAAACATATATAATGTGACTTTTTTTTTTAATACACTATGGTGAAAAAAGAAACAAAAGTCTAAGCTTCAGTTATTGTGGCAACATTACGATACAAATACAAGAATTATTTAGGGTCTGATCTATATATCTTTAGGGCATGTTTAGTGTCATTTAGGGATATCCATCGCTTGAGCGGAGCCACAACTTTCGGGGAGATTACTCTGCATCCTTATAGAGGTAGATTAGGGCTTCAATAGGGATAGAAGATGCTTTATCTTATCCCTTGTTCCCCACCCAAATCTGGATGGATCTCATGAGGACTGAATAAAGAAAGAAGCGTATGCTGGTGAATATTGCATACCATTAAAGTATCTTAAGTTATCCTTTGTGATATCTGTATAGATTTTGTGTATCTCACTGACACTATAACATTCAGTTATGTGACCTGTGGTCATATGTGATTATTTATGTGTGTATTTTTAGATTATTATTATTCAAAGTTATATTTTATAATTAGGGAAAATAATTGCAGTGAACTTGGTAAGACATAGCAGGGAGTGATGTCACTATCCAGGCCAGGGTAGCTGTAGCAGTGAGAGCAGAGAGTGGTGGTTGGTGACCTAGGGAAGCTTGTGTACACATGCAGGCGACAAGAACTGCTCTAGCTCTAAAAAGGAAGCAAAATCGGGACAGAAATGTATTTGGTAATTGTCTTTACTTACCTTTTGCCTACATGTATAAAGCTAATCCATGAGGTGAGAATACCCCTTTAAGGCCATTTAAGCATATTACATATACATGTTTATGTCCTTAATATGGCCGAATGTCCAAGCCTGTCAGTGAACTAACTTGAACTCACAGCATTTTTGAGATCATGCTGTTGTGATTTGGGTCAGTAAACCAATGGTCAGGCCTGGGACACTCATAGATGGGTGTCAGCCGTACTACTTGCTTGCTCTGTTGCAGAGAATACAGTTTACAAACCTCCTGCACCAATGTCCCTCTAACAGCATCAACTAGAAATAGCAGAGCTGATATGTCCATCACTGCTGTAGACCCGTCCACAGCCTAACCAGAAAGTGTGAGCCCGAAGCTGGCTGTGAAGAGCAGGCTCTGTGAAATAGCATGGTGAGAATACCCCTTAAACGGCGATGAATGAAAGTTCAGGCAAACAATCTGAGAATTTTTCTATTGGTTCACTACACAACCCATAAAAGTCCATAGGACTGTCTAATTTACACTTACAAGCAAAAGGGTAACAATGTTAGAACATTTTGATTTTCAGGCTCCATATCTCACCATCCACTACAGCTTTGAATGTGAGGCTACCATCATTTTATAGACAATCATCTTGGCTCTCATACATCTATTTCACTTGCAACTATTAAGGAGATACTTAGTTATACAGATTCTTGTCATGCAACTCCATTGTTACTGTTTTGCTTCTAAAAATCTTAATTTTACGTTTTTTTTTTTGTTAGTATTTTGCAAATCCACCTTTGGCTTTCAATGCTGCCTGAATCCTTCTGGGCATGCTGTGGATCAGATTCAAGCATGTCTCGACTGAAATCTGATCCTAGGTATCTTCTACATGTTCCCAATGTTGTTGTGACTCACTTGGGTACGAATACAGCTTTTTCTTCAACTTTATTGCTTTGAGGTCTGGGGACTATGGGGGCCAGTCCAGCAAATCTACAAGATTGTCATTGAACCATCCCTTCTCCAACCTTGACGAATCCTTCGGATCGTTGTCCTGCTGGAACACTATGTCGTCCTTTTTATACCCATAGTACTTGAGTGTATGTAAGTAACTCATGTTGTAGGATACTCACATATAGCTTAGCATTGAGGTGAATATCCTGGTCAAGTATCCAATGCCTTTGGCTGTGAAACATCCCCATATCATTGATAGTTCCTTCAATTGCTCAATCTGTTAGCCCCCTTTTCCCTTGATTCTTCCAGACCCATTTCTCCAATCAGAGCCTAGTCTATTGACTTTCATCTCATTGCTACATATCACCCATTTTTAATCTTCTACTGTCCATTTTTTTTTTACTTTTTGCAAACTCGAGCCAACGCTTCTTCTTAAGATATTGAAGTTGAGGCTTCTTCTTTTTTTTGGGCCAATATTCCAAACTTGGCACTGAACGGTGCTTGCATGGATGTCTGTGATCTCACTATCATGAAGTACACCAGCCACCTCCTCTGCCAGAACTGATAATCCTTGTGATGAGCCGACTTGTTGACTCTAATATTTTGCCTGGACATCATCTCTTGGCTTTGGAGTGGATGGATGGACTTCATTTCATATTCTTCCTGCTGTCGTGGCCTCACATGATGCAGTTTGGTCATTTTTATGGACAAGAGACACTCTCAATGAGTTGGATGATGCTGCTTCTCTTTTTTTGGGAAATATTCTACATTGCTTCTCGATTTGAAACAGTGACCTTTCGATTGGGAATCAATGTAATAACACACTGAGCTATTAGCGAATGTGAGAACAGGTTGTTATTTGTAGTACACAAGAAGAAAAGGATTGTTCCACCACCAGGAGCAAAACAGTAACAATGCAGTTATGTAACAAGAATCTACATAACTAAGTATATGCTAAATACTTGCAAGTCAACTTTATGTAAGAGATAGCCATGATGATTGTCTATAAAATGATGGTAGTCTCACGTTCAAAGCTGTAGTGGATGGTGAGATATGAAGCCTGAAAGTCCAAAGTTCAAAACACAGTTACCCTTTTGCTTGTCAGTTCATATCCCTGTAAAGATATAGCCAGTATATATATATATATATATATATATATATATATTTGCATACCCCTTACATCACTATTACAGTCTACCTTAGGTATGCACAAACAGATACCTATGTATTTTACATGCAGGACATATGACATTATATTACACTCTAAAACGTAAAAGTCACCTTACAGAACCAACAAAAAGTGTAAAAATAAAGTAAAAATATAAAAAAGTAATTTTAACACTTGTTAATACATCATTATTATTAAATAAAAAGATTGTATCAGCAATTTTAACACAAACACATTAAAAACCCCAATGCTCGTATACACATTTCTTACATAGAGTCATTTAAAAAAAATCTGTGGTCAGGCAGAATAAAAAATAAATAAATCTGTAGTCTTCAAGGTTACATACCTGGCTTGCTTTTTAAAGGGCTAAAATATATGTTGAAAAGCCACAGTGATTACTCAGAGGCTGCTTATGTCAGAAAAAAAACCTGTATTCTACAATACAGACTTGGGTCTACTGCAAATCCTGAGATACAAAATATCTTGTGAACACTAGAGAGCAGCATAGACCTTCTAAACTTGACTAATATAGCAATCTATGGGGAATAGACAACTACTAGACTTGTATAGCTTTTAACACTAAAAATAGTACATTATTATTATTATTATTATTATCATTTATTTTGGAGCGCCCTTGATTCCAGGGCGCTGGACATCTCAGGCGGGTACATTAATAACATGGGACACACAATTACCAAGTGCCAAGAAGTGACTAACACCCGGTACAGAGGGAGAGAGGTCCCTGCCCGCGAGGGCTTACAATCTACCGGGGAGGGGAGAAGAGACAGAAGGTGGGGGGCAGACATGTTTGTGGGGCGGAGGAGTGCGACACGGTTAATGTTGGTTATAGGCAATCCTGAAGAGGTAGGTTTTCAGGTTACGTTTGAAGCCGGTGAGAGAGGGGAGAGTCTGAGGTGTTGGGGCAGTGAGTTCCAAAGTGTGGGGGAAGCACGAGAGAAGTCTTGGAGACGGTTATGTGAGGAGGTGATAAGAGGAGAGCAGAGGGGAAGGTCCTGTGAGGAGCGGAGATTGCGAGAGGGAAGGTATTTAGAGATTAAGGCAGAGATATATGAAGGGGAGAGGTTATGTAGAGCCTTGTAGGTCAAAGTTGCTAGCTTGAACTGGATGCGCTGGGCAATGGGTAGTCAGTGAAGGGATCGGCAGAGGGGAGAGGCAGGGGAGGAGCGAGGAGAGAGATGAATCAGACGGGCAGCAGAGTTAAGGATGGATTGGAGGGGAGCGAGGGTGCTAGCTGGGAGGCCGCAGAGGAGGATGTTGCAGTAGTCAAGGCGTGAGATGACGAGGGCATGGACAAGCATTTTTGTGCTTTCATTAACTTATAATGACAGAAAAAAACTGTCAAAATATATGCCGTGTTCATCACTAGGGAAATAAGTGATCGGAACACAGTACTGCTCTAAGTCTCTGGATTCGTAATGTTATCTTCTCAGCTGATTATGCATTTTAGGGTCTAACATACACTGTGAATGTCCCCTACACAAGATTAGAATGTGGGACCTTTGTTTTGTAGACTCACATTGGGGGCTTGTCCCCACGGCACAGGTTATATGTCGTTTTTTCAGACAGTTTACGGTTTTACAAACCGTCTGAAAACCGACAAGCAACGCTCCCCCATAGACTTCAATGGAAAATCTTTTGACACCTCCGGCGGTCCGAAAAACTTAGAACATGTTAATTCTTCCGCTCGGTTTCCAGGCGGAACATGAACATTTGGGTGTGAAGGAGGAGGGCTCTAGTCCGCAAATCGAGGAAAAAAGTCGCCCCTCTGCGTGCCAAAAACGGACCAACTACTAGTCAGGATTTCCCGACCGGTATTTGGTCTGTGCCGTGTAAACGCGGATTTGCTCAGTGGAAATGCTTGTCATCTAGCACCTATGCATCTTTCCCTCGCACAGCCAGGGATGTAGCTATAGGGAGTGTGGAGGTAACAGTTGGTAGAGAGCCTCAGAGCTAGTAGCGGCCCAAGGGCCTTTCTGCCACATAAGAAGACACCCGTAATATAAAAGCCGCATAGTAAGAGGGAGCCCTTTTGCATTAGGGTCCAAGAGATTTAAAGGGGTTGTCTCACTACACTGATTCATCTTACCTCAGTCCTGTTTTCTTGGTTTCATTTTGAATTCAGGGGTGTGTTTACTGGCTTCTATTAGGCTGCATTAGAAGCCAGGTTTGAAGCTATAGCAACCAGTGCTGGCAGCCTATCAGGATAGATCAAACAGGTCTTTAGCTTTAGCGACTGGAGGAGCTGATGCGGCCCATACAAGAGGGATATCTTGGAATAGGTAGGACACTTTTAATGGACACATATTGCAAAGTGACTTGTGTTTGCAAGATCTTTAACATAAAAAGCAATCCTTGTAGTGAGACAACCCCTTTAAGCTACACCCCTGAGCATAGCTTTTATCAGTGTGCCAATTTCCTTTGTATGTGTCTAGTGGATTTGTGCCTAACTCCCTGGTGTTTTTAGATTTATTTTAGAACTTTTATTGTAATATAAAACATAGCAGCTTTAATTTTTGTGATACATTTGTTGCACAGAGGAGAGGTGTTGGATTTTGGGTCTTTTATCCTGGGTCATTGTCCAATGAGGGAATAGTTAGGGTATGTTCACATGATGTATTGCGGTGCATTCAGTACACGGTGCAGTACATCATGTGTTTCGGGAGCTTGCGCTAACACGCGCATACTCCCGCGTAGCGGGGGGGGGGAGGGGGGCGGCGCTCCGCCAGCCCCATTGACATACATTACTCGTGGCGCGTATTCGCCGCAAGTAGTTGACATGTTACTTATCTCCCTGCTTGTACAATATGATCGTAATGTACGAGCAGGGAGAGGAGGCGTAGTCCATAGATCTCTAAGAGAGCTATGTATTTTCGGCGTGCATCTTGCCCGTATTAGATCGCAAATACACGGAGAAATGCATGCCGAAAACTACCCGTGTGAACATACCCTAACTCTTACCCGTAGGGAATGTGTGAAGCTGCACTGGCTGATTCTACAATCCATAATGTATGCTGATTACACTACTCTGCATTTAATAAAGTAATAATCACATTATTAGCACTCTCCTTAGTTAGATTCATATGTTCATTATGATCAAGTACATATAGATAAATAATACATATATACTTAATTGGGTAAATATTTTGCATCTTTTGATGCACTGCATTTATGGTAAGTAGTTCCAAAAGCTACAGTGGCGCTTACAGACGAAAATGAAGTACGATTCTAAAGTTTGAGGATACATAAAACCCTCAAAACCTTACCAAATCCTCTATTATTAATTCTCGAGAATCTCCCTATTTCAACTCTAACTATCTCTCTAAGTGCTGCTTGTTTTTTGTTTAAAGAGCAAAAACATAACCTACATATTTTAAGTCTGTTTCCTCCCCTCTGCTGCTTTTTATTATTTCTCTATCCATGCTTCTGGAATGGGCAGGCGCTTCCTGGGTCTGAGGTGACAGCTTTGCTGTCAGCTCTAAGACCTTTAGATTTCACTACCTGCGGCTCCTTTTCCCCTCTCACAGCATGAAACTCAAACACAGGCAGTGATGAAGTAACCTGATTCCTCTGCTCCTAGCTGTCTTCCACTTAATGTTATTTGATGTATTTTTTTGGTTGACTGTGAAAGTTTTGAATATTTACAGAGAGTATGCAAGCTGGGAAAGGGGAACTACAGGCTGCAGGAAGGTGATGAAGAGGCCACTTTCACTTATTAACAAGGATAACAAACTTTAATATATCTACATGTACTACTGGCAAATAGGTATAATAAGTAATAATGGTAAGTGAGTTTTATAAGCATTCTCAGGGTAGCAGTCCTAAGAGTAGACATGAAAACTTTTTTTTTTTTTACATTTTTTGGAATATTTATAAATTAAAATAACAAAAATAATTGAAATTCAGATTTTTTTCTAATTTTTGGAAAATGAAAATAACTTGTCTGTAATAGGAGAAGCTCCTCAAGCAAATATACAGAACATTACAAATAGATCCATGGCATTCAGATGGTAAGAATAAGTAAGGCACTAAGTCACATCATCTGAAAATTCCCCAGTATAATAATAAGAATTAGTTAAAATGAACCAGGTGATAGAAGGCCATTTAATAAAAGGTATGGCCCCTATATAGGGCTGCTGAGAGAGAGGAGGTAGACACTCTAAGAAGGCAACTAAAAGAGATTTTGCGAGAATACCTGGTCAGTCCAACTCCTACCTGAGAGACAAATAAAGAGACTACTGTAATCCTTCCAAGGAAGTAGACCCACTCACACTTGTCTATCTTATTCTGCAGTGCTCTGAGCCTTATATTAACCATATACCGTGACAGGCATCTTTAAATCTTGGACAATTTCTGACCTGTTTTATTCCAAGAATAAGAAATGGTTTGTTTAGTGGCCAATAATCTAGTAGATAAGGGTTTTAGCAGGTCTGAAGATATGTAGAATTCATTTGTTAGGTAGGGATTTTTAGCAAGACTCTAACCAGTAATTGAAAAATTGAATGAATATCAAAGCAGTCATAGTTTGGGTTAAATGGCAGCACACGAGGACCTTCTAATAAATGTAGAGGGAACCTGTCAGATGGTTTATGCTGCCCTATTTAAGTGTAGGATGTGATAGTGGTAGAGAAACGGAGCTCTGTGATATATAGGATTACATGATAGAGGGAGAGAATCTGAGCTCTGTGATATATAGGGTTACATGATAGAGGGAGAGAAGCTGAGCTCTGCGATATATAGGGTTATATGATAAGGAAGGAGCTAAGCCCTGTGGTATATAGGGTTTATATGATAGAGGGAGAGAAGCTGAGCTCTGTGATATATGGGTTTATATGATAGAGGGAGAGAAGCTGAGCTCTGGATATATAGGGTTACATGATGAGGGGAGAGAAGCTGAGCTCTGTACATATATGGTTTCCCATGATGGAGGAGAGAAGCTGAGCTCTGTGATATATAGGGTTATATGATAGAGGGGAGAAAAAGCTGAGCTCTGTGATATATAGGGTTATATGATAAAGGGAGAGAAGCTGAGCTCTGTGATATATAGGGTTATATGATAGAGGGGAGAGAAGCTGAGCTCTGTGATATATAGGGTTATATGATTGAGGGAGAGAAGCTGAGCTCTGTGATATATAGGGTTATATAATAGAGGGAGAGAAGCTGAGCTCTATGATATGAAGGGTTATATGATAGAGGAGAGAAGACGAGCTCTGTGATATATAGGGTTATATGGTTATATGGTAGAGGGAGAGGAGCTGAGCTCTGTGATAAATAGGGTTATATGACTTAGGAGAGAAACTGAGGCTTGTGATATATAGAGTTATATGATAGAGGGAGAGGAGCTGAGCTCTGTGATATATAGGGTTACATGATAGAGGGAGTAAAGCCAAGCTCTGTGATATATAGGGTTATATGATAGAGGGAGAGAAGCTGAGCTCTGTGACATATAGTGTTACATGATGGAGGAGAGAAGCTGAGCTCTGTGATATATAGGGTTATATCATAGAGGAGAGAAGCTGAGCTCTGTGACATATAGGGTTACATGATAGAGGAGAGAAGCTGAGCTCTGTGATATATAGGGTTATATAATAGAGGGAGAGAAGCTAAGCTCTGTGATATAAAGGGTTATATGATAGAGGAGAGAAGCCGAGCTCTGTGATATATAGGGTTATATGGTAGAGGGAGAGGAGCTGAGCTCTGTGATAAATAGGGTTATGTGATAGCGGAGAGAAGCTGAGGATTGGGATATATAGAGTTATATGATAGAGGAGAGAAGCTGAGCTCTGTGATATATAGGGTTATATGATAGAGGAGAGAAGCTGAGCTCTGTGATATATAGGGTTACATGATAGAGGAGAGAAGCTGAGCTCTGTGATATATAGGGTTATATGATAGAGGAGAGAAGCTGAGCTCTGTAATATATAGGGTTATATGATAGAGGAGAGAAGCTGAGCTCTGTGACATATGGGGTTACATTATAGGAGAGAAGCTGAGCTCTGTGATATATAGGGTTATATAATAGAGGGAGAGAAGCTAAGCTCTGTGATATAAAGGGTTATATGATAGAGGAGAGAAGCCGAGCTCTGTGATATATAGGGTTATATGGTAGAGGGAGAGGAGCTGAGCTCTGTGATAAATGGGGTTTATGTGATAGAGAGAGAAGCGAGGCTTGGGATAAATAGATTTAATATGATAGAGGAGAGAAGCTGAGCTCTGTGATATATAGGGTTATAGAACAGGAGAGAAGCTGAATCTGTGATATATAGGGTTATATAATAGAGGGAGAGAAGCTGAGCTCTGTTGATATATAGGGTTATATGATAGAGGAGAAAAGGGCTGAGCTCTGTGATATATAGGGTTAAATATGATACAGGAAAGAAGCTGAATCTGTGATATATAGGGTTATATAATAGAGGGAGAGAACTGAGCTCTGTGATATATGGGGTATATAATAGAGGAGAGAAGCCGAGCTCTGTGATATTAGGGTTGTATGATAGAGGGAGAGAAGCCGAGCTCTGTGATATATAGGGTTATATGATACGGGAGAGAAGCTGAGCTCTGTGATATATAGGGTTATATGATACAGGAGAGAAGCTGTGCTCTGTGATATATAAAGCAGTGCTGTGGAGTCGGAGTCGGTGGCTATTTTGCAGGAGTCAGGGTCGTTATGAAATGGGCCGACTCTGACTCCCAAAATATAAAAATAAATTGGTACAGTTAGTTCAATGCAGTGCCAAGAGCAAGAGGAATTGAGTCTTGCCACTGCTACTGCTACAATATCTTCAGCCTCATTAGATGAGGAGTTTAATTTTGAAAAGTATTTGAATGACATGGAGCAGGCAAAGCGTTGCCGCTGGGGAAAAGATTCCGCTCACATAGCAATCAGATTGACTAGATTTCAGCTACATTTTTCACTTGCTTTCAAAGAAGAAGAAGAGTTCAACAGTTCATCACAACTGACGGTGCAGGATCCAATTCCTTTATACCCTGACATTGCTAAAGATGTTAGCCATGTGGTCACCGCTTTGCCACCAACCCAAGTTAGTTTAAAGAGGCCATTCTCTAGCCTGGAAATAATGAGATAAGATTTGAGGTCATCTATGAAGGAGAATCTGATTGTATAAAAATATAAAATTTTTAAAAAGTTTTTTGTGTTCTAAAGTTATATCAAATAACTATATTTTACATCGACAGGCAAAATGGTAACAATGTTTTGAACTTTTGACTTTCAGGCTCCATATCCCACCATCCACTACAGCTTTCAATGTCAGACTACCATCATTTTATAGACAATCATCTTTGCTATCTCATACATAACTTTGACTTGCAACTATTTAGCATATGCTTAGTTCTGAGGATTTTTGTCATGTAAATTGTTACTGTTGGGCTCCTGGTGGTGGAAAATTTTTTCTTCTTTTATACTACAAATTACAACCTGTTCTTACATTCGCTAATAGCTCAGGGTGTTATTAGGCTGATTCCAAAGCTAAAGGTCACTGGTTTAGCACCATGAAAAGATTTCCTAAAAAAGAGAAGCAGCAGCACCCAATCATAAATAACAGTCTCGGGGCCCAAAAGAAAATTCCCAAACTGCATCTAGGACCAGACAGCTGGAAGAATATGAAATAAGTCCACGATATTAAAAGCAAAGAGAGGCGTCCGGGGCAAAATTGGGGAGTCAACAAGTCGGCTCATCACAAGGTCTATCAGTTCTAATGCAACAGACATACAGTCATATGAAAAAGTTTGGGCACTCCTATTAATCTTAATCATTTTTAAAATTTTAAAAATTTTTGGGTTTTCAACAGCCATTTCAATTTGGGAATTCTAATAACGAGGGGACACAGTAATATTTCGGGATTGAAATGAGGTTTATTGTACTAAACACAAAATGTGCAATATGCATTAACCAAATTTTTACGGGTGCAAAATTTGGGACCCTTATGATTTTTTTGATTTGAATACCCCTAACTATTTTTACTTTCTGAAGCACAACTTTGGTTTTGTAACCTCAGACTTTGAACTTCATAGCCGGGTGTACCCAAGGGAAAAAAAAGGGTTTAAGGGTGGCCAATTGCAAGTTGTTCTCCTATTTGAATCCCCTGTGAAAGTGGCATCAGGACCCCTCAAAAAAAACTCTCAAATATTGAAACAAAATTATTCAACAATTTGTTCAAGGAAGGATACAAAAAATTTTGTTCAGAGATTTAACCTGTCATTTCCACTGTGAGGAACAAGTAAGGAAATGGAAGACCACAGGGACAGTTCTTGTTAAGCCCAGAAGTGGCAGGCCAAAGAAAATACAAAAAGGCAGAAAGAAAATGGTGGAACAGTCAAGGAAAATTCCACAGACCACCTCCAAAAGGCCGCAGATCATCTTGCTGAAAAGTGGTGTCACTGTGCATCGGTAACAATATATCACAATTGCAAAAGGGAGAAGCGTATGGAGAGTGATGCAAAAGGAGCATTTCGAAAGCACCCCACAAACGAGTCCCCGGAGGTATGCAAAAGCTTTTGGGACAACCCAAAACTTCATTTGGGAAGAAGGTCCTGGGGACTGATGAAACAAAATTGAGTTGTTTGGTCATACAAAAAGGCGTTATCATGGCCCCCAAAAAAACCCCAGCATCCAAGAAAAACACTTGCCCCCACTGTAAAATTTTGGGGGAGGTTCCCATCTGCTTTGGGGCTGTGGGGCCCCAATCCCGGCATGGGAATCTTGTTAAAGTTGAGGGTGCTGGATTAACTCAGATCGCGATTCTTCGGAATAATGTAAAAGAACAGGATAAATTTTGAAGTTACCCGGGGGAGGATTTTTCACAAACAATGATCCCAAACACAGCCCCAAAAACTACTCAGGATTCATGCGGGAACAATTACAATTTTTTCTGGAATGGCATCCCAGTCCCCAACCTAATATCATTGAACATCTGTGGGATACTTTGAAGGGGGCCCCTGCTCGGCGACCATAACTTAATGAACTTGAATTTTTTTGTAAAGGGGAAAGGGCAAAAATCCCTTTCATCCGGGATCCAGGAACTGAAAAAAACTATAGGAAGGGCCAAGGCTGTTTTTTTTGAAAAAGCAGGATCTAAAATATTAATGTCACTTTTCTGTTGGGGTGCCCATCTTTTTGCCCGGGCAAATTTTGGTTTAATGCATTTCACATTTTGTTAGTACAATAAACCTATTTAAAATGGGAAATATACTGTGCCCCTCGTTATTAATATATCAAATTGAAATGGTGTTGCAAACCCCCAAAATATTTGAAAAAAAAATGAAAAATTTAATAGGGGTGCCCAAATTTTTTATAGACTGTATAGTGGAGGTGGCTTGGGCTTCGAAAGATTGAGATCACAGATGTTATGCAAGCACCAGCAAAAACGCTTTCCCCGGGTTGGAATGGTGGCCCGAAAAAGGGAGAAGCCCGATTTCATCTCGCAAAGAAGTTTTGGGTTTTGGTTGCAAAAAGTTGAAAAGGGAAGTTTGGGGAAAGGGTGTTTGGGACAATAGAAGAAAGTCAATAACCCGGGGGCCGTGAGGGTACAAAGGGTTTGGAAGAATAAAGGGGAAAGGGGGCTAATGGATCGAGAAATTAAAGAAACATCAAATTAGGTGAAAAAAAACCTAGGGTATGGGATGTTTTTTCCCGCCTAAGGATGTTTTATACTTAACCGGTTGATGGGGACTAATGCCGAGCTATTTGATGTCCTACAAGAGATTAAATTCAACACTCGAGGATATGTGCAGAAAAGGAACAATTGTTCCAGTAGGACAAAAACCCGAAGCGTATACAAGGTTGGAGAAGGAAGGGTTCAATGACAATGAAAGAGTTTCTGATTGGCCTCCCCAAGTCCCCCAACCTAAACCCCGAACCTTGTGGTAGAATTGAAAAAAAACTGATTGTACCCAAATTTTCTGCACCAACATTTGGGGAAACTGTAGAAGAGACGGGGATTGGGTTTTGGACAAGACCTGCTTGAATCTGACCGAGCCCCGAAAAATTCAGTCTGAAAGCCAAAAGGGGGATTTACCAAATACTAACAAAAAAATAATAAAAATTAACATTTTGATTTTTAGGTACAAAATGGTAACAAAGTAGTTACATGACAAGAATCTGCAGAACTAAAAAGATGCTAAATACTTGCAAGTCAAATTTATGTATAAGATAGGTAAAATGATGATACTCTCACATTCAAAGCTGTAGTCAATGGTGAGATATGGAGCCTGAAAGATCAAAACATTGTTACCATTTTCCTTGTATACAGAGGGGGGGGGAAATGTCACCTTATGTAAACAAGATATACAAAGTATATACATAGTATATACTAAAGTATATACTATATAGCTTTGCATATCTTGTTTACATAAGATATAAACCGTCCCCTTGTTTATATTGGTGTGGGTCCTCCTCTCCCTTTCTCCTTCTATTTGAGGGTTAAATGGTGACAGTTGCCTTGAAGGGAAAGGTTGGAGAACAGGGCCACTCTATTCAGGGCGATTGCCCCATTTAGGTGGGGACAACTTTGGAAGGGTTAGGATTTTTGTAGGGTGATTTTCTATTTTATTCTGATTTTCTATTAAAGTTATATTTTATTTGAATATTATTCTGGGGTTCACATTTTTCTGTGATTCATTTTAACTAAGATATCCTGCTCCAAAATCAAAAAACCCAAAATCACAGAGTTTAAAATTTCTCTTTTGTGCACATCCTGTTCTCAGATAGATTAGCATAAACCACCTGATAGTTTCACTTTAACAGAGTTCCAAATCTTTAGGGAGTTGATCATAATGGGGATAACAATGTATTTGGAGGTGTTGGATGAGTGGCCGATGGTGCCGTTTAGGTGCAAAAACATTTTGGGCTACATTTCCCAACACGCCAACGCCAGTTTTTGGTCTATATTGCGCTAAAACCACTTTTGACGCCATATTTTGCATGTAAACGAACGTCGTCCCAAAACCAGGTGCTTATATGCCGCCCCAAACACATTGTAATGCGTTTAAAAAATTGATGCGCTTGCACCCAAACCGAAATTGGGGCCTATTGAGGGGGTACACATCTTTACAAAGTGTATATGTGTTAGGCGTATTTCAAACTTGTAATGATAAAACTACGGCCCCCGTGGCGATGTCCCTTGATAGGGGAAATTACTCATTCGCTGATATGCTATGTACCGCGATTTGCACTAATCGCGGCACAAAACATTCATTGGTAGATTATGTAATGCCCCGATTTAGGCACATCGCACACTATGGCGCATAGCTCATAATTACAAATATATGAAATGCGTCTAACACATATACACTTGTAGGGAACGTAGGGAAAGTTGGTGGCTTTATGCTATTTAACACCATTATGGGTGTTCTCTGACATATGACACTGTTACCCAGACTTTTAAATAATTCTATGTATGCTGCTGTTTCAGCTTCCAGTCATTAGATATTAGGTTCCTCTCTTATTTTTCTATCAGGTCTTCTAAATTCTAGTTATGCCTCTGGGTGGAGCTATTGTTCTCTATCTCTGAGGGGACTTCAAAAAGAACAGAAGTGTTGATTCCTGTTGCACGTGGGGGGTTAGGGGACTGGGGTTTGATGATCAAATACAAGCCGAAATTGACAGAAGGGGAGAGAGTTTGTGGGAGGTGGAAGTAAAGGACAGGAAAGAATATCATCTGCAAATCTACAGATTGTGGGTGACCAAGACCAAAGCCATCATGCTTAAAGCAAAGGTTTATAGCCATGGGCGTCAAAAAGCATGAAAAGAATGGGTGAAAGGCCCCCCTCCCCAATTTCCCTTTGTAAAAGAAAAGAGGTCAAAGAGTCCCCTTTTTTAAATGTTTTTGGGCTTCTGGAGCACTATAATGGGTGCAGATCTAAGTTTGAAAATCACGCCTAGCCCTACAAATAGATATGCTCTAAAACCAACTCAAATATTAATAAAAAGAAACTAATGAAAGAAACAAACCATCCAACTCAGTGCTGTAGTATATGCATTACAAATCAATGAAGACATATTGGTTTATGTCAAACATGATAATTAAATTAAAGTTATATCTAGACCAGTGTTGACCCAAAGTGTTAAAGATCAGTATTGAGTATGGATAAAGAATGATATTGTAACCAAAATAAACGGCCAATGTAAGGCTAAGGGGTAATATATATAGCAGCCTTTAAATATTAGGGGTCAGAGATTTATCATCATGCAAGATATTAAAGTAAAAAGTGAGACGTGAACAGAAAATATGAGCATAATTTTTACAGTAGGTTGTTTTAACCCAACCTGGATTGGGATGCTTATCAGTCTTATGGGGGTATTTCCAACACACATTTTGTAAAGACACTTTATTAGCGCAAACATTTCCTTGACCTTATTTCAGCGTGGCGTTCTCTTCTTTATGTACTGCCTAAATTACCAACCACTACTGTGTTCTAGCAGTGGTGGCCAGTCTTGCTCTGCAACTAAATTATAGTTCATGGCTGGGTTTATTTTCATACTCGATAATCCACTGTTAGCCATTAATTTGTTGGAACTCATGAATCCAGCATGTCATTTTTTAGTTAAAGGGGTTGTATCATTACATTAAATGGTCTTCAGAATAAGGGGACAGTGAAAACAAGCAACTTTGCAATTGGATGTCATTTGCAAAGCTGTCTTGTTTTCACAGTGTCCCTTATCTTCGTTTTCTATAAAGACTGTTCCCCAGTGCCGGTTGGATTCCTCCTCCTTTCATTTCATTGGCTGATGGCTCTACTAATTTAAATTCTGTCTGGACCTCTGCCTCCCCCCAGTCGTAGTCACGGGATCGTGCATTCCTGCCTCTCTGACTCAGAATAAGGGGCTCGCAACAATTTTTACTCTGCACAGCCAGCAGCTGCTGAGTAACACTGCAGCTGCTTCTAAAATCAGAAAACAGCAGAATTATGCCTGATGCCTTAGTGCTGCTGCGTGTAAGCATATAAAGGAGACAGATCTGTACTGCTCTGGATGAGTTCATAGAAGACTGGATTCAACTGTATCAAACCTCCAGCTGTGAGAGGTGAAGAGATCCGTGCTCTGAGTTCAGAGAAGACTGTCTAGACTGAATACAGGGCTTTGGTATGTAAACATAAAGCTCTTACACAATTGAAACTGCATAGGGAGAGGAACGACACAGTGACATGTGGACTCAGATAGAGGGCGGGGGGGAGGGAGCATCAACCTCAAACAAACACACTGACTCGGGAGCGTGCCTGCACCGTGGAGGGGGGCTGATATCAGCCATCTTCAGTTAAGAAACATCCAGCTGGGAGCCGAAGAAACTCCCCTGGATTTCAGGGGCTGAGAAGCTGAAAATACAATGAAACAGACAAACTGATGAAGCGATACATCCCCTTTAAGCGCTCAGATAAAGAAGGGATAAACTCGGAAAGGAGGACAGAACCAAAATATGTCCCAATGGCGGACCATTCTGGACCATATGCAGACAGATAGAAGACTCATTGCCATCCAGAATGCATTTGCTAGGTGGAGGATGTGGAAATGGCAGACATGTTAACTGTCATTCTAAATGAAAATTATACCTAATGTAGTAGAGCTCAGTTGCGATCAAAGAGCATATATGTTGCTGTACTCATGCCTTTGCAAGGTTATGTACAAAAAGGATAGTGATTGTTTCAGCTGAACCTCAAGACTAACCACCTTCTCCTCTAGATCAGATTGCTTTCAATAGAGAAACAGGGGAGGCGGTCATTAATTAAATAAGAGAACATTATTATTTTTATCACTTGTACATATATTGGAACACTTCTGAATAGCAGAGGAGAAAGTCATTGAGAGTCCAGTTAGAAAGGAGGAGCATGTGACTACTGATCAAGGGACAGATGAACGGATTCTGCAATAAAAAAATGTGAAGTAATGCTAAGAGATCTGGGAGTAATAAGCTGAACACATTAAAGACGGTATGGTAGGGCTTGATGGTCTTTCCATCTTCAGGTCACTAGAGTCACCACATAAAATAGTAGTACTTTCGGCATATTCAGCCACTCATTAAAACCAGCACAATGCAAAGGCTGGTTGCCTAGATTTTGGGGATAAGATCAAACAACTATAATTGAGTTCTCATAATTGGTGCCTGACACCATCAAATGCTGACCTTTATTTAATGCTTTGAATGGGTTGTCTCACCATGCTGTTTCATTGAGCCAAAAGCAGATTCAGATACATGCAACCTGTCTCTTCCTGGTCAGGCTGAGTATGGTTCTATAGCAGTGATTAGCATATCAGCTCAGCATTCACAGCTCTTCTAATAGCACTGACATGAGAGCAGGAGATGTTATCTATAAGTGCAGAGAGCTACAGAGCTCAAAGTAAACAAACAAAGGAGACCAATTACTTATTTTAGTTAACACTGTTCTCAAGCTGCCAGCAGTCTGACCTGTCGTCCCTGTTACCAGATAACACAGAGCCGAGAGAGAAGGGGAGAGCAGGTCGGTAAACTGGAGGAACCTGTGTGCACTCAGAGCTGATAAATTCTATCTTAATATCTAAATATATTTGGAAGAACTCTTCAATTACGGCTCCTTACAAGTTTAAAGCTAATCTTTGTAGTGAGACAACCCCTTTAAAAACAAATGGGGTTGATTTCTTTATAAGTTATAGGAAGCGATTAGGAATCGAGGCACAAATGAAGTTGATCATCAAAAGAGCCATTACATACCATCTATAGGAAAAAAAGGAACGGTAGCCAATAATGTAAAGCCACAAGGAAAGTAGGCTAAGTCTGAGTTGTGAGACTGTCAACCCTGGGGTGGGGAGATCATGAATACTTGTTGTGGGTACAAAATCTAAAGAGCAATTCTAGAGTAATCAAAAGTAGGATTGGGAGCAGTGGGAGTTGGATAGACTACCAAAACAGCAAAGAAATAGAGAAAAAAGGCTTGCATACATAAGCAGCAAATACCAAATTATTGGAAATATATTCTAAAATCTTGTTTTATCAGGTAAACCAGTGTCTTTCCTTTAAGGAGTTTATAAAACCCATCGTCATACTCCATATAAGGGAATCCGGAATTTATATGGAGAAAGTCTCCTGTTCTGGATCCTAATTTCTTGGTCAGTGTAAAGGGCAATTACAAAGAGTGTCCCTTGCTCTGAATGGCCTGCCCTGTCCTGCATTACATGGGGAGACCACTGACTTGAATGGGCACTGTGAAATACTTTATTTCTCCTGTGATGACGCTGCAGGGAAATTGAACACTTCGGGTGACATGTGTGTACTCAGCTGCAGCAGAAGTCTGGCGTCTTTTCATCCCGAAAACTGGCGCAGTCCAGTTTGCTATATTTTTAAGCAGGCGCACTCCAATATCAGGCGCATTACAGAGCACCCACAACACTTCGTAATGCGTCTAAGATCAGGGGCGTGCTGGAGGCATGTCGCACTAGAACCATACGAAGCTACACATGTATGACTTTTGAAAGGCAAATCCAGGCACATTCTTGCTGGAACAGGTAGACCACTTTAAAAATGGTTTACCTTAGCCAGAAATAACTAAAAAGTGCCTAATCTATGACCAGCAGTAGAATAGGTTCATAGATTCATGTGCATTTTATGCTACTAATGCGTGCAAAAAATGGTGCCTGGGCGCCAAAATACATACATGTTGCCCTTCCTGTTTAAAGTGGAGAACTCCTTGATTATCAGTCAACCATGTGTATCACTTCAAGGGAAAAAGTAAATAGTAAATGAAACCAAATATGAAACTCATTACATCTAGGTTAATGTAGGGTGTAGAGTTTAGAAGAGATGTCACCCACGGAGTCACATGAAGCAAAAATATAAATACACTAGTAAAGATCTCCACCTTGCCCTATATAGGAGGCCAGTAGGCGGTATATAAAAACAACCTGTTATGATGAATAGACCCACATGACTGTAAAATATCTGCACTGTAGAGGCAACGGTTTATCGAAGTCCCTCTAATTTCACCATAACACTATGAAGAGAAGCCTTCATCAGAATAAAAAATAACAGGGTGTCAGATAATAACATTATGTACACTTATGTAAACTGTGAGACAGTTAAAGGGAATGTGTCATCAAAAAATGAGTCATTGTTTAAGTCCCATTTTTATGTTTTATGTTATAAACACATTTTTTAGGAATTTTTGGTTGTTTATTTTTTTTTACATTTTTCAGATCACTTTCTATATTTTTTAATAATTCACAAGTCTTGCAGTTTTCACTTTGGCCACTAGGCCTTGTTTGCACTGCTTTAACAGCAGTCAGAGAGATGCTTTACATTAGCTTCATGCACATAGGAGACTTAAAGTGGTTTTGCCACGAAGTAAAATTGACGTGGAAAGTTTGAAAATTAAATAATAAACATTTTCACCATTCATCATTATTAAAAATTCTGGACCGTTTTTGTTTTAACTGCTCCTTTAGTGATCCATTGTTTACAGCTCGTCTCCAGGGGATACGACCAGGGTTGAGATCTCCTTAGTCCTGGCCGCACATGCTCAGACATCACCTCTCCTCTCAGGCAGCTACTGAGTGTTCAAACCCCAGGTGCGGTCACTCTACTCCTGTCCTCTGTTCTCCTTAGTAATTAGTCAAACAGTGCAAATAAAAAAAAAGAAACCCCAATGAGGTTTGTGCATTGATAAAGAGAAAAAAATCCACAGGTTAAGTTCCTGTAGGGATTTGAACCAAGGACCCTTGTGCTGTAAAGCAAAAATGTTACCTCTGAGCTACTTACAATTCTATACATAAACAGACCTTTCTTTGACTAGAGAGAGGAAAGGCCTGGTGATGTCATCCTGCTGGGTCACATGATATGCAATTCAAACAAATCACACACGCCCCCTTCTGAGCACACAGAGCTGAAGAGCTGAATGCAGGAGGTATGAAATGAGATCGTGGCAAAAACCCATTTAAGAATGACTCAGTCCCATTCACTTCTATATGAGAGTTTTCTAGTCATGCTCTGTGACCAGGGAAGAAATCAGTGTGCAGGGAGGTGAAAGGGTGAACTATAACTATCTCCTCCTGTGATTGGTGGATCCTGTGTTATCTATTCACACTGGTGTCTCCTTTCAGTTTGACCCTCTTTGTGCTGATAATGAGCAGACTACTGAGAATCTTTCTGTACAGAACAGGAAGTGTCAGACTATTATTAGGCTTAGTGGCCAAAGTGAAAACTGCAGGACTTAAGAACTATTAAAAATATTGAAAGTGATATGGAAAATTAAAAAACAATATAACCAAAAATTCTTAAAAAATGTGTTGAACATAAAAATGTGAGTTAAACAATAAGTCATTTTTGATGACACATTCCTTTTAAGTGACTTTAGGCACCAAAGCTGACAGGTGATTAATTGTTGCATAAGTCAATAAGATGTAACAATGCAGGCAAGAAGATACCATAGCATGATCTCGATACAGAAGAGCCAAGGAAAACAGACTTCATGCAGTTTAGGCTGTACCAATCTGTCACTCCTTAATGCTATTGAGATAGGCACTAGTGAGCAGCATGGCAGGTGGGCCTATCCTATGTAAGAAAAGTAAAGGTGCTACTGACATAATAGAAATAAGATTTATTCTGAGGATGTCTTGAGGGTAGATTTGGTTCTGCTTGTGCGGAAAGATGAAGAGCCAGGGGTGGGAGTTATAGAAGCCTGGTTATTCAGTTGTAGTTTGGCAAAGCAGGTGGGAGCACTGTATATATCACACATCCATGTAAGTCAAGACTAGTATGTGAGGGCCCTGGACGATTGGTGCTTCTGATCCCTCCAGCACTGGCTCATTTTAGGAGATGTTGACACGGGGAAAGAATTTGATTATGGCAGCAGGGGCTGTACTAGTGTTTTCCACCTGCTGTGGAGCGGCATACCAAAACTTAGGTACTCTAGACCATGGTCTTTCTTCTGCAGTACCTGGTCTGACAATGACTATCATTGCAATCCTTTCCAGTCTCAAGAAGGTCAGCAGCAGGAAACAATGCTTTTTCTGCCACATATATTTCAATGGTGCTTTTATGGCATGGAATAAATAAAAACTGTTCACGGTACTGGAGGGCCAACTACTTTCTCTGAATCTCCTACAGTAATCGAGTGAATTTTGAGGATAGCTTTCATAGCCAGGCACCCTTGACTTACAGTAGCTCACAAAAATGAGGACACCTCTCACATTTTTGTAAATGTTATGCAATATCTTTTCATAGGACAACACTGAAAATATGACACTTTGATACAATGGAAAATAGTCAGTGTACAGCTTGTATAACAGTGTAAATTTGATTTGCCACTGGCAACAAAAATGAGTACACCCCTAAGTGAAAATGGACAAATTGTGCCCAAAGTCAATATTTTGTGTGGCCACCATTATTTTCTAGCACTGCCTTAAGTTCTTGGGTATGGAGTTCACTCGAGCTTCACAGGTTGCAGCCACAGGAATCCTCTTTCACTCCTCCATGACGACATAATGGAGCTGGTGGATGTTACAGGCCTTGGCCTCTTCCACCTTCGATTTGAGGATGTCCCACAGATGATCAATAGGGTCTGGAGACATGCTTGGCCAGTCCAGCACCTTAACCATTATTTTCTTTAGCAAGGCAGTGGTCATCTTGGAGGTGTGTTTGAGGTTATTATCATGTTGGAATACTCTGCTTCAGTATGTCACAATTTCTCTGGATATGATGCTGAGCACGTGCACTCAACTTCTTTGGTCAACTATAGCAAAGCCTCTTCTGAGGGGAACCTGTCTTATTAAATCGTTGTATAGTCTTGGCCACCATGCTGCAGCTCAATTTCACGGTGCTGGCAAACTCTCATATATTCTAGTCCATCTTTATGTAGAGCAACAATAGTTTTTTCCAGATCCTCAGACAGTTCTTTGCCATGATGTGCAATGTTGAACTTTCAGTGAGCAGTATGACACCGTGTGAGAGGGATAAAATAAAATTTTATACCTATTCACACCTGAGACCTTGTAACACTAACTAGCTACATAACATTGTGGAAAGAAAATGGCAAATTTGGGTACATCTTATTCTGTCACGGTTGGAGGTAGTGGACCCTCTGGACCACCGCAAGCCATGGCTTAAGCCACGCCAGGGAGCGGAATCTAAGTAGGTCCCGGTTTTAACCAGAGCCCGCCGCAAAGTGGGATGGACTTGCTGCGGCGGGAGTCTACCAGGTCGCTACCCCTGACATGACATGACCGAGGTGTAGCGTGGTACAAAATTGGAAGGCAAGCTCATAGTCGGGGGCAGGCAGGTTGGTCAGGGCAGGCGGCAAGATTCGTGGTCGAGGGACGGAGGCAAACGGTACGGTACACGGTAATCAGAACAAGACTTAAGAGCACTTTCTCTATAGGCAATGGGCACTAAAGATCCGGCAAGGGCATCAGGAGCCGGCCCTAGGGAGCGGGGACGCGATCGCCGGGGGACAGGAGACGCCGCGGGAGCGAGGACGGGTAAGTGAGCTGGGACACGGCCGCCGGAGCCAGCGCGTCCGCTGCCCGACATGCGGGCAGCGGTGCCACCAGGCTGGGAGGCACGGGTGCACCCGCGACCCGGGTTGAGGGTCGCGGGGGCACCCGTGACAGTACCCCCCCCCCTTTTGGCCTCCCCCTCTTTCTAGCCTGAAGGGATTTCTGAACAATACTCCGGTCCAGAATATTGTCCTCTGGTTCCAGGACCTCTCCTCAGGCCCGAACCCCTTCCAGTCGATGAGGAAAAACCGTTTCCCTCTGACCATCTGCATATCCAGAACTTCTTTTACAGTGAAGACATTATAGGCGTCAGCCTCAGGGGTAGGGGAAGCAGTTTCCTGCGAGAAGCGATTTAGACTGACCGGTTTCAGAAGAGAGACATGGAAGGAGTTCGGGACCCGCATAATAGGAGGAAGATGAAGCTTATAAGTCACTGGGTTTATGCGCTGCAGCACCTCGAATGGACCCAAGAATTGAGGGCCAAGCTTGTAGCTGGGAACCTTGAGGCGGATGTACCTAGCAGACAACTATACTTTGTCTCCCGGAGAGAAAATTGGGGGAGGTCTTCGTCTCCTGTCAGCTTGCATCTTAGTGCGGGCGGAAGCCTGGAGTAGAGATTGGTGTGTCTGTCTCCAGACGGATGTCAGGTCCTGGACCAGCTCCTCCATGGCAGGGACCTTGGAGGGCACTGACAGGAGGAGGGGTGGGCGGGGATGTCGCCCATAGACAATGAAAAAGGGGGCGGCACCAGCGGATTCAGAATCTGAAGAGTTATAGGAAAACTCTGCCCATTGTAACAAATTAGACCAATCGTCCTGACGTGCAGAGATGAAGTGACGTAGGTAGTAGCCCAGTGTCTGGTTAACCCTCTCCACCTGCCCATTGGACTGAGGGTGGTACATAGGGAGCGCCACAACCTAGAAATACATTGGACCCCCCTATCCGAAACGATGTGTTGGGGAAGCCCATGCAGCTGGAAGACGTATAGAAAAAACAGGCTGGCGAGACGCGGAGCAGAGGGTAGGCCAGGCAGAGGGACAAAGTGAGACATTTTGGAGAACCGATCCGAAATCACCCAGATAACGATATTTCCAGAGGATCGAGGGAGATCGGTGACAAAGTCCATAGCCACGTGGGTCCATGGACAGCTGGGGATCGGCAGTGGCTGAAGTAGACCAGCTGGCTTGAGACGAGGCGTCTTGTTACGGGCACAGGAGACGCAGGATTCCACGAAGTCCCGAACATCTTGTGCCAGGCCGGGCCACCAATGTAATCGAGAAATGAGGGAGTAGGACTTCTGCACTCCTGGATGCCCAGCCATACGAGAACAATGACCCAACGACAATATCCTCTTCCGCAATGCCAGACGAACTTATGCCTTTCCAGGCGGAATACATCGTAGGTCTACGGGCGCAGCAGAGATGAGCCGTTCTGGAGGGATAATGTGGCGTGGAGCGGGTTCTTCCCCAATAACATCAGAGGCCTGGGAGAGAGCGTCAGCCTTGACATTTTTCTCTGCGGGGCGGAAATGGATCAGAAAGTTAAACCTGGAGAAAAAGAAGGTCCATCGAGCTTGATGTGGATTCAGCCGCTGGGCTGTTTGTAGGTAGAGAAGGTTTTAATGATCGGTGTAGATGTTAACCATATGACGGGCTCCTTCCGAGAGAAAGCGCCATTCCTCCAAGGCTAGCTTGATGGCCAGTAATTCCCGATCGCCAATGGAGTAGTTCCTCTCTGAATCAGAGAAGGTTTTGGAAAAAAACCTGCATGTGAGAGTCTTGCCTTTGGGTCCCTTTTGCAGAAGAACCGCTCCGGCCCCCACCCAGGATGCGTCCACCTCCAGAAAGAACGGTCTCTCCGTATCAGGCCGGGAGAGCACGGATGCAGAGGCAAAGGCCGACTTCAACTTAGAAAAGGCCTCCTCCGTCGCTGGCGGCCAGAGCTTTGGATTGGCATTTTTCTTGGTTAACGCCACTATAGGTGACACCAGTGAGGAAAAATGTGGTATGAACTGCCTATAGTAGTTTCACGAAACCTAGGAACCTTTGTATGGTTCGAAGACCCACAGGTCGTGGCCACTGTAGGACGGCGGACAACTTTGCAGGGTCCATCTGCAGGCCCTTATCAGAAATGATGTAGCCAAGGAAAGGAAGACTTCTCTGGTGGAACTGGCATTTTTTGATCTTGGCATAGAGGCGGTTGGCCCTTAGACGCTTGAGGACCTGTCGTATGTGCACTTGATGGGACTCAAGAACAGCAGAGAACACCAGAATGTCATCTAGATAGACGACTACGCATGTGTACAGGATATGACAAATTCTTGAAAAACGGCAGGTGCATTGCACAGCCCTAAGGGCATGACAAGGTACTCGAAGTGCCCGTCGCGGGTTTTGAATGCGGTCTTCCATTCGTCCCCGTCACATATTCGGATGAGGTTGTAAGCCACACGCAAGTCCAATTTGGTGAATATCTTGGCCACCCGAAGCCGGTCAAAGAGTTCCGTAATCAAGGGCAATGGGTACCGATTTTTTACGGCAATCTTGTTGAGGCCCTGATAATCAATACACGGTCGTAGAGGTCCATCCTTCTTTGTCACGAAAAAGAACCCGGCTCCAGCCGGAGAGGAGGACTTACCAATAAACCCCCTCTGGAGATTCTGCTTGATGTAGGTGGACATAGCCAAGGTCTCAGGCACCGACAGAGGGTAAACCCTGCCCCGTGGAGGAGATGTTCCGGGCAGAAGGTCAATAGGCAGTCATAGGAGCGATGAAGAGGCAAGGTCTCAGCTTGCTTCTCAGCGAAGACGTCAGCAAATTCTTGATACGGAGCGGGAAGGCCCGCTAGAGGCTTAGACGGTACTGGAGAAGCGGTAAGCACTGGGTGAGGTGCCACCAAACAGCGAAACCGACATTCTGGTCCTCAACGCTAGACTTCGCCCGTCTGCCAGTTGAGCACAGGGGCATGGTGCTGCAGCCACGGAAGCCCCAGAAGGATGGAAAAGAATGACCAAGTAGCACATAGAATGTAAGTCTCTCCCTATGTAGTGCCCCTACTTGAAGGAACAGAGGCTCAGTCCGGTACCGAACTGGATCGCTGAGGATCTCCCCACTGACAGAGGTGATGGCCAGAGGTTTCTCCAAGCGAACCACGGGAAGCTTATGCTGAGACACCAGGGAAGCGTCCAAGAAATTTCCAGCCGACCCAGAGTCCAAGAAGGCTGAGGCTTGAAAGCGGGTGCCCGGCCCAGTGCCGAGTAGAACGAGTATGGTCAAACGAGCAGAGGCCTTGCTTTCACCTAGGAATGCCTCTCCCACGAATCCTAGATGCGTGCTTTTCCCGAACACTGAGGACGAAGGGGGCAGCCCCAGCGGAAATGTTCGGGGCTGGCACAATAGAGGCACAGGTTTTCTTCTCGCCGCCGGGTCAGCTTCTGGGGGGTCAAGTGAGCTCTGTCCACTTGCATGGGTTCCTCAGTAGCAGGCAAGGAGGACAACTGTGGCGGCCCCTGGAATACAGGAGCTAGGCGGGGAAAACCGACGACCTCTGGCAGGTTCGCGTTCCTGGCATAGCTCTTTTCGCCATTCAGACAAACGGATATCGATCCGAGTGGCCAAAGAAAGGAGGTCACTCAAGGAGGAAGGTGGATCACGGGTAGATAAGGCATCCTTGATCTGGCTGGAGTGGTGGCTAAGGTCGCATTGTTCCATGACAGTTCCGAGGTCAGGGTGCGGAACTATACCGCGTAATCACCCACTGAGGAGTCACCTTGATGCAGATTTAGTAAGGCGGTTTCAGCAGAAGAGGCTCGGGCAGGTTCCTCAAACACACTGCGGAACTCGGTGAGGAAGACAGCGAGGGTAGCCGTGACCGGATCATCTCTGTCCCACAGAGGGGTAGCCCAGGCCAGGGATTTCCCGGAGAGAAGGCTGACCACAAATGCGACCATTGACTTTTCCGTAGGGAATTGGTTCCCCATTAGCTCGATGTGCAGGGAACATTGGGTGATGAAGCCCCTGCACGTCTTGGAGTCCCCATCAAACTTGGACGGTATAGACAGACGGAGCCTTGGACCAGCAGCCGGTGTGGAAGCCGAAGGTGCAGCGGACACCATGAGAGCGGGTTGTTGCTGCTGGGTGGCCAGGCACTGCTGCATCATCGCGGAGAAATGGCTGAGTTGCTGGGCCTGCTGAGTGATCTGCTGGGATTGCTGTGCCACAATGGTGGTTAGATCAGCGACGCTGGGCAGAGGCACCTTGGTGAGATCCATGGCTGGATCTTACTGTCACGGTTGGAGGTAGTGGATCCTCTGGATCACTGCAAGCGATGGCGTAAGCCACGCCAGGGAGCGGAATCTAAGTAGGTCCCGGTTTTCACCAGAGCCCACCGCAAAGCGGGATGGACTTGCTGCGGCGGGAGTCTAACAGGTCGCTACCCCTGACGTGACTTGCTTGCGGTGGCAGTCGTGGTGTAGCGTGGTACAAAATCGGAAGGCAGGCTCATAGTCGGGGACAGGCAGCATGGTTCGTGGTCGTGGACAGTCAGGAATGTCAGGACAGGCGGCAAGATTTATGGTCGAGGGACGGAGGCAAACGGTATGGTACACGGTAATCAGAACAAGACTTAGGAACACTTTCTCAATAGGCAATGGGCACTAAAGATCTGGCAAGGGCATCAGGAAGAGGCAGGCTTAAATAAGGGCAGCAGCCGGCAATACCCAATTACCGGCGCGCTGGCCCTTTAAATTAAACAGAGCGTCCCCGCTCCCTAGGGCGCGTGCGTCGGGGACAAGAGACGCCGCGGGAGCGAGGACGGGTAAGTGAGCCGGGACACGGCTGCCGGAGCCAGCGCACCGCTGCCCGTGACATGCGGGCAGCGGTGCCGCCAGGCTGGGAGGCATGGGGGCGCCCAAGACCCGGGTTGAGGGTCGCGGGGACACCCATGACATATTCCATTATCACCTAGGGGTGTACTCACTTTTGTTTCCAGTGATTTATTCATTGTTATCTGTGTGTTGAGTTATTTTGAAGGCACATCAATGCTGTACACTGTCTACTTTACATTTTATCAAAGTGTCAAATATTTACAAAAATATGAGGGAAGTACTTACTTTTGTGAAATACGGTAAGTCACAAATGGGAATGCTATCTTCATATGTACTTTAAAGACTTTTTGCCATCTGGTAAAGTCCCTTCTGAAGCCACCTTGTAAGTTGATTTAAAGCAAGCCTCACAGAACAGGGAGCATACTCACATGGTTATGTATGGAACTGCCCCATGGGAATGGGAAGAACTGCACAAGCCGGAAATCTCCCATTCCTCTGAGGCTGGCTTATAGCGAGGTATTTGCCTGCCTCAGAAGGGGTTTTACCAAATGGCAAAACTCCTTTAAATGAAGGAATATTTTTGTTAAAACCAATATTTCCATATTTATGTAAAACTATTTTTTTTTTAATTTTTGGCATTTTTTTTTTATTTCTGCATTCCTTTGCAATTAAAAATGACATACACTACCATTCAAAAGATTGGGGTCACCAAGACAATTTTGCGTTTTTCCTGAAAACTCATACTTTTATTTATCAAATGAGTTGCAAAATGAATAGAAATATAGTCCAGACATTGACAAGGTCAGAAATATTTTTTTCTTTGAAATGCTCCCTTTGCAGCAATTCCAGCATTGCAAACCTTTGGGACTTTAATTTGCTGAGGTAATCAGGAGAAATTTCCCCCTATGCTTCCAGAAGCCCCTCCCACAAGTTGGACTGGCTTGATGGGCACTTTTTGCGTACACTACGGTCAAGCTGCTCCCACAACAGTTCAATGGGGTTGAGATCTGGTGACTGAGCTGTCCACTCCATTACAGTAAGAATACCAGCTGCCTGCTTCCTCCCTAAATAGTTCTTGCATAATTTGGAGGTGTGCTTTGGGTCATTGTCCTGTTGCAGGGTGAAATTGGCTCCAATCAAGCTCTGTACACAGGGTATGGCATGGCGTTGCAAAATGGAGTAATAGCCTTCCTTATTCAAAATCCCTTTTACCTTTTACAAATCTCCCACTTTACCACCACCAAAACAACCCCAGACCATCACATTCCCTCCCCATGCTTAACAGATGGCGACAGGCACTCTTCCAGCTTCTTTTCAGTTGTTCTGAGTCTCACAACTGTTCTTCTGTGTGATCCAAAGACCTCAAACTTCGATTCGTCTGTCCATAACACTTTTTTACAATCTTCCTCTGTCCAATGCCTGTGTTCTTTAGCCCATATTAATCTTTTCCTTTTATTAGCCAGTTTCAGATATGGCTTTTTCTTTGCCACTCTGCCCTGAATGCCAGCATCCCGGAGTCGCCTCTTCACTGAAGATGTTGACACTGGCGTTTTGCTGGTACTATTTAATGAAGCTAACAGTTGAGGACCTGTGAGGCGTCGATTTCTCAAACTAAAGACTCTAATGTACTTGTCTTATTGGTCAGTTGTGCAGCAGGGCCTTCCACTTCTCTTTCTATTCTGGTTAAAGCATGTTTGTGCTCTCCTCTGAAAGGAGTAGTACACACCGTTGTAGGAAATCTTCAGTTTCTTGGCAATTTCTCCCATGGAATAGCCTTCATCTCTCAGAACAAGAATTGACTGTCGAGTTTCACATGAAAGTTCTCTTTTTCTGGCCATTTTGCGAGTTTAATCGAACCAACAAATGTAATGCTCCAGATTCTGAACTAGCTCAAAGGAAGGTCAGTTTTATAGCTTCTCTAATCAGCAAAACTGTTTTCAGCTGTGCTAAAAACTTGCACAAGGGTTTTCAAGGGTGTTCAAAATATCCAATAGCTCTCTTACACAGTTAGCAAACACAATGTACCATTAGAACACTGGAGTAATGGTTATTGGAAAAGGGCCTCTATACACCTATATAGATATTGCATTAACAACCAGATGTTTGCAGCTAGACTAGTTATTTACCACATTAACAATGTATAGAGTGTATTTCTGATTCATTTAATGTTAGCTAGAAAAAACTGTGCTTTTCTTTCAAAAATAAGGAAATTTCTAAGTGACCCCAAACTTTTGAACGGTAGTGTATAAAATATTGTCCTTCTCTAGCTGTGAGAGAGAACTTTTGAATGGCAGGGCAGACTAATCTCACTTTACTTCTGAATTCTCATTAAAAAGTAATAATGACATAATGATTGTTCTATTAATCTTTGCAGAGGGATAGATAAGATTATAATAGACCAGAAGCAATACATGAAAGGAAAATAGGGTAATCTTTTTCTACACTGAAGAGGGGCAGAGTTCTTCATACTTCTGATAATTGCTGATAATATCTATGCTTCTCAGACCAGAGGCAACCAGAAAGAAGGACCATCAAGCAATCCTCTATCTGCTGTCCTATCAGAGCTTCCAGAAGGGAAATCAAAGAGAGTAATATTAATAGGGGAACTTTAAAAAAAATTATACAAAAAACTCAACCACTAAGTTAAAGAAAAATCATATAGTAGTCGTATATTGCTTGTCAATATGTGAAAAGAAAAAACATCCTGTGACTATGTGATAAATATATAAGGTAGGAATATCCTTTAATTCATTTTTCAGAGGGTAAATGGTCAAAAAAATGCCCTTCTGCCACTGTGAAATTTTCTGCACTGTTTACCTTGTTCTATTTTAGTTTTATACAAGAGATCAGAGGGTTCTTTGATCTCGGCCATTGCAAAGGGAGCCCTGCTGTCAACTACAGTCAAGCTCCTATGGTGAACACTTCTGTTTCTGTGCGATCTTGAGGAAGTACAAGTACATTCTTTTGCTGTACGTCTGTTTGTGGGATGTGGTTAAAAGCCAAACAAATAATAAAATATAATGTGTAGTAACAAAAATTATGTATTGTTCTCTTTCAATACGTTATACTTGATAATTTGTGTACAGAAATATTATTTGGTGTAATGTCACAGGGCAGTTCAAAAAGATTCTATATCATGTGGAAAAGCTAAAGTGTGTACCAATATGTAAGCAGGACGCGTCGCAGAGCACCGTCTGATGTAATGCAATTAATTCCCAGCAAGAGAACCTGCAACCCAATCATAATTTAATGCACCGTGCAAATAACGTAATTTGCTAATTGTTATTTGAGTTTTGTCTGTAACACTTTTCAAGGTTATTTTTTTTGCATACATTAAAAGTAAGAGTCCACACTGTTGAATACAAGTACAGCTAATTATTCACAATTGTTCCGCAATATGTTTAATAACCTTGGGTATTATCTGCATTGTTTCAAATTATAAAGCTCGGATCTCAAGAGGACACTAAAAATGGTCAAGGTTGCTGGAAAAGCAAATGAATCACTGTTTCTTTGTATCTAGGCAATTGTTTGACGTTATGTATTAGATAATGTTCACATGATGAACACGTCAAAATCCACATGAAAATTTAGTCCAATCCATTTGAATGGGCACACCGCGATATAGATTGCACTGTGAACTATAATGTGGATCTCTTAACACCGTAGATTTCAAATCCGTGCTCGAAATCTGCATTGAACAGAAGTAACATGGATTAACCCCATTGAAATGGAGCTAAAGAGCATTTAAATCATAGGCGAAAACTGCCTTTTCACAGTTAAAATCCAAGGTATTGCCTCAGAATTCTGCTTTGGATTCCACATTAGTTTTTTCCATTTTCAAAAAAGTTAGTGTGTCAACATACCTAAAGTGCTATCTAACCCATATTGCTATGCCACAAGAACTTCCCATTGAGAGATGACTTTCTCGTTTTTTCACCTCTCCTGACATGTCTGTTTTAGTAAATAACCAACTAAGTTATAGGATAGGTTTTTGTGCTGAAAGTGGCCTTTTTTTGTCCCCACATAGTAGGTAGACCCCCTCTGTAGTATGTAAATACACTCCTTATTTTGTAGGTAGACTCTGTGGTATTAGGTAGGTAACCCCTCCAAATTAGGTAGGAAGCCCTTCCAAAGGAGGTCGGTAGGCAGCCCTTTACATTAGGCTGGCAAAAAGGTAGGTAGACCATTCTTTTTGGTAGCTAGCCTCCCAAATTAGGTAAACTAATAGGATGGAAGACCGCTAAAAATTAGGTAAGCAGATTATTGTAGCCCCATTAGTAAATTAACTGTCACCTTCCTTATTGTGCCCCCTTAGGTATAATAAAAAAATAAATAAATTCATTTGTGCCCTTGAAGCTGTTCCAGTTTTTGGTTGTTATTGACTGTCCTCCAGAACCTGACTCCACACTCCTGTTGGTTTACGTCCAGCAGTAACAACTGCTCTTTTTTCTTTCACAATTTAATAAAGATTTACATTTTTATACTATACTTATTACCACTTTTTGGTTGCCACAAATACCTATGTATCATCCCAACCTCTTATAGATCTCAGGCCTAAAGCAGCCTGAAGCCTACAAGATTAAGTGGCGGGACAATAACCATGCATCAATGGGTGTATATGCAAACCGTTAAAAAGCAGTGCCGACCTGGATCTTCACTGACCCCCCATTGATGCTGTGAGAAATCAGCACTTTCTTGGTTCCGCTCCTGACTACTTTTCTTTGAACTTAATTATTACTGATACTAAATAAGTCATGAGACAAGGGATCAGGGGAGGAAGCAAAAAAGTCCTGGATGCCAGCAGAACCACAGTGGCCCAGCAATGCAGACTCAGACTAACATGTAGTCAACATCCAGGACCTAAAGAAGTAAAGAAAGTCAGAGTCTCCACTGCTAGACCCCCATCATGCGGAGCAAAATGAAGAGCCAAGCTTGCGCACGACTCTCCATTCTGTTCTATAGGAGTTCTGAGTACAGGTGAGAGGTGTGCTGTGCTCAGATCAGCCATAAAACGGAATTGAGAGTCATGCACAAGCGAAACTGGCTTTCCATTCTGTTCCATAACTTTTGAGGTCCCATTCTTAGTTAGGTGCAGATCCCAGAGGTCAGACCTTCACCTATCAGACTTTGGTGGCTTATCTAGCGATATGCCGTCAAAGTCTATGGTGGGAGCACTCCTTTAAACAATACCAACAGAATACTTACTAACTGCTGTATTTCACTATGTCTTATAGAAGAGCATTTACTCATTGCATGCAAAAATTACTTAGTTACTATATTTGAGATCAAAGCCCCAAATGTCATACCCTTCTAAATTTATGCTTTATTATAAGGGTTTTAAGAGAGAAATCTGCATCTTTAGTTACCTTGGAGACAAATAGCTCTAAACTGTCACATTTTTATAGTAATGGAAATTGATTCATACCTTGCTCAGATAAATAGAACAGAAGAACATTAGTCAAAGTACTTTATTCAACAAAAACCTCTTTAAACACATGAAAGGAAACACCTTTCTATTTATAAGCATTGTGATATTTCAAAACCTAGGTGGATTCAAATCCCTTAATTCATTTCACTTGAGGTATGTGAAAATGATTGAAAACACTGTATATGGGAAGAACCGAACCAGGATTTCAGTGACATGCTTAAGTATAGTGGAAATCTGAATTATTTCAGCATTGTACTAATTTTTAGCGCACCTTTGTGCGGTATCATTGAAAGATTTGTCTATCTAAAGGATCAGTTCTGACATTTGTTTCTATCTTCTGCTGTAGTTTTGCCATTGCTCTGTGCAAATTAGAAAATTTTGCTTGAACCAAGGGTTAAAGAGGTTGAACCACCATCAAGGTTACACATACATTGCACATTTAGTTAAATGATATATGTGTTAGAGAAAAATAACCCTCACTTCCCTAACTTTTTGTCCTTACCCCTATTTCCCATTAGTGGGTAAGGCTTCATGTTTGTTACATAACTATTTCTCAACTAACCAGAAGTACAGTTCGTACCACCCCCTTACCTCTAGGGCCGCTCTCTTGTGGCAGTTAGTAGCTGTGCAAAGGTGCTCAGAAGTACCCACTGGGCATCCCCGTCCAGATAAGAAAAAAAGCACCAGGTCATAACTGCTATCAACAAGGGATACAAGTTAAATCAATCAGGCTGTGGAGGTAGGAATGTTGTATAAACATTGTTCATTTTGGATAACTACATATATTTGCAAAGTTTGTTTTTGGTAATATCTATTCAATAGGATTTCATTTCTGTTGTGGCATAACCCATTTGAAGATTAAAAAGAGCTGAATTTTTCCTTTATTGGTTTATCTGTGATGATAACATAGGTCAGTGCTCTCCCAAGTGTGCAATTCTATACACTGGGGTCACTTGAACGGTCTGGGATGCGGGGAGGAGGGATAGTAGGCTTGGGTGCAATTTGGGGCGTTGAATAAATATAAAGGGGATGATGGAAGAAAGAAGGTAAGAACATTTTGAAAAATCATTTGCACATGTTTCATGTCTTGTTTGACATAGAGTGGAAGGGATTGTCCAACTTAATTTTTTTTGCTAATTAACTTCACTATATTAGTTATTAAAATTAATGTTTTTAAATAAATGCCTATCATACCTTCTTTTCAAAAATGTTTACAAAGCAGGCAGTAATTATGATGATGACAGCTTCTACAGTATTAGGTGCACCTGTCTTCTGAACAGCTGTTGGGCATGTGCACTGTTCAGGAGGTGGGTGCATCTAGTAATTTCCAGTAATACAGGGTCACTTTTGAACAGTGTGCTGTTCTGGTCAGGGAGAGAGATGTGCAGCTCCTGTATGGAAGAATGTAGATTTCTTATGGGGCACTGAATATTTTTTTGCACATGGAGTGTTAGGCCAAAAAAGTTTGGGAATCTCTCACATAGCTCATGTTTAGTATCTTTATGATTTTCAAGAGGTTATATAATGTATAAAAGGATGACAGTTATGGTTCTGTATAGGGTCGGAGTCACATTACATAATATCATATAATAGTTGTGTAACGGCTAGAGTAGGGTATCCACTGTACCACTGCAGGTGATGGTGTATGCCGCACCAAGGAGTGGAGTCTAAGGGGCTGCTGGTTTTTACCATAGCCCATCACAAAGCGAGTTGGATTTGCAGCCACAAGCGAATTCCCAGGCCGCTACCCCTTGCGTGATTTGCCTGCAGTGGTGGTTGAGGTGTGGCATGGTACAGAATCGCTAGGCTGGCTCGTAGTTGGGGACAGGCAGGAAGGAAAGGACAAACGTCAAAGGTTCGTAGTCGAGGGATGGAGGGAATAGGTATGGTACACGGTATAGCAATGGAACACTCTGGAATGCTTTTTACTGTAGGCACGAGCCACTTTAGATCCTGCAGAGAAGTGGTGGAAATGTCCCGGATATATCGGGTCCTTCACGTCCCATGACCTTTCTGCTGGCATGAACCTCTTCCAATCGATGAGAAAATGTCGCCTCCCTCTGATCGTCTTCATAGCTGAGATTTCTTTCACCACAAAACATTGTGGAATCAGCTTCAGGAGAAGGGGAGATGAGAAACGGTTTAGGACTAGAGGTTTCAGCTGGGAAACATGGAAAGAGTTCAGGATATGCATAGTAGGCGGAAGCCGGGGCTTATAGGCCACTGGGTTGATACGCTTCAGTACCTAGAATGGTGTCCAGAGGTGAGGGCCCAGTTTGTAACTGGGGATCTTGAGCCAGATGTATTTGGCCAACAGCCACACTTTGTTTCCAGGAGCAAAGGATGGGAAGGTCTCCTTTTGTTGTCCGCTTCAGCTGTCATATGGGCCGATGCTCATTGCATGTCTGGCATGTCTGGTCCCAAATAGACGTCAAAACCCGAACCAGGACATCCACAGTAGGAACCTCGGAAAACAACGACAGGAGGAGAAAGGGGAAACAACAGCAGACTCTGAATCAAAAGAGTTGTAAGAAAACTCTGCCTATGGCAGCAGGCTGGACCAGTCATCTTGCCTTGTCGAGATGAAGTGGCATAAGTAGTTGCCAAGGAACTGATTGAGTCTTTCTACCTGACCATTCATCTACGGATGGTAGGCCGAGGAAAAATCCAACTTCACCTGTAGTTGGGAGCAGAGTGTGCACCAGAATCTTGAGAAACATTGGACCCCTCCAGTCCGAGTCAATATGCAAATAGAAGATATGCACAAAAAAAAAGGTTGGAGAGGCGTGGAGCAGAGGGTAATCCTGACAGCTGAACCCCCCCCCCCCCCCCCCCAAAGGTACATTGTGGACTTTTTGAAAAACCATCAAGTGACCACCCAAAAATAGTTACTACGGTTAGGATTGGCAGATCATTATGAAGTCCTATGTGAGACCATAGAGAATTGGGGGTTGGCAGAGGTTGTAGCAAATCGGCCGGTTTGTCGTGAGGTGGCTTGTCGCACAGGTGGTACAGGATTCCATGAATTCTTGGTATCTATCGCAAGATCGGACCCCCAATAGAAGTGGGAGATTTGATGTTTTTGATTTGTGGGCACTGGGGTGCTCAGCTTCAGAGTCAATGTTATTCATTCAGAATTTCTTCCGGAGGTGCCGGGCGCACATACGTACTTTCCCGGGGCGGGGGAAACATGTTGGAAGGCAATGGGAGCTGCGGAAATCAAGCATTCAGGGGACACAATGTGCTGAGGGACTACTTCTTCCCCGATCAAATCAGAAGAACGGGAGAGGATATAGGCCTTGAGGTTTTTCTCTTTGGGATGAAAATGAATCAAGAAGTTGATCCGCAAGAAGAAAAGGAACCACCTAGCTTGGCACGGTATTGGAGATTTTTGGGGTCAGTGTAAATGTTGATCAGATGCCGAGCTGCCTCCAGGAGGTGGCATCATTTTTCCATGAACAGTTTGATGGCCAGCAATTCCCGGCCCCATTGGTGTATTCTTTTCAAACTGGAGAGAGAAAACGTTTTGGAAAAGAATCCACATGAGGGTCTTATCTTTAGGACCTTTTTGTGTGAGACCTGCTCCAGCGACCACAGAAAAAGCATCAACTTTTAAGGAGAAGGGCTTCTCAATATCTAGTCGGGACAGAATAGGTGCAGAGGAGAACTTTAACTTAGAGACTTTAACTTAGAGAGCACCTCTTCGGCCACCGGAGGCTATAGCTTTGGGCTGGCATTCTTCCTGGTGAGCGCCACGATTGGTGCCACCAGCATAGAGAAATGTGGGATGTACTGACGGTAGTAATTGTCAAAGCGCAGAAACAACTGCATGGCCACGAAAGACCGTCCGTGCAATGTTGAGTTACCCGATATAAATGGATGAGGCACTGACTCCAAACTTGGCGTAGAGGTGATTAGCACGTAGATGCCTCAGCACCTGGTGCACATGGTGACCGTTGAGAATCCGGATCGGTGAGAAATCTGGATGTCATCGAGGTAGACAACACAGGTGTAGGGAAGGTCCCTGAATATGTTGTTGACAAATTGTTGGAAAGCCGCCGGAGTGGTGCTTTGAACAGACCAAGAGGCAGGGGCGTAACTTTGGTTCAAAAAGTGGGGGGGACGACCAATTTTCCCTCTCATCCCCTATCTTCCTATCCCTCCCTCCTTCACTCGCCTTCCCTTTCACTTCCTCTCCCTTCCCTTCTCTCCTCTCTCTTCAGTGAAGTGGCACCCTCTAACCCAGCTAGGAGGTCTGAGGGAGTGCTATGAGCTCCCCCAGCAGGTCCGGGCAAGTCCTTATGAAAACCCACTTGGTGAAATTTCCGTAAGTTTTTGAGTGGCCCTCTAATTACTGAAGTTTGGAGCCGGACTGGGACTAAAAAGCAGCCCTGGCAATGAAACCGAACCAGCCCACCTACAATATTTCCCCCTCCAGATGGAAATAAAAATGTTGTGCAATGCAGCAGATTTCGCTTAACCCACCCATCCCCCGTCACTACTCCATTACATTTGCTATACACACAACAGAATGAGGAAAATAAAAGAACCCAATCTCACTGTTCCCTTAGGAATCACTTATGTTACATACTGTACCCCAAAATGTATTTTTTTAAACATACCAAACACCAAAATGACATCACTGACTGACCCCAGAAAAGAATTATATTAAACATGGGAGCCACAGAAATTAAAATTACTAACTGGACCTTAGAAATGAATTGCCATTTACTCAAAAAATAATATAATTCACTGTACCCAAAATGTATTCATTACACACTGAACCCTAGAAATGAATTACATCACTCACTGTACTTCAGAAATGACATCACAACATACCCCAGAGATTACATGACTCACTGTACCCCAGAGATTACATTACATTACTCACTGTACCCCAGAGATTACTACATTACACACCTTACTTCAAAGATTACATTACTCACTGTACCTTAGAGAAATTTCTACGTTACCCACGTACCCCAGAGATTATTTTTACACTGTACCCAGCCCAGATATTACTGCATTATTCACCATACCACAGATACCACTACATTACACAATGTACAACAGAAATTATATTACACCATACCCCAGAGATTGCAATAGAAAAAGAGAGAGAAAGCGCTTCCTAGCGCAAGTACTGCGTCTTGGATATAGCAATTAGTATATAATTTCCTATACACTAACTTTAATGAGTTGTGCAGGAAGAGGCACAACACTCAGAAGAGCCTTCAGTTAATTGAAGAACTGACGGTGGTGAGGATCGCTGCTGTCTGGTTGTAAAGCCCTGGAGCCGTCATGGAGCCGGGTATGTAGATATGGGAGGTTAAAGGAATATCCATGAATTACTACTGATTCCCATAGTTCAACCACCCAAAGACTGTGCTGAACCTCTTATTCTGTTATCAGGATTGTATTCTTTTCAAGAAATAAAATTCTGGTAACACTGTACCCCAGAGATTACATTTCACACTGTACCCCAGAAATTAGATTACATTACTCACTGTCCCCCAGAGATTACTTTAAGCAATGTACAGCAGAGATTATATTACACCATACCCCAGAGATTATTACATTACACACTGTACCCCAGAGATTACATTACACACTGTACAACAGAGATTACACAGTACCCCAGAGACTACATTAGACAAGGTACCCCAGAAATTGTGTGTATATATATATATATAATATAATATATATATATATAATATATATACACATATATTGAAAAACAGACACACTACACACTGGGGTGAGCTCACATGATGGTTTTTTCGGCACTGACAGTGTTGTTTACTTTTTGGAAATTTTGGCGCTTGCAAAGAAAATTCCGATGAACAAACAGCCCAGTTTTGCCCAAGGCAGATTTCTCCCTCTATCCATTAGTGCTGTTGGTGCATAAAACACCTCGAAGAATTCTGTGTAGGCGCTGACAGTACGTACTGAAAATACTCAAGTAAAATCAGTGTAATCTAAACAACGACACTGAGTTTACATAGGGTATAATGTAAATTTAGTTTTCCCGCCGGATTGGACGCTGGGTTTTGAGGCAGATCCCGCACTGAATCCGTCCCAGAACCAGCATCATAGCTTCTGCATGAATGTACACTTAAGGTATGTTCACAAGGCGTATAACGGGGCATACTGTGCCTTCTGCTATATGCTGGGTGTTTTAGAAGTACACGCTGGCCAGTCCACACTTCTAAAATGCTGCGGGAACAGCCCCATTCACTTTCATTTTCCCCGGCGCATAAGTGCAGGGAAGAAGTGACACGGCTAGACACAAGGCTGTACAGTATATACACATCTCACATATACAGTACATACCCTACTCACATGCACACACAATGTCTAGTGCCTTTGCCCCCTCCTTACCTGTCTCCTGTAGTCTGGTGTCGTTGGCATTCGGCAGGAGCTTCCCTTCTTCTCTGATGAGGGCTAGCATAGGGTAAGTGGTATACAATGGGAGGGAAATATAAAGCCCCAGATACAGAGTGTTCTGATTGGTGAAGCAACCACTGCTGAATCCTGCTCTACCAATCAGCACTGCTCTCACTCTGCACTGACACTTGAGGCTGCTACTTACTCTATCCCTCCAAGACGCACAGAAATATAGGAGGCAAAGGTTTACTTTCTCTGCACACTGCTCTCCCCACTTACCGTATTCTCATGCTTTCATATAGATTATTTTATTTGAAGTGGCTAAAAAGTGGGGGAGGGGAGAGCAACACAATAGAATGCAATCTTCTCCTTGTGTTACGCCTCCATGTGATACTGGTTCAGTATAATACTGAATGGGATCACTCAGTAGTTCCCCACTGATGGAGGAGATTAAGAGAGGTTTGACCAGGCGGACCACCGGGGTGATATTTTTCACCATGAAGCATATGAATTTTTCCCTTGATCTGGAATCCAGAAAAGCAGATGCCTGAAATAAGACTTCAGACCTGGTTGAGATCTGCACCGGCATTGTTAGACATGGAGAGGGATTATTAACACCTAGGGACGCCTCTCCCATGTAACCTAGGTGTGTGCGTTTCCGGACTTTGGGGGACTTTGTGGGCAGTTTTCTGTGGTATGTTCGGGGGCGGCACATAAAGACACAGATTCTCCTCCCGACAGCGGACAACTCTTGCTGGGTCAGGTTGGCCCTGTCCACTTGCATGGGCTCCTCAGCAGAATGATACAGTGGAGGCCTCTGGAACACCGGAGCAAGATTTGGTAGCCGTTTTAACCAAACCAACACATTCGAAGGGGAGCTCCTACTGCCTTCAGAAACCACGAAATGTGATGGAAAGGGAATCGGGTCACCAAGGAAAAGGAGCCCCTGTGCAGCCAGCACGTCCTCCACTCTGCTGGAGAGGCCCTTTTTGAATGCGGCTCTGAGGGCTGCATTATTCCAGGACAATTCCGAGGCCAGGATGTGGAATTGTATGGCATATTCTCTCACAGAGGAATCTACTTGATATATGTCTAACAGAGCGGTCTCGGCTGGGGACGCCCAGACTGGTTCCTCAAAGACACTGCGTTTTTTTTTTCGGGAAACAAAGAGGTTGGCCTGACTGGATCACTCTTTCTCAAAAGGCTTGCCCAACCAGGCTTCTCCCAGAAAAAGCTGACTATGAAACCCCATATAAACCTTTTGGTAAAACTGACGGGCCCATAGTTCCAAGGTGGGGACCGGGGTGATGAAGCCCCTGCAGGCCTTAGAGTCCCCATCAAACTTTCTCAGCACACACAAGTCTAGTTTAGGTCCAACGGACACCGCAGGAGCCATTGAGGAAGGGAACCACAGGAGATGGCTGTCGCTGGGTAAAGAACTGCCCATCATTGCGTCAACGGGTTTTTAACTGCTGTGCCTGTTAAATGACTGCTGCCCACAGGGGCCACGACCCCGGGCAGGGGCCCCTTTGGGCGGGATCCAATGGCCTAATCAACTGAAATGGCTGGATGTGATCAATGTACCACGCAGGGAGGGTGTAAGCCAGGGAGTGAAGTCTAAGGGTCCGCTTGTTTTCACCATAGCCCGCCGCAAAGTGGGTTGGGCTTGCTGTGGCCAATGAACCCTCAGATCACTACCCTTGGCACGACTTGCCTGCAGTGGTGACCAAGGTGTGGTGTTTTTCTGAACACCTTGAAATATTCACAGATATTTTTATTTTGGGGGGCGCTTTATATGATTTTTCGTTTTTTGGGGATGGTATAAAAAAATTATTCATGGATTTTGTATCTAACTTAAGATAAAAAATTTGGGGGATGAAATTCACATTTAAAATTTCATCGGAGAAATTTAAATTTTTTGGATTTTAAAATTATTTTGGATGAAAATAACGATTCAACAAAGATTTTTGGGAAAATACGGCAACAATAGTTTGACATTTCATAGTTGCACCACCTTCAAAAAAAAAGGGTTTCCCCAAGGCCAATTTCTTGGGGCTCGTAAAAATTGTTCACTGAGGATTCAATGAAAATGTAAAAATTTTAAAAATGCACTTTTTCAGGCAGGGTTTATCCTAAAACTTTTTTGGAAGGCTTTAATAGGGCTTTAAACCTGCAGAGGCATTTTTTAATCAGAAAAAAGAAAAAAAGAAAAAAAACGATTTAATTTCTTTGTATAGGTACCTTTGATGAAGAGCTAATGAAATGAGAGCTATACTTAGAAACATTGCACATTCTGAAGGCAGATCCAGTATCCGAGGTGATTTCAAAATACCCTAGGCCCAATTAAAAAAGGGAAGAAATTTTGGGGGATAAATTTTGTACAAATCATTTTGGGGAGATGGCAAAAAAACATGGTTGCAGTCTCCGTGGAGGCTCATATCCCTGTGGCAACTTTCATTCTGCCATTCAAAATGGAAACTAAAGTTTTTTTAATCCCATTGATAAGGAAAAATTTTGGAATAAGAAATTCTTTAATTTGTAAAACCAAGGGGGGGTTTTAAAGGGCTATGTGTCCCGCCCCAAATCTATGGGGGAAAAACCATACAGGAGTTTCTCGCGATCTCGAAACACGAGTATATTAAAACTAAGTCACACCCCCTACAAACACTTTTTTGGAAGTAAAATAATGGCGAAATAGGGGTTGCAAAAAATTTTGGGGCATATGTGAAAAAAGCTAGGGAAAGAAAGGGGGATTTTGGGTGTAGTTTTGTTCAGGGAAAAAGCAAGATGGATACACAGACCAATACATTGAAACCAAAGCCTAAATGAAGGGGTTTTCATTTCGGTTTATTTGATCTTGCTGATTCCCTATAAATAATTTTTTGAAGAAACATGATATATTATTAAGTAGGGCAAAGGGAAAATAGCACAGTTTTAATATATGACTTTGGAAGCACAGAGTTCATATAGTTTTTTTTTTCCCTCCCCCCTCCCTTCCATCTCCCTCGCCCCTTCCCCCCCCCCCCCCCCTTTCCCCCCCCCCCTCTCCCCCCCTTTTTTCCTTAAAAGTTTTCCCATTGCCCGGGCCGAAAAGATACAGATATTCACACGTGAGGCCACGGTTTTTTTTAAAAAAATTAGGGAGCATGTATATTGTTTTTTGCAAGGACTATTCATGATGTACCGATGTAAAATTTATTGTTTTTCCCCTTGCAGCGCGGTCAGTGGAGGCGGATCAGCTGGATGTGGGGGCCCTTTGAGGGTACGGAGTTTTTACATGCCCATTGTGATATGGTGGATTGAATGGCTAGCTGTGAGCCTAGGGGAGAATCTTCAATGGGGAACTTGTAGGGCAACTGTGGAGGGAAAGGAGGGCTAGCCCTAGAGCCACGTTTTATTAAAATGATATGAATATTAAAATGGAAAGAGAATAGTTTATAATATAGCTTTAGACAATATAAAACAATGCAGTGGGAAAATGTATTTTAAAGGGCCTGCAGCTCTATTGGAATGAATATGCATATTAAAAAACAAGAGAAGAGCTTTTTGGAAGATAATATGAAAAGTGGGCTTTTTTCAGTGGGGTTTTATATTCCCAAAAATATCATATTTGATATTTAAGAGAAAGGGCTTAGGGGAAATTTCAAAGAGGGGAGTTGCTGTGTAATGTGATACCTATCTGCTTAGTCATCTAGGGGAGGGACGCAGTTGCAATAATGAGAAAGTGAATGGAAGCCCCTCACAGTCAGGGCAGGGGTTTGTTGGGGCATGCATTGGACGGGCAGTACGGGAAAATGGGGCGCAAACCCTTTTTGGAGATGGCGAATTTTACTGAAGGGGTTGCCCCTAGAGCATGGGGCAGCTTTAGCAGGACAGTTTTGAGTGTGCCGGGGGGGAAAAGGGGGGGTGGGTTTAAAGTGGATTCTCTGATGGGAATTTGGGGAGCCCTGATGGGTGTTTTTCCTAACATATATAAAAGGAAGTGAGCTCAGACCACAGGTCACCCTAAGCCTTGAAAAGCCAGGGTTTGCGGGGAAACATTGCGAGGTCAGGCAGACGTTTTAAATTGTATCTCTCCCTCTGCTACAATTCACCTGCTGCAGACTGTTCACAAGGGGGGCCTTTTTTGTTCTGGGTCTATGGATTAGGGGGACTGCCCAAAATTGGGTTGGGGCCCTTTCTGAAACTATACTTTGCTATAGATAAAAGGCCCCTGTTAATAGGTGGGGTTCCACCGACTTTGGGGATAGAAAGGGGTTTAAACCCCTTTTCAGAAGCAACAAGGGTTAAATGAGAGGGGAGAGATCAGGTTTTTAAATAGTGTTTTTTAGGTTAAGATTAGATATAAAAAAGTTAATTTATGTTTAATAGATAAGAACTGATAGAGTTTAAGTTTTCCTATGGAAAATGTAAATATAGTGATAAGGTGGGGGTGTGGGAAAAAGAATCCTAGCGGCTTGTACTCGTGGACAGTCAGGAAGGTCAGGACAGTGACGGAGGTAATAGGTATGGTACATGGTATAGCAATGGAACACTCTGAAATGCTTTTCACTGTAGGCACCAGGCACTATAGATCCGGCGGGGAAGAGGTGGAAGTGTCCTGCATATATAGGGTCAGCGATTGGCAATAGCCAATTACCGTTGTGCTGACCCTTTAAATCTCAGTGACCCGGTATCTACCCAAGCTTAAAGGAGTTGTCTCACTACAGGCTTTCAGCCTACTTCAAAAATCCTATGCTGCTAGACACACTGAATTTAGAGGCCTGCTTCTTCTCTGCCTCTTCTCCTCCCCCTTCCCCCCTCCCCTCAGCACACAGACAGCTCTCCTCCTCCGACTGCAGTAACTTCTATACAGCAGGGGGGAGCGAGGGGGTTTGCTGCCAGAGTTAACCCTGTGTGTGGCTGCCTAGGTCTGCTGCTCACTGCTGGATCAGCTCCACTGTCAGCTCCACAGAGTCAGGAGACAGCAGGGAGAGGGCTGATCTATGAGTGTGGAGAGGTCTGTGAAGCTGTGTATGCTAATAGCAGAGCAGGGGGGATGCAGTGTTCCTATACCCCCTGCTTAGCATACAAATCTCCATGGACATCTCAAGCAACAACAAACAAACCTTGTCAGAACAGACACAGGGCAGCTGTGAAGTGTGTTACTATAATCAGGATGTGTCACTAATACAGCAGAGCAGGGAGGGATGTGTCACTACTACAGCAGAGCAGGGAGGGATATGAACCGGTCACATGCTTCCCTGATCTGGTCTATGAGTATAGTCAAAGCTCCACAGACACATCATGATTATAGTAACACACTTCACTGCTGTCACATCTACTGACCACAGATCAGCCTCACCTCTGCTCTCCTCAATCTGTATAGAGAGCAGGAGGGAGCAGGCACACACAGGGTTAATCCACACAGACAGAGAAGCCAGAGCCCTCCCCCTCCCTTCCCTACAGAAGCATACTGTGTGGGAGGGGCACTGTGCTCTGACCTGTATTCAGAAGCTGATGAGTCATCAGCACTGACAGCCAGATAAAAATCAACAGGTCGGCTGCTATAGTGATTTCAGGAGCTGATGCACTCCTACTACCAGGGATAACTCAAAATCAGTAGGACATTTGTACTGAACATATATTGCAAAGCTGCTTGTTTTTTAAAGATCTTTTAATTAAAACCCAATCATTGTAGCGAGACAAACCCTTTAAATGGGTGTTCTCACTGCAAAGATTATTTTAATATGTATGGAACATTAAATCAAAACTTTTTCTAAATACATTGCTCTTTTAATATTACCTTGGTCACGAGATAAGAGAGATTTCACCAGCTGTGAGTGCACACACTTTTGCACACACTATGGTTACCATCCTGCTCTCCGTTCCTGATTAGACAGAGAGCAGGGAGTGAGGTCAGCAGGATAGACAGCAGCTTGAGAACAGAGTATATTATCTCTATCAAACAAAGGAGATAAATTACTTGTGATTGTTTACTTTGACCTCTGTAGCCCTTTGCACTATAGATCATATCTCCTGCAATTATGTCAGTGCAATTAGAAGAGCTGGGAATACAGAGCTATCAAAACCAATGGCAGTCTAAGCAGGAAGAGTGAGGAAGAATGGTAATACCCAGGGATCAGTTTATTCACACTTTTCCAGGAATAACAACAAACAGAGGAATTATGCAATACGTAAGACAGAATGCTTCAAAATGTATTTTTTTTAGTAGAGAAAAAAAAAACTATTTAAGAGTTTACAGATCCTTTTAATCATTACACAAAATTCAAGTATCAACTCAGTGATACATTATTTGGTTGGATGCAGTTCAAGTTAAAGTCATTTTACAGAGAACAAATGACCATTTGACCTTCAGCCTAAAATGAAGTGTTATCTCCATCCTTCTAGATTAATGAAAGAACCACAATCCCATAGAATAAACCTAGGTTTTTGCATTCATGAGGTACAATAAAGACTGGGACCTGGAACATTTCCTTTGTTCTAGTCTCCAATCATTTACTCCTCCATAAACATAAACATATGCACTATGGGAAAAACAGAAAACATGCAAATGTCCTCCCGTTATTGGTAACTAAAGTTGTTTTGAGTCCAAGACTGAATGATGTCTTGCCTTGTACCGTTCATATATAAACATATTTTTCATGCTTCAATAGTGAGATAAGCATATTACATCCTGTATATTCCAACATCAGTATTTATTCAGTTCCTTTAATTGTTACTATATACATAAAAATGTGAAAACTTCTAAAAGCATTAAAAGAAAATTTTCTGAAGAAGTATTAATATATAATGTCAATCACTTACCAGCCTACACAGTGTCCTTACATATATTCTTAATATATTCTTGTTAAGTGGTTTAAGCATCCTGTGGAAATTCATGTCACTGTGAAACAATAGTCTCTGTGGAGAGACTGGAACATCTGTGTTGAATAACACAATGGAAAGTGGTTGCCTTTATTCACACATTAACAGGATTAAGAAATACAATCTTAAGGGAGAAGTATCTTGTGTCTTGTTTAAGGTCAGTCATCTAGACAATGTGCCGACTTAGAAGTTACTTATTGCTGCAGTAGGCATTGACTTAAATGCACCCCCAAAATATGTCAACACAGTTTCCCATCAATTTAGAATTTACTATAGTCTTGTGGGAACATACAATTAAGTGCTATATCTACTTCTTAGTGCCTCACTGAGACATTTTTTAGAATATGAGGTGTAAACAAGTTTAAAGGGAATGTCCACTTTCTAAAATCATGTATCTATGTAACTATGTTTCTAGGCCTTACATTCTGCATTGATTAATTAAAATTTGCTTGCCAGCAGCCATTAGATACATGTTATGTAAATGCCACAAAGTGCTACTTCTCATGTACACAAATGACATTTTATCCTGAAACGTGACCTAAAAGTTTAAAGGGGTTGTTTTACTACATTGATTCATCTTACCACAGTCCTGTTTTCTTAGTTTTACTTTGAATTCAGGGGCGTGTTTACTGGCTTCCACTAGACTGCAGTAGAAGCCAGGTCTGTACCTATAGAAACCAGTGCTGGCAGCCTATCAGGATAGATCAAACAGGTCTGTAGTTATAGAGACCTGAGGAGCTGATGCAGCCCATACAAGAGGGGATATCTCAGAATAGGTAGGACACTGTTAATGGACATATATTGCAAAGTGACTTGTTTTTTGCAAGATCTTTAACATAAAAAGCAATCCTTATAGTGAGACAACCCCTTTAAGTACTCTTTAAAGGTTTACTAGTCTCTTACATATCTATGGTTTATTTTCTGGATAAGTCTAATAGATGTGGGTCCACACACCTGTTGCCAGAACACGGGCTCCCTTGTCCACCAAACTGAACATAAAGGTGGATGGGATGAGGAAAAACATGGAGCTTCTATTATTATGATTTTTTTTTTTGGGGGGGTGCTTTAATTCCAGGACACTGTCAATAAAAGGGGGTTCAAATACATAATATAAGACCAGAAAAATAAGCGCTAAATAACAAACTGATGCAGAAGGAGAAAGGACACTGCCTGCAAGAGCTTACAATCTACAATGGGTTTGCTTTGTTCCGTTTCACTACCATAGAAATGAATGGGACTCACTGAAACATTGGAGTTGACTTTGCTACTTTGTAACATCCAAGCTTAAAGGGGCTTTATCGTTACAAAGATCATGTCTCAGATTATGGGGACAGTAAAAATAAGCACTTTTGTTATTGGGTTGCATTACCTCAGTCACTTGGTTTAGCAGATATAAGCTTTTCTGTAAGTCTGTGTTCTATTTCTGCTTTTGCTGGTCGGACACACCCCCTGGCTGCCTGCACCCTCTGTGTTTTCTCCCCTATGAGCTGTTAAAATCGATAGTGAAACCAAGGTCTGCTGGCTGCATGCTCATCTCCCAGCTCTAAGTGAAGGATCTGGGCAATTACTGCCTGTTTAAAGGGCTTTTGCCAAGAGGTTGATTCACCTCCTCACAGGTCCAGTCCTTAAGTTGCTACTTTGCAAAGAGGGCGTTCTGTTCCTCAGATCTAATGCAAGCCCCGCCTCCTTATGACATCATCATCTGTATTGTATAACATAAGGATTCAACACCAGGGTTGTACAAGTTGTGTGTGTAGTGTAATGCATAGCTGATCTGCTCTGCAAGAGACAGGTTAGGAGTTCAAGCCCCATCAGTAGTTGTTTTTTTATTTTCTTTTATAAATTGTACACATATGTAAAGATATGAAAATATATGTGTGAACATCTATAATTTTATTTATATACACACACAAAGCTCCCCTTTATAGTGTCCCATCCTCGCAGTAGTCACACCAAGCACTTCCAACATATGTGATACAATGCATATACTCTGGGGGATGAGACATGATATAGGGGAGCTATGTATGTGTATATATATCATTATAGAGATTGACATATATATTTTAGGTCTCTCTACATATGTGTAGAATTTATGGGGGGGGGGGAATACTCGGTCAGGGACTTGAACTCCAAACCTTGTAAAACTAAAGCTCTACCACTGCACTACCAGCCCAAGTTAGTTATAGGTTGAGCAGGGTCTTCTCGCAAAGCTGAGTGCTTCTCCCCCTCCGCCCAATGTTTTCACTCACATGTCACTGACAGCTAGCAGAGATCTTTACTTGAAGCTGACATTTGTCCTTGTAGTTGAGTAAAGGTCTCTGCCTGTTGTCAGTACAATTTGGGAGAACACCACTAGAAAAGAAGTTAAAGCTGCTGGCTTTCAGTGTCATTTGTGTGTAAACTAAGAGATATAACAGGTGCTTGCTGGAGCTTGTGGAGCCTCAAGGCTGCAGACATAAACAGGCAAGAGGCTACAGAGCTGTTATATCCAGACAACCTTCTGCATCCCCTGCTTCAAACAAAATGATGATGTCACAGTTCTTCAGTGAGGGGAGACACGCCTCCTGGGAGGAGAGACACGCCTGCTGACAGGAGAGATATGCCTCCTGGGAGCGGAGACACGCCTGCTGACAGGAGAGACACGCCCCTGGATTTCAAACTCAATCTGAGAGAATTAGCTGAACAGCTCAAATGATAAAACTCCTTTAAGTGATATTCCCATGCCATTGATTAGCTTTAAACATGTAGGCAAAAGTAAATATAGAGATTACCAAAAACAGTGCTGTTCTGATTTTGCTTCTTTTCAGTGCTAGCGCAGATCTTATATCCTAACTATTGTACACAAGCTTCCCTGGTTACTATCCATTTCTCTCTGCTCTAGCAGGCTGTAGCTCTAACCAGGATGGTGATGTCACTCCCTGCTGAGTGTTATCTTCAAGATAGAGCTTGTTTATGTTGTTTAAAGTTACAAACTTTAACCCTTTAGAGTTGTGTAGCCTTGTGCACTACTGTTTATAAACCTCTATTACCAATGTCACTCTAATAGGCATAGCGAGGAAGAGCAGAGACTGTTAAGTGCTAATCACTGCTGTAGAACCGCCCACAGACTAACCAGGAAGTGTGAGCCTGAAGCTGACTGTGGCTCTGTGAAGCTGCATGGTGAGAACCAGTGGCGGAACTACCGCGATAGCATCCATAGCGACTGTTACGGGGCCCGCAATGAATTTTTACTGCCGGTCGGGCCTTGTCATAAGATACATAACGTCACTAGGGGGAAGCCCAGTCCCCTCACAGCTCCAAGGGGCTGCTAAATTGTATCTTATAAGAGCAGCTCCCTCCTCCCCTTTTCTCTGTGCGAACACTGCCTCCAGCTGCTGTACGCAGCCCCCTCGGTGTCTGTGCACAGTCGGACGGTGCACTGAGGGACTGAAAGCAGCTCATGACACTAAGCTGCTGCCATGTATCCACCCCCTTCCCCACCCTGTGTCTTCCCGAGACCTCTGAATTGTATGAGTGAGCCAGGTGCACTGCTTACAGGTAAGTCTTTGTGTATCTGGATGTAACTGTATATGTATGTATGTATGTGTGTCTAGGTGTCTGTAATGTGTGTGTATGAATATATATCTGTGTGTGTGTGTAGGTGTGTGATGTTTGTATGTGTGCATTATCTACTTAAGTGACCAGTGTTCATAGCAGGGTAAATAGGGTAATGCCCCCACAGCAAAAAAATGAAGTAAAATCTATTGTGTAAACTGGTGTGTGCGGTATGTGTCTGGTGTGAGACTGGTGTGTGTGGGATGTGTCTGGCGTGTGACCGATGTGTGTGGGATGTGACTAGCATGTGAGTGGCATGTGCGGGATGTGTGTAACATGTGAAGTCTTTGTCTGCCATGTGTGGAATGTGTCTAGTGTGTGACCGGTGTGTGCGGGATGTGTCTAGCGTGGGACCAGTGTGTGCGGGATGTGTCTAGCATGTGATTGACATGTATGGCATGTGTCTAGCATGTGACCGGTGTGTGTGGGATGTGTCTGGCATGTGAATTGTGTGTGTAGGATGTTTCTGGCGCGTGAGTGACGTGTGCAGGATGTGACTGGCATGTGAGTGGCGTGTGCAGGAAGTGTCTGGCATGTGTCAGATGTGTCTAGCATGTGACTTTCATCTGTAAGATGTGTCTGGCATATGACCAGTGTGTGCGGGATGTTACTAGCAAGTGAGTGGCATGTGCGGGATGTGTCTAGCGTGTGACTGGCATGTTCGGGGTGTAACTGGCGTGTGAGTGGTGTGTGCAGGATGCAACTGGCGTGTGAGTGATGTGTGCGGGATTTGTCTGCCGTGTGAGTGGTGTATGCAGAATTTCTGGTACACACAATTTTTTCCGTCATTCTTGACGGAACAAGTGATAAGGTCATTTTTTTTTTTACAGACGGACGGGGGGGGAGCCATTAAAAGTTTGATATGGGGCCTTGCCATTTCTAGTTACACCCCTGGTGAGAACATCCCATTAACCCCCTAACACAGCAGCCAGTTTTGACCTCTATAGTATAGGTAAATGGTTCTACACACCAAAGGATTAATGGAAAATAGGGTGCTTCTTAGGTGGAAAAGACCATGTATGATCGGGCTTTTCGCCCGTTTTTTGGCGTATACTGCGCCTAACAGCCCGAATCCCGCTGTCGGACGCGGGGATTCAGTGTTAGGCGCAGTGTTCGCCACTTTCAGCTGCGCCCCGCATGAAGGGGCGGGCAGTGGGCGCGGTGTGGGCGCGGGGTAGGCGTTCCGGGGCGGGACGCGGCGCGCTCGTATACTCCGAGGCATGTACGATGGCGAGTCGGCAAAGCGAGGCGCAGTGCAGCGCTCGGCAGCTCCGACAGGCAGACCAGGTTTTTTTTGGTCTAAATCCTCCGGCAGAGGCGAAGTGAAGCAGGATCGGAAAAGAAATCTCGGCGCTGCGCTCCGTGCAGGAGTATGATTCCTTTATAAAGGCGGAAAACAGTGTCAGAAAAGAGCTGAACGTAAAAAATAAACATAATTAAAAAAACAAAACACTTTCCTAAACTCTAGAACGGCGCAATATCAAGAAATATGATATTGTAAATTGCCGGGAAATACAGTAATTCAAATTCTGAAACCTATTCTCATTGGTCGGCATAAACCGGCCAATCAGAATAGGAGCGACAGTGAACCATTAAAACCTATGGGGAAGGATTGACCAATCAGAATCCACGGCGGGATAATTCAAAATACAGTAAAAAGACAGAAAAGAGCTGATTGGCTGAGCTAGCGGGGGCTTGGCTAGCTCGGCCAATCAGAATAGGAGCGACAAAGACCCATTCTAGTCTATGGAGAAGTTTAGACCAATCAGAATCCACGGCGGGATAATTCAAAATACAGTAAAAAGACAGAAAAGAGCTGATTGGCTGAGCTAGCGGGTGCTTGGCGAGCTACTTCTCCCATTATAGTCTATGGAGAGATGGGTGCACTGAATCTCGGCGCTCAGCGCCGTGCGGCATGAAGTATTAATCAAAAAATCATTTTTATTAAGTGTAAAACATTATCAGATAAAGAGCCAAACCCTTCTTTACAAATAAAGCAGTTAAAAACCCGAACAACGCGTTTGTCGCCGAGATCGGCGCTACATAGGGAATTGCAATAGAGAGAATCGCCGGGAAATACAGTAATTCAAATTGTTTAAGCTATTCTCATTGGTCGGCATAAACCAGCCAATAAGAATAGGAGCGACAATGTCCCATTATAACCTATGGAGAAGAATTGACCAATCAGAATAGGAGCGACAATGTCCCATTATATCCTATGGAGAAAAATTGACCAATCATATTCCAAGGCGGGACAGTTCAAAATACAGTAAAAATGCAGAAACGAGCTGATTGGTTGAAGCGGCGGGGGCTCGTCCAGCTTAGCCAATCAGAGCGCGAGCTACTTTCTCATAGAGTTCTATGGGGAAAAGATATTCTGAGCGCGCTCTGTGATTGGCTAAGTTAAAAGAGGCGCCGTTATTTGGACCAATGGGAGAGCGAGCGACGCTCCTATGGGTTTTCTAATGCAATCTGAAATCAAACTGTACACGGCCAAAATCAAATTATAAGACTACAGAAGTGGTCCTGATGTGTATATAAAACGAATGATAATATGGGGGTAATGAAAAATAAATATTAAATCAATAAAATTATGTTAATTTCTTTATTTTCGTTGCACCCATACTATTGATCCTTGGCTAACGAAAATAAAGAAATAAACATGATTTTATTGATTTAATATTTTTTTTTCGTTACCCCCCATATACTATAGACTATAATGGGAGAAGTAGCTCGCGCTCTGATTGGCCGAGCTAGCCAAGCCCCCGCTAGCTCAGCCAATCAGCTCTTTTCTGTCTTTTTACTGTATTTTGAATTATCCCACCGTGGATTCTGATTGGTCAATCCTTCCCCATAGGTTTTAATGGTTCACTGTCGCTCCTATTCTGATTGGCCGGTTTATGCCGACCAATGAGAATAGGTTTCGGAATTTGAATTACTGTATTTCCCGGCAATTTCCAATATCTTAATTCTTGAATTAGGATATTGGAAAGTGATTTTGTTTTATGTATTTTTTATTTTTAAGGTTTCAGCTCTTTTCCTGAGAATGTTGAACGCCTTTATTAAGGCGATTTTTGATTCATACTCCGCACCGACATGTGGAATGATTTCTCGCTGTTCCAGCCTGTCTCGCATCGGAACTGTTTTTCGGCGCAGCCCCGCACGGCGCCTAAGTCCCCGCACTGCGCCCATGTCCCCGCACTGTGCCCCACACACACTGGCGAGGCGCAGGGAACTTTTCCCCGCATGTATGAGTGCACCTCCTCGGACGGTGAATCATAGGCGCAGCGCCGCACTGCGCCTCAGTACCCGCACTGTGCCTAACACACTGGCCAGGCGCGGCGGACTTTTCCCCGCATGTATGACCGCACTACCTCCGGCGCCGAATCATAGGCGCAGCCCCGCACTGCGCCTCGGACCCGCACTGCGCCTAAAACACTGGCGAGGCATGGCGGACTTTACATGCTATGTATGAGCGCGCCCCGGCCCAGACATAAATCAGGCGCAGATTCCGCCGGAAAACTGGCGGAAAGGTGCGCCCCGACCCGGCGGGATTCATACATGTGGCCCCAAAGGTCTATAGTCAACTAACATATAAATCCACTGCACACCAAAAATTGCTTTTTAAGGAGTATTTCTTAACAGATAGCCGGGTAAGGACAGCAGATAGTTTTGAGTATTGCACTCGGTCAAAACATTAGATACAAAAGTATAGGGTAGGCATATATACATAGATATGTATTAGGATACAATGCGGAGCAATAGATGTCTAATACCAATAGTAATAGTAATACCAATACTACGACGTTTCGGCTACATGGGCCTTTATCAAGTGACATCTAGAGTATAGCAAGATATAATTTAGTAGATATGGCCAAATGTATAGGCAAAGAGGCACCAGATGAATGGAGAGATAGTTCCAGTCCGCATGGATGAGGGTCTGTTTGCAGAGACGGGCTCTAGGAGTATCAGGAATGGACACGTGCGTCCGGAGGCATGGAGGAAAAATCTGATATGTGTCACTTTATGTGGCAATAACTATTTAATGATTTTACCTATCCAAGTGATTCAGAGATTGTTTTCTTGTGAGACATTGTGCTTTAGGCTATGTTCACATGGCTTATTTGTGGGGCGTAATCACGCCCCGCAATTACGCCGTGCGGACGGGGGCGGGAGCGGGGGGTAATTCACATGTCACTTATCTCCCCCCACGGCGTATTGTGCGAGCAGGGAGAGGAGACGTAATCCATAGTTCTCTTTCAGAACTGTGGATTAACGTAATGACTGGGACGGATTCCAGCCGTAATTCGCGCACTACGGCGCGTAATTACTGACATGAAATACGTCCCATTTTAAGCCGTGTGAACATGGCCTTAAGATAAAGTTTGGTCCTTACAATCCTTGTTTATTTGTAAAAAATATCAAAATGTCATGAATATGTGGACAAATTTGCTATTTTCAAACTTCAAAATTTCTGCATGTAAGACAGATAGTTATACCATACAGAATAGTTTATAAATAGCAACTACCATATGTCTTCTGTAAATTGTCATCATTGTTTAAAAGTATTTTCATTTTTTACAACATAACAGATTACTTTAGGGACCAGTCCAATTCTCTTGTGGCTTTGAGAGGTCTGTATGTTACTCCCATAAATGACTCTATCTAAGAAACTACACCCCTTAAACTATTCAAAACAATGTTTAGAAAGTTTATTAAGCCATTAGGTGTTTCAAAGAAATTAAAGCAAAAGTGGAGGTGTATTTAAAAAATTTCACATTTTTGCAGATTTTTAATTGTAATCCATTATTTACTGGAACACAGATGTTACCAGGGAAATACAACTCAACATCAATTCCCCTGAATCTGCCATTTTTACAGATATCCCATCTGTGGAGACCTAGGGCGACATGTGTGATTTATAGCGCTTAGACGCCAATTTTTAAGTGTATTAGAATAGTATAGAATGCGCCTGAATCTATGAACCCGGCGTACTATGGGTAAAAAATCAGGCGCATTCTAGCGCTAAGTTGACACTTCTGACTTTGGTAAAGCACTTTGAAAGTGGTTTACCTGTTCCAGCAGTAATGTGCCTGGATTTGGTTCTATTGCGCCGCGCCTCCCGCATGACCTCCAATATCAGCAAAATGGCATTCCATGAGTAAGGAGTAACTGACTCTGAAACGCGTCGTCCATGTTACGATTCTATTATGGATTTCTCTTTTTGAATTTTCAATCTTGTTGGTATAATAACGCTCTGGTATTTTTTAACTCACGCGGAGGTGTTACGCTGGATATCCCGATTCTTTTGCATTTACCAGTTTGAGGAGGTGTCTTCCGCCTTATCCGGGCATTTACCTGCTGCTCTATTGCTTCACAGACCAGGTGAGCTGACTTGTTCTACAATTACTGCCATTACTATTTTTTTGTATTTTCTTTAGGCAACATTTCAGTTTTGAGGATACCCTAAGCTTCTAAAATTTAAAGAGGTTTTTCCAAGAATTGAGTTACTTACCTCTAATCTGCTCAGGAGAGAAGATTAACTCAGCAGGCTGAGTCACAGGAGAGAGTGAGAGGGCCTGAGAGAGAGCCAAGGAGCAGGGAGCGTCTGCAATGTTGACTCACATAATTACGTTACAACCAGTGGATTCTCTATACAAAAGACACAGGCTCATTCACTGCTTTTTCTCCCCAATCCCTTGCAAGCTCCTTCATGTTCCCTGTCATCAGATAAGAAGTGCCGACAACACAAGCGCGGCCAGATCAGCTCCTGTCAGTGTCCTGGTCCTTTCTAATGTAAACTGTCATTAAACTAAGGGGGACTGAGCAATGCTGTAGCTCTCAGAAGCTTCACTTTTTGTAATCACATATACTTAGAAAAGTGATTAAATACCCATTTTGGAGGATCCCATGTCAACATTACATCATGGCAAAACCCCTTTAATAAGCACCCTTTAAAATACCTCATATGGGAAACTATACCCCTTAAGGAATATATCTGGGGGCTAGTGATTATATTGATCCCACAGATGGTTCACAGATTTTTCTTAGCGTTCGGCTATGAAAATAGAAAGTATTATTTCTTCCAATAAAATGCAGCTGAAAATGTTTTATTTTCACAAGAAATCCTGAGAAAAACAACCCAGAATTTGTTACACAATTTCTTTCAAGTTTGGCAATACCCTATATGTAGGTGTAAACTGCTGTTTGGGCACATGGCAGGATGTACAAAGGAGGGAACCTTATTTAGCTTTTGGGACGTGGGTTTTGGTGGGTGTCATGTCAGATCTGCAAAGCCCCAAAGTAGCAGAACAGGTGAAACCTTCCAGAAGTCACCCGATTTTGGATTCAGCACCCCTCAGGAAACTCATCTAGAGATGTATTGTGCATTTTGAGCCCACAGGTGTTTCACAGTTTTTTAGCATTGTGCCAAGAAAATGGGAAAGAAACCCCAGTAATTCTGCCATTTCTTGGATTTCATTATAGCTGTGCGGTATAAATGACATAATAACTTTATTATGGAGGTCAGTACAAGTTATACTACTTTTACACAACATTTGTAAAAAAAAATGGTGTTTTTATGTTGTCATAGTCTGATAGCCATAACTTTTTTATTTTTCCGTATATGAAGCTGATTAAGGGCTTGCTTTTTGTGGGTCATATGACTCTTTGAAAGTTTTTTATCAATGATTTTGGGAGGCGGGATGTACAAAATACAAAAATCCTGGTAGTTTTTAAATTTTTTTACAGTGGTCACTAAACGATATAAATGAAATGCTAGCATTACGATTACAATGATACCTAATTTATATATTTCTTTTTTATCTTTTTCTGCTTTTACACAATAAAAACACTTTTATTTTTTATCTCCATAGTCTGAGAGCCATAACTTTTTTTTATTTTACTATGTACGGAGCTGTGTAGGAGTTTCTTTCTTGCTGGATGAGTTGACGAGCTTGAGTTTCCATTGGTAGCGTTTCTTAATTTTATTTTTTACAGTGGTCACCATGCAGTATACATGACATGTGAGTTTTACTCTTTGGGTGGTTATGATTACAGTGATACCCAATTTATATTGTTTTTTTTTATATTTTAGCACTTTTGTGTGTTTGTATTGTGTAAAACAACATTTATGCATCACTATCTTTCCCCCATATATGGAGCTGTATAAGGTTTTTTTTATTTTTGAGAGACAAACTGACATTTTGATTGGTACTGCTTTGGTGTTTATACAACTTTTTGGTCACTTTTTATTCTATTTAATATGCAGCTGGGGTGTGGTGATCTCACAGGCAAACCTTTGTTAGACTTCTGGGTTGTCATAGAAACCATCATCATCAGCAACCCGCATCCACACCATAGGGTTGCGAATGGAGACAGAGGGAGCTTCTTCCCTCTGTCTTTCCATTAACTGCTGTGGACGTGATTGACCGTGGCATCTAAAAGGTTAATCGGTTGGGATTGGCCGACATCGCGTGGAGCCAGTTGTAATGTACAGCTGGTTACATGCGACGATCGTGGGGGCTCTGCTTGTGAGCCTGCACGGCCTTCATGACATACCCATATGTCAATTTGCAGAGCTCCCTTCCAACCATGACAGATGGGTACATCAAATGTCGGTAAGGGGTTAAAGAAGAAGCAGGATTAGTTACAATATTTTCTTTATTTCCACACACTTCTTTGGAGAAGTGATCTCAGCTGTTTGGGTGAATTCACACGGCTTATTGGAGTCGTATTGCAGTGTGAACTTCTAAAGCCCTCGGTGCCAGCTCTATTCACTTCTTTCTCCCGGCACATCTGTGCACCAAGGAAAAAGTCTGCTTATTGTAGCACTCAATTGGTGCTATGATTTTACTGTAATTATGGGCCGTGCTTCAAGCGCATTGCAGCACAATTCTGCCCCAAAGTACAGTCCACGATTACACCGCGTGAATTTCAATCACTTTTATGTTCAGTCTTTGCCTTGATCCTGTGGTCATCTCACCTGGTGGAGCAGAAATTGGGGGACCCCTCTACTGAAGGTAAGTATGGGCCCCAGATCTGCATCTATCTGCCATTTATGGCACATCCAGTTGGCATTTAAAAATGTGTAGGATGGAAATAATGTTTTAAAGGTGTTGATCAAGGGGACTGTTTAAAATAAGTTGACGCTGGTGCTGCAATATAAAAAAAATATATATACTCACCTCTGTCTTCACTGTTGTTGCAGTGCTGCCACCAGGCTCAGACTGGCCCACAGGGGAATACGGGAAACCCTCGGTGGGCCCCTGATCATGGTAGACCTAGAGTTGTTTTTTAGCTGCATAAACATCCTCAGAAGAAAGAAAGAAGAAGAAGAGAAGAAGCATAGAAAGAGAGGCAAAAAGCAAGAGACAGCATATAGGAGGCATGCACAGTCCTTTACAGTAGCTGTAGGGTGGGCCCCTACAATAAACTCCACTGCTGGGCCCATAAACAGCTCAACTGGTGGACCCCTAGAGTCAACTCCTTCTGTGAGCCCCAGGCACCCCAGTCCAACACTGGCTGCCACTATCCCACGCCTCCACTGGTCTTCTGTTTACTTCCTGGTACCAGAAGTCAGAACATTACTGCTGCAGCTGCTGATTGGTTGCCACAATATATCTGTGGTCCTGACTTCACCATTTGTAAGTAAAGGGCTCCACATGGTGACGTAAGGTGACCATTGCAGCTAACTAGTGGCTGCAGAGATGATACTTCAACTTCCAGGTCCAGGTAGTAAGCACAACATTGGAGATAACGGCGCACAGCAGCAGCGCTGAAGCGGTGAAAACAGAGGTGAAGTCTAGGATGAAAATAATTCTTTAAAGTCAAGGAGATTTTCTTACATGAATTTTGCTGGTGTTCCAGTACTAAAATTAAAAAATAATACTCAACTCTGACCTCAGCTTTGTTCCAGTCCTGGCGCTGTCTGACGCCTCCACTGGTCTTCTACTTACTACCTGGTACTGGCCGTCAGAACATTACTCCTGCAGCCTTTACATCAGCTGACTTCACTGTTTGTAAGTGAACTGCTCCGAATGGCGATGACCAGTGGCTGAACTGGTGATGTTTCGACAGGTAGTAAACACAAGTCCGCGGGGGGCGGTGGACAACAGCTGAAATTATGAAAGCACAGGTGAGTATCAGGCTGGTGGTGTTTTTTTTTTGTTTTAAAGCTGCAGCAACAACATAAATCTGTTTTTAAAAATCCACATGGACAAGCAGTGTCGGATTGTGGTTTGTATGGCCCACAGATGGAGTTGACTCTAGGGGCCACCAGTTGACCTTTTTATGGCCCCCCAGTGGACTTTATTTTAAGGGCCCACCACCCAGCTACTGTAAATGATTTTACATTCCTGCTATACTCTGCATCTGGCCTTTTGCCTCTCTATCTCTATCTATCTATCTATATCTTTTTTGCCTCTACTAAGGATGTGTATGCAGTTGAAACACAACTCCAGGTCTGCCATGCTCAGGGGCCCACCGGGGCTTCCCCTATCCCACGTCGGCCAGTCTGTCTGTGGACAAGTCTTTTAAAGGGGTTATCCCCTTCAATGACTAAGAAAATGACAGAAACAGCTCCTGAGTATGATTTTTTTTTATCTCAATGGGGGCCTGAGAGCTGCTCCTTTTAAGTTCTTATGAGATGGACAAGCCCTTTAACAGTAAAACAGTATTAAGTATTCTCATAAACACCCTCTAGTGTTGGTTACAGGTAACTATTAAGGTACATTTTTTATCTTTGTGATTATGCAGATGATTTTGGACTTTATTTTGTTTTTTGAAAAAGAAAAATGCATAAAAATACACAAAAAAAGTGAATTCACTTATGTCAGCATTTCCTAAGTATCCCAATAAGGACCAAACTATTTTTTGCCTGCAGGACCATATATTTTTAAACTCTATGACCTCTGTTGAATAAAAGTTGGTCCTTGGTTCTAGTTGTTCTTTTTATGTTGCTGACTGACAAGATTTTAGTAAAGAGCTCTATTTTTCTCAATTCCTCCCTTGTACAAATAGAGCAATTTTATATAAATTATATAAAATGTTACTCTGTAATTTATTTATTTCTATAACTCAAGTAGCACTGAAATATTCTGCAGTACTGTAAAGAGATTTTTCACCATCTCTATCAATCCCTGTCCTCATTGGGACTCACTATCTATTTTTTTTTTTATAGCTTTAGTAAAGCTTGAATTGACTTTTACTGCATTATGATACTGTTGAGACAGAACTTTATCTCAATCTTTGCAATGCTTAATAACATTTTTCTCTGCAGCCAGTTATCTTTGCAAAGTACTCTTTGCTGTATCTATATTCCAAACACTAGGGTAGGTAAATTTCCATTGTAGCTGTTAGCTTTTTTGTATGTTTGGGAGAAAACCACAGTACCTAACATGAGTGCCATAGTCCCTAGAGCATACCTGGGCATTGTACGGGTCGTGGGCTTCATCCGGCCACTTAGAAGGCTGAATGTGGCCCGCGGGCCGTACAATGCCCAGGTCTGCCCTAGAGCATCAGAGATCTCAGAATTAAGACTCCCAATAACCCTTTCCCAATTGCCAGTCATAATTTTTTGATTCTTCATTTTTTCCTTCCTGCCTTCCGAGCCATAATTTGCTTCCAGCTGCCATGGTAATCAATTGCCACCCTGCGATCTTGCCATGGGGTTGCCAATTGGAGGGAGCGATGGTGTGCCGCAGGTATTGGAGCCGACTCTGTTCTTTGCAGTTAGCATCCAGTACCCGCATCTTTTGTAGCGGACTTACTGAGTAACCCTGCTACATAGGACCCCACATATTGATTGTGTATTCTGCGGATAGGTAATCAATATTATATTGCTGGATACCCCCTTTAACAATCAATGAAGTTACATGTAAATGCATGGTGGTGTTAAATGGTAAATATGCATAGATCATTTTATATGTCGTTTTACACAGTAATAAAATTGTGGTTGCTTGAAGATTTAGTGGGCCAGACTGCTGTAAAAGATAACAATGTTTATAAAGAACCTTTGAAAAATTGCATATCATTAACTACAATAGCCCTTAATACATCTGCAGAGACTTCACCTCTCATTACTACTACGGGTTTTGGATAATTAAGGTTTTGGTCATATACTATGGTAATGGGTTTCTTCAGTATTTTATTTTACTTAAGTGTATGTCTATGTATAATTATATTTGATTTCGTGTTCTCAGATGCACTTTGTACTTTTTTAGCCGATTCCTATATGAGCCTTAAATGAGCATTGAGATTGGTGCATTGTTTATTATTCAGGAAATTGCCCTACTCATATTAAATCCCATGCAATATTAATTTGTTTATTGTAATCATGATATTACTGTGATCTTTCAATTTCCAGTAGTGTTTGATACTAAAAGGTTCTAAGATTGTTAAATGGCTTTTGTGAAGTGCTCTGAGTCTACAATTACAGCTAGTGGAATATGTTTAACTATTTAGTTAATGTTTGGAATGCATATTTTATATTCCATTCATAAGTGAAGCCATTGTACTGTATAGATATGTCTGAAAAAAAAATTATGGCCATTCTTCATTCATAGTTTTGTCCCTAAGAGACCTCATTGACTTGACAATTTCACACATAAAATCACTAAAAAACTTGTACATTATTTATTCTACTGTACAATACTACTTGACATAGCATACTCAAGCTTACATTCTAAGAGTCTCCAACCATGAGGCAAGGGTTAAATTGCCCTATCTTTAAAATCAACTACAGTGAAGTCTAAGTGACTTTTGATGCTCTTAAACAGTTAGCAACACACAGTACATTCATCCACACATAGTGGATTTCTGTAGTATTTTCCTTTTTGATTTGTAGGCGTAGAGAGAATGATGAAATAGAATAAAACATTGAAATACAAAGTTTGAAATCTAAAATTTGAAGAAACTGTAAAATCAAGATTGCTAAAAGTTCCTTCCTTTTCTATTGAGCAACATTAAAGAGACAAAAAGAAGGATTTAAAGGGAACCTGTCACATAGGTTATGCCCCCCTTGCTGAGGGCAGCACAAGCCAGTGTCAGACCTGCTGTTTCCAGCGCTGTGTCCCTTATTCTGTAAGATGCAGCAGTTTTAGAGCATTTACCCCTCAAATCTTATTCATGAGTAGGTGTTAGCTCCACCCACCAAAGGCTAGCTCCGCCCACTGACAGTTATTCACATGTTTCTATCTATTCAAAGTACTAGGTTTGTCAGTTGAGGTGGGCGGGGCTAGCCTCAGGTGGGCAAGGTTTGAAAAAAAACTGACACTCTGAAGGACTCTTCGAATGACTCTTCTGGCTAAAAAACTGCAGATTTGAGCATTAAATACACGAAAACTACAGCATCTTACAGAATAAGGGACACAGTGCTGGACACAGCATGTCTGACACTAGCTTGTTCTGTCCTCAGCCAGGGGGGCAAAAACTATGTGACATGTTCTCTTTAAAGCGGTTTTGCCGCAATCTAATGTTGACGTGGGACCCTCCAAAATGGGTATTTAATCACTTTTCTAAATATATGTGATTAAAAAAAGTAAAGCCTGTGACAGCTACAGCATTAATTACATTCCCTTAGTTTCCTGACAGTTTACATTAGACATGACCAGGACACTGACAGGATCTGATCTGGCCGTGCTTGTGTGGTTTGAACTTCTTATCTGATGGCAGGGGACATGAACGAGCTTTGTAGGGACTGGGGAAAAAAGTCTCTGTCTCCTGTATAGAGAATCCGCTGGTTGTAATGTAATTATCAGAGTAAAGATTGCAGACCTCCCTGCTCAGCACTTTTTCTCCCCCCCTGCAGCTTTTAAGGGACTGGGGAAAAATGTTCCTGTGTGTCCTGTATAGAGAATCCACTGGTTGTAATGTAATTATCAGAGTAAAGATTGCAGATTGCAGATGCTCCCTTGGCTCACTGCTCAGCCCTTCCTCCTCCCCGAGTCCAGCAGTTTGTGAAGGAATGAAAGAAACCTGCCTGCCTGGAGCTTATCTTCTCTCCTGAGCAGATAAGTGGGAGAAAACAAAACCCATTAACTTTTGTACAATAGTTATTCTCTGTGATGTAGCAAAACAATGTTTGCTCAATAAGAGAGACTGAGCCTCAGGAAAGTGCATGGGAGGTGGTACTATGACATCACAGAGGAGGCACTTGTTTTTTAAACACAGAAACACAACGCCCCTCTTTTCAAGGCTCAAGGCTCAAGTTCAGCCTGTTAGCTGAGGAAATCACTTCTTGGCAAAACCCCTTTAAGTACTTTTGTCAGCTCCAAGGCAAACATAGCATGTAGTTCTACTGCTGGATCAGGGGTGTAGCTAAAGACTCATGGGCCCGGGTGTAAAACTTCAGTTTGGGCCCTCCCAATACACCATCTGTTGACCAATACTTTCCAACAACAGGTTCTTTATTGTACAAGAGAAGAAAATTAATTTCAAATGGGGCCAAAGAAAAACAGGTTATACAGCTAAAATGTCTGTTCCCTCTTGTGCTCCCCCCCAAAAAAAAATAAAAAATAAAAAATGTTGTAAGGTGAACAGGACAAAAAATTAGTGCCTTTTGCTTTATCGGTTTACTTTTTGTTGGAGCTTATACTGAACAGTTTAATTGACAGGTTATCTGTATTCTATGGGTCAGTACAAGGGCCACATTATCACCACTATTTAATGATGAATACCTTCATGTTATTGACAAAACAAGTATACCAAGACCAATAATACCAATAACAACAATATACAAAGACCAAATAATACCGCCACATCATGACCACATATCACCACCATAAACGGTTTAAATAATACCATTGTACTGTTACTGAATATAAACCATTACACTAAGACCACTATTACCACCATACAGGGACCATACAGTGGTAGATAGCAGTGTACACAGGCTATGCAGCCGTATAAGTGATTACAGGGCAGTTACATTTAGTGACTTACAAGTGATGTCTTATCTGCTGAGTCATTCTCTTTCCCTTTTCTTTCTCCATCCAGTCCAGACTGCCATGATGACTTCTCCCGGCCATGAATCCTTGCAGAATTTACCACACAAACACGATAGACTCCAAACAGTTAAAGTGCCCGCATTAGATTATTAGGCCCCCATTTGTGCCACCAGTAGGAAGGAACACACTCTGGTAGGTAGATAGATAGAGTCCCTTTTGGTAGGTAGGCAGGTAGCTAGGGCCCCTTATGGTAGGAAAACAGGTAGATATGGCCCATTCTGGTAGGTAGGCATGTATATAGGGCCAGTTATGACAGGAAGGCTAGTATATAGAGCCAGTTACAGCAGGTAGCATGGTATATAGGGCCAGTTCAGGCAGGTAGGGTGGTATATAGGGCCAGTTAAGGCAGGTAGGATGGTATATAGGGCCAGTTACAGCAGGTAGGGTGGTATATAGGGCCAGTTATAGCAGGTAGGGTGGAATATAGGGCCAGTTACAGCAGGTAGAGTAGTATTTAGGGCCAGTAATAGCAGGAAGGATGGTATATAGGGTCAGTTATAGCAGGTAGGGTGGTATATAGGGTCAGTTATAGTAGGTAGGGTGGTAGATACGGCCAGTTAGGGTAGGTATTCCACCCCCCATTGAAAACCATAATAAAAATAATATTCACCTTAGCTCTCCTTCCTTCCCCCGCCGAACACCTGTCTGCCGGGACGGCAGTTCCGGCGTCTACTAGGCACCAAGGCCTAGTACAGGCAGTGGCACGATGACATTACTGTATCGTGCCGCTGCTTTCAGTGGGCAAACTGTGCAGGCGGCGGTTGTGAATGCTGTATCACTGGTTCTATGTGATCCAGCAACACAGCTGTGTGATGAGGGGGCCTGTGGGCCCTCCAAGCTCACTGGCCTGATTGCATCTGCGATCTAAGACCCCTGTAGCTTCACCACTGTATTGGATCAGGCCTTATTGCAAAGATTCAGATTTTTGGCTACTAAGAAAATACTATTCCTGTACTGTTAAATATTTTAATGTAAACCTGTCAGGTAGCTTATGCTGCTTTATCTGAAAGCAGGATATGATAAAAGGGGAAAAGCTGAGCGTTGTGATATATAGGTTTATATGATAAGGGCACATGGATCGAGTTCCCGGGTCTGCTCTATTAATTTCAGTTTTTGGGGCTATAGGCTATCCAGCATCCAGGGAAACTGGGTGATACCACATTCCCTACAGCAGGCACCAAATTCTGTTGCTAACAGATGTTTTTGGAATATGGTGAATTTATTGGACTTTACTGGACCAGCATTTAATCTATTTCTTTGTTAAAATGGTCAACAAGGTCTGGTGTTGGGGAGTGTTTAAATATATTGGGCGACATGTATGATCGGGCTTTCATCCTGTTTTCAGGCGTAGACTGTGCCTCACTGCTCCGACTCAACAGTCGGATGCTCACATGCGATGTTAGGCGCAAGCTTCGCCACTTTGTAATGCTCCTAACATGAAGGGGTGCGCGGTGGGCGTTCTGGGGCGGGACGCACCAGATTCGAATTCTCCGACGCATGTATGAATGCCGGTCGGCAAAGTGAGGCGCATTACAGCTCCGACAGGCAGACCTAGTTCAATGTGGTCCACCTGAGCCGGAGGAGGCGCAGTGAAGCTACAACTTATTGAAATGGGGGCAAAATGTGCTCTAGGTCTACACTTACAACAGTACACGAATAAAAATGAGTTGTCTATAAAATTAATTCATTAATAAAGATAAATATCAAAGTTGTATAAAAACGAATTCATGGTATTGAAAAAGTTGATCATTTAAAATGAAAGGAAATATATATATAAGATCTCCAAAGGAAGAAATATCAGCTATAAAAGGTCTTAAAAATACAGAGAAAATTAAACTAATTTTACATTAAATAAGCCAATGATGATGTTGTACTGATGTTAATTTTTGTCTTTTTTAATACCAAAAATTTAAGATGTATTTTTTCTTCTTTCACCTTTTATTTTATTTAGTATCTACAGCAAGAGCCATCACAGCACAGGTCTTGCTGGGCCCTGTGGTCTCCAACAGATTCTATGTTCACACGGCTTATTCGGTTCGTATTTGGGACGATTTACGTCCGCAAATACATCACCAAATACACCTCAAATAATGAACAACTAGGTTAGAATTGATGCCAATGGAAAATACGGATGTATTTGCGGGCGTATTTACTGATGTATTTACGTCCGAAAATACATCTGGATTTTCCATTGGTATCAATTCTAAGCTAATTGTTTATTATTTAAGGCTGATTTGGTGATGTATTTGCGGACGTAAATACGTCCGTAAATACGAACCGAAATCAGCCGTGTGAACATAGAAATACTGCTTGGAGGACCACAGGTCCCAGCAAGACCTGTGCTGTGCTGGCTCTTGCTGTATATACTAAATAGAATAAAAGGTGAAAGAAGCAAAAATTAATTTTTGCTCTTCACTGACATGCTTAATGATTTTTCGCTGATTTCCAGCTTGTCTCAAAACTTAATACATGTTAGGTACATTCCTTATGCGCCTAAGTTCCACAATGCGCCTCACACACAGGCGAGGCGCGGGGAACTTTACACCGCATTTATGAGCGCACTTCGGGCGCCGATATACATCAGGCGCAGATTTCACGAAAAAAAACGTGTAAACAGGCACTTCGACGCGCCGATCTTCATACATGTCGCCCATTGTATTTTTCTGTTGTTTCTATTATTTTATACCAGTGTTAGTAGTGGAGGTGTCAGACAAACGCCTCTCCATTGGTATCACTTGGCTTGGTGTCAAGCAGCCATGTTTTTCCTCACCACAAGACTGACACTAACTCTCTCTTACTATTACCCCAGTATCCAATGCACTAGGGGTACTGGGAAGAGCCAGATTACCATCTAATGTGATAGGACTAACATCCATGGACCATCCAATCTTAATAGTATCAGGCTCCAGCTTTTGGTTTTATCTTGGCTGGTTATAAAACAATTTGAGGAAACCACCTGTGAGTCCCTGGATGTAACTGCACTGTAATCACGTACATGTCTGCCTGCATACAACTGGTTCTTTCCCTATACAGTTACTGTATGGCAGTGATATATGTCTGCAGAGCACCTGTATCCAATTGGTGTCTACCACTATGTTCATTGTATGGAGGGATCATTGGTAGCAGTGTAATGGTTTATATTTAGGATGCAGTCAGGGGTCTCTGCAAGGGGGTGTCGTATGATGGGGCTAGCACTAGTATGGTAGCAGTTCCGCAAAACAGGGATTCAGGCGTGATAAAATCAGTACAAATGGATAAAGCGTAGGGCGATAGTGTACGGTTAGAGGATAGCGCCAAGGGTGAGGTGTATGTAGGCTATGAGGGGCTGTTGGGGACTCCTTTAAAGAAAGAAGTCAAGGAAAAGATTTGGAAGACGAATATTAAGAAATTTTTTCATTACTATCGCTCGAGAAATTTCATTTGGACAAGGGATAGAATGGTGAGAGCAAGAAGGATGAGGAAGAAAAGTTCAGGTGGAGACTTATCCTGCAAACCTTTAGCAACTGGTTGCAAGCGATTGCGATTTTTACAAGCGTTGTAGGAGAAAAAGCCCCGGATCATTGTTCATGGATGCAATTGGGAAAGCTCAGCAGATTTACAGCAGTCTGGTGTGATTATGTTATGACGAACAATTTTGTCAGAGAAAGGTAGTTTGGCCATCCATTAGATGGGACCATAAAAACATTGGCCTCTGGTTGAGAGTGATGGCACCAACTTGCTACGGTCAGCCCTTTCAAGAGGGACCGGCAATGCTAGCCAACATGGGGCAACTGAGCCCTCCAGTAGAACTGGGCAGTCGGGGCAGAAGCTGGAAGTCTGCTGGCAATTCAATGAGGGCCAGTGCAGAATCGGATTTCATTGCAAGTTTAAGCATGCATGTGCTCTCTCTAATGCTTCCTCCCATAGGTTGTTTCGTTGTTACCGAAAAGGAAAAGGTAGGGGTACTCCTGTTAGTTCTCAGTGGGGAGACTACAGTGAAATTGGATGTGATGGTGCGGTACATAAGTGAATGTCTGGATCAGAGGGTGGCAAGACTCTTGAGGGAGGGTTTTGAGGAATGTTTTAGGATATAGTCGCCTCTCCATGTGGTCCGCTTTTCTACCAAGAACCTTCGTTTAGCTATCCTCCAACCTGAAGTTGTGGCGGAGAAATTGGCAAAGGAGGTGTCTCTGGGCAGGATGGTGGATTCTTTCTCTATTTTACCTTTTCCTGTCTTGCCATTTGGGGTAGTTCCTAAGAATGAACCAAACAAATTCAGGATCATCCATCATCTGTCATTTTCCAGAGGCTTTTCAGTGAGCGATGGCATAGACACCTATCTATGTTCGGTAGTCTATACCTTCTTCGATGCAGCAGTTCTATGGGTACGGAGTTTTGGTCAGGGAGCTCTTATGGCTAAAACAGATATCGAAGCAGCCTTTCTTTTATTGCCAGTCCATCAAGAAAAGCCTTCGATTGTTGGGTTGTTTTTGGAAAGGTTTCTTTTTTGTGAATAAGTGCTTGCTTATAGGTTATTCCATTTCCTGTGCCTACTTTGAAACCTTCAGCTCTTTCTTGGAATGATGGGTAAGAATGTGTCGGGGATTCCTTCTTTGATTTATTATTTGGATGACTTCTTCTGTATAGGTTCTGCAAATTTAAGGGTTTACTTGTAGCTTTTTAAGGCTGTACAGTGGGTGGTGGAACTTTCTGAGGTTCAGTTGGCCCCTGAAAAAATTGAGGAGTCATCGACTTGCATCAGTTTTTTGGGCATATATATAGATTTGGAATTGATGGAGTTTCGGTTGCCAGATGACAAGCTTGGGGAACTGAAGTCAGAGGTCAGGCAGGCGGGTTAATCAAGAAGATTACTGTGAGGGACTTGCACTCAGTCTTGGGCAAACTGAACTTTTCCTGTAGGATTATTCCTTTGAAGCTTGTTTTTTCAGACGTTTGGCTGGAGCTACTGTGGGAGTCATTGCCCCTCACTACCACATTCGTTTGACAGCTGATCTGAGGGAAGATCTCAGTATAAGGGTGCTCGATTATGAACCAGGAGGTTGTGAGTAATGAGGAAATTGACACTCATATGGATTCTGTGGAAGGTGGTGGGTTTGGGGCTTATTGCCAGGGGCAGTGATGTATGGGTCTTTGGCCGACGGAGTGGGTGCAGTTTGGTCTGGTTCATAATATGGTCCTTTTGGAACAATTTGCCATTGTGGTAGCTATTGAAATTTAGGGCAAGCGCTTTCAAGATTCAAATGTTTGTTTCCATTGCAACAACATGGGGGTGGTGCAGGCTATTAATACAGTGTCTGCTTCATCTCCCTGGGAAATTAGTTTGCTAAGGCATTTGGTGTTGCGCTGTTTAGAGTTAAATGTGTGGGTTGTGGTTCAAAACATTTTAGGCGATTCTTTATCTCATTTGCAAGTTAGCTCCGGAGACCTTGGACAGAGTATTGGACTGCCCCAATCACCTGTGGGACATGGCTTTCACAAAGTAGGCAGGTTTGATTAGGGCATTGTTGGCGGAAGGAACATGGACAGTTTACGAAGCGGCTTGGAGACTGTGGGAAATGTGGAAACGTGGTTGTTGGGGTTGGTTGGGTCAAAATTATCGCTTTTTTTAGTTTTGGGCTTTTGGTTTTCAAGTGGCGGGGGTTGAAAGATGTCACAAAAGGATTTGTTATAATGCAAGCCCTTAAAGGCTTTAAGAAAGGTAGAAGTCAAAATGATAGTTGGCGGCCAGTGGTTTTCCAGCTGTTTGAATTAATTGGAGGGATCTGGAGGCAGTGTGTACTTCTGGCTTTGAGGTGGTTCTCTTTCATTTATCCTTTTTGTTGGCCTTTTTTGGAGCTTTGAGAGTTGGAGAGCTGGTTTGCCCGAGTAAAGTTAAAGGCAATCTCTTGTCAATTTTTACTAATTAAAACCCCCCGATCATATTCTTTTCTCCCACCTTTTTTTTTTTCTGATTGTAGTTTTTCCAATTCGTCATCTATATATTTTTGTGGGGACAGATTCTTGTTTTAACGCAGTCAAGAGATACTTTACAGCACTTCTTGCACATAGGAGCCTTAAACTGACTCAGTCCCATTATGAGTTTTCTATACTTGCTCTGGACCGAGAAGAGTGTGCGGGGGGGGAAGGAGCAAGCTGGCTATCACCTTTTGTACTGGTGGATCCTGTTTTTATCTATACACTTGGTGACTCCTTTCATTTTACCCTGATTGTCTGAAATGAGCAGACTACGAAAATCTTTCTCTACAAAACAGGAAGTTGTTTGTTTTTTTTTTTTTTGTTTTGGTTTTTTTTTTTTTTTTTTTTTTTGTTTGTGTTTTTTTTTTTTTTTTTTTTTTTTTTAGGGCCACTGACAGTTTTCCCCCCGGGCGAAAATTCGTGCCTCATTCTTTTCAATTGTGGGGTTTTACGAGGTATAAGTTGGGTGGAGGCAGCAACCTTTTAGCAGAATACGGGTGGGAAAAAAGACCATTATCACATATAATTGCCACCCTACTCCAGGTGTTGTGCTTGTTTAAGTTTGGGTATACATACGGGAGGAGGAATAGGTGGGAGTATTAGTGACAGGAAAGTATGGGTTTATTTGGGTAGGATGTTTGTTCTTCTTGTATTGTTTTTCTTGTTGTTATTGTTTCTTGTTGTTATTGCTAGAAGTCTTGCTACCAAAAAAGGGGGAACTTAGGGGCTATTGTAGAGAGGCTGTTGATGTGGGAGGTATTCTGAAACATGGCGGGCTCCTTTCATGATTGGGGGGTCAATCTTCAAGGTTTTAATCTATTTAGGAAAGACAGAGCGAAAAGGAGGGGGGCAGGGGTGTGCTATTTAAGGGGTGATATGAAGGGAAATGTGAAAGAAAATACAGGGCGGGGTACTAATGGTTTGGAAACATTGTGGTGTGTCACGGGGCTCCGCGGTCCCCGCCTTGGACCGTCGGGCCTGCCGGCCGCCCGTTCTGCGGGGGCCCCTGTGAGGGGTCCCAGCAGCCTGGTTTTTTGCATTTTCTGCCCGTCCCCTTTCCCGTCCCCTCTTTTTTGCTTGCTGGGTCCTTCTGTGAAAGTGCCCCCAAGGCCTTCGGGGGACTTCCCCCATTTTATAGTTTCCCCGTTCTGTGGCACCTTCCTCTCACCCCTACCTCGGCTAAAAGGAAATTCTTGTCTCTACTCTGGGGCTTCTTGCGTCCTTGCTGTCTTCCTCTTGAGCTCCTCCACATCTCTGGTCTGCCGTTGGAAATTTTAAACCCCCTGATTGCGGTCCAGTTGCTGTTCCCATCTGAGCTCCGGGCCCATTTCTGTTTCTCCGTTGTCTGCTTTATTCTGCTTTTCCTCCCCGGATTGCTCTCCTGTTCCCGATTTCCTGCCGTGTTCCGGGTTTTACCCCCCTGTGCCCCCTCCAGTTCCCTGCCGTATCCGTGGTGTCTGTTACGTTGATCCCCCGTATCCGCTTGTCCTGAGTGCGTTTTTACCTGCCCTGCTTTTGTATCCACCGCCTGGATTCCTGTCTTTTACCCCGGGTGTCACCGCAGGTAACTAAGGGGGAGTGACCTGGGGGGGCCCCCACCAAGTCCATCCGCTTTTCGGCGGGCTCTGGCGAAGACCAGGGGGCCCCCTTTGACTTCACTCCCTGGCGTGGTCCTCCAGCTATACCACCCTCAGCCTGCGTGATCACAGAGGATCCCACACCAGATGTCGTCGGTCGGTCGCCTCGCATACGTTCATCGCGCCTCACTTACAGGGTGAGGAAATACAAGGTGGAAGTAATGCAAAAATAATATTTTTGGTGTACATCTATAGGAGACCGCCCCGAACATCACTGAGAGATAGAAAACAGATCATAATCAAATGGATGGCGGGTCCTACTCAGGCATGGTACAGTTGATAAATATGGGTACTTCAATTTCCCAGTGCATAGACTGGGGTCACGGTTTCAGCATCGACTGAAAAAGGGAAGGAAGTTTCCTCAATCTGTTAATGATAATTTTTATGGGCAGTTTGTGGAGGAACCCACTAGAAGTGAGCTCTTTTGACTTGGTCAAGTTCTAAACAAAGCAGAACTTTTCGGAACGTCACAGGTTTTTCTGAAAAACTAGGTAACAGTGACCACAAAAAAGTTAATTTAGCGTAAACTGGAAAGAAAGAAAACAAGCGGGGAAAGTTAAAGAACATTTAATTTTAAAAGGCCAAATTTTGCTATTGAGTGGATCAATACAGGACCTAGACTGAAAGGGAGCAGCTATTAGCAAATAGTGGGATAGTAGAAGCCAATTGGAGGAGCTTTAAGTATGCTTTAGGGAAATTTTATTGCAAAATATATTCCTCTGGTAACAAGGTCTAGGCGACTAAAACTAAAACCAACATGGCTTTCTACCTTCTGTTATGACAATAAACCAATAAAAAAGGGCCTTTAAAAAATAAAAGTCAGAGCTCGCATCACCTTGGAAAATTACAAAGAGCTTAATAAAATCAGTAAAAAAGTGATAAAAGCAGCTAAAAATTCAAAATGAAAGTGCAAGTGCCAAGATATAGCAAACATAACCCCATGATATTCTTTAAAGCATATAAATTCCAAAAAGCCAAAGTCCAGAGCAATGTAGGACCCTAAAAACCTGTGAAAGGGGAGCTGGTCACTGGTGACCAAGTAGAAGGCATAGGTTCTAAATAGGTTCTTCAGCTCAGTATACTACTATCAAGAATAGTAGTTGAGGGGGGTGGGCAAGTGCAGATCTAGGTGGTTGCCATAACAAGTTATATACATCATCTGCTATAATAATTGGCTTCAGTGTAGAAAAAGTCAAAGCCAAGTTACAAATATACGGAATGTGACCCAAAGCTCCAGGCCCTTTGGCATTCACCCTATGAGTTCTAAAAGAGCGTCAGCTCGGTTTTATCACTCATTGTGCCCCTGAACATGATATTTAAGAGTAATACCCTGGTGACTGGTATAGTGCCAGGAGACTCTGCCAAGCAATATGTAGTTCCCATCATCAAAAAAAGTCTATAGCTTGCATGCCAGGTAATTATAGGACAAGTAAGTTTAACATCTGTATGTGGTAAATATGTTTGAAGGCTCATTAGGGACTATATACAGGAAGTATGTTACAAACACCAATATTATTAGTGATATGCCTAGCATTGGATTTACTAAGGACAGACTGTCAACCAATCTGATTCTTTTTATGAAGAGGTGAGTAGAAGTCTGGATAGCGGGGCGCTGTTGATATTTGTGTTTTTAGACTTTGCAAAGGCGTTTGACACTGTTCCCGCATGAAGCGTTCTTTGTTAGTAAACTAGAATCCAATGGTTAAGAGATAACAGTGTGTATTGATTTAAGAAACTGGCTGCTGGATCGTACTCAGAAGAGTGTTGGTAATGAATCCACACTGAGTGGTCCCCGGTTGAGAGTCGGGTGCCCAGGGCTCACGTATTGAGGGATCCTCTCTTATTTAATGTATTTATTAACGAATAGTGACAGGATGCAATAGCACGGTTTTCGATTTTTGTCAGATACACCCACAAGCTATTTAGGGAAGTGCATCTAACTATGGAAGATGCTCATAAATGGCAAGCAGACTACAGCACATGAGGTGCTTGTGCATACCACTTGCAACTGGGTTCAATGTGAAAAAATGAAGGTTCTGCATCTGGGGAGAAATAATATACAGGCCCCCCAAAAAAAAAATCCCATAATGGTCCTAGGGGACAAAAAACTTGTAGAATCGCTTGTTTGAAAAGATCTGGGCGTTCTTTGTAAGAACCATAAAACAACAGAACAGCATGCAATGTCATCACTGCCTCTAAGGCCAGTAAGATAATTGAGAGGCGAGTATTAATAAGAGGCATTGTACTCAGCGGACAAGGATGTTATTCTATCTATACCGCTGTACAAAGCATTGGTTGCGACCTCACTTAGAATATGCTGTTCATTCTGAGGCCCCAGCTTTAGAAAGATGTAATAGAGCTCGAGATAGTACAAAGACAGCAACCAAACTTTTATTAAGGGAATGGAGCATCTTATTATGTAGGCGAGGTAGTAGAATTGAACTTATTTAGTCTTGAGAAAAGACGCTTCGGTGACATTAAAAATTTATAAGTAAATGGTCCCTACAAAAAATATGGGAAACAAATTAAGGTGAAGCCCCTATCAAAAGACAAGGGGACATTCCCTTCGACTAGAGAAAAAAGGTATTCAATCTCCATAGAGCAGGGTGGTAGGAGTGTTTGGAGAGCGATCTTCACTGTAGTGAACTGTAATCTGTGAATAGCCTGCCTGAGGACTGGTCACACAGGAACTTGAGAGAGTTACAAGAAAGGCCTAGATAACCTACATGAACAAAAGAATATTAATGCTTACGAACTAGGTAAAATTCTGTATCAAGGCCGGTGCGGCTCCTGGGGTCACATATAGGGTCTATACTGAAGGCAGGTTGGTTATTTATAGGGGCCCTTGTGGTTTCGGGCATTAACCAGTGGGAGAGCCAGGGCTTTAAGATCCTTGTCTCTCTCCCACACTCCACAATTTCCACCACCCATTGGTGAACTCGATGGACATGTGTCTTCTTTCAACCTACTAACTATGTAACTATGTAATTATGCACTTTCCCTTTTCTTCCCCTTCTTCCCCCTTTTTGTGTTTTTCTTTAGTGTGAGTCCCATGCTTGGTGTGGATTTTGGGTCATTCCTTCGAGCACTGGAGTGCTAAACCTGCAGACATGTGAATGGAAGACAGCTTGGTGTGTCATGTGAAGTGACTGTAATTGTGTGGTTGGGCACGAGAGGATTGGTGTGGAGGAATGTGCTGCTTGAGTTTCATCGTTTCGCACGTTGGGATCTGCCCCCTAATATTCTGGTCCTTCATGTCAGGTGTAATGATATGGGTTCCCGCCCCCATGGAGAGCTGATGGGGGACATCCGCTTTGATCTATTGCGTCTGTGGTTGCTTCCTGGGGATGATCACAGTGTTGTCAGAAATTGTGCCAAGGAGGACTTGGTGTGGGGCAGTTTCAACTGAGAGGTTGAATAGGGCTTGGATAAAACTCAATTAGGCTATCTTGGCCTTTGCGGTTAGGAATGGGGGCGAATTGTGCGACACGTGGACTTGGAATCAGAAAGGGGAATTTTCGGCACCACAACAGTGTACATTTGAATGCGGTGAGGCTAGATTTTTGGGCCCTGGAATTCAGGAGGGTGTATAGAGAGCTTTGGTTCTGTGGGGGTCGTCACATGTATGAGGTGTCATGACATGTTCGCTGTGGCGGTTAGGAGTCCTTGGAGTTGGTGGAAAATGGTGGGGGGGAGTCATTATTCAGTTATGGCTCCCCAATGTTATGGTACATTGGGACTTGGTCTGGTGAAGGTGGGGCACTACAGACTGGTGTCCCTGAGAGTCGTTTAAATAGTAGGTAGCCATCAGTGATGGCTTACGGTTCCCTTGATTTGGGAGTGACGACTGAGGGTAATTACAACAGGATTAATGGTAAAAAGAATGTTACTATTCACCAGATCTTTGTAGCTCCAAGGACCTCAGCCCCATAGTCTTGCTTCATGGGTGGATGTGGGTAGAATGTTTGGAGGGTCTTTTGGGTGTAATTTTCTGAGTACGGTTATGTATTATGTTTTACGTTGTATTTGTTAATAAAATGGCTGCTGTGGTCAATTTATCCAACTTCATGTCAGTGTCATTCTTGATGGAAAAGGGGGTTGTTTTGGGAAGGTAGAAAGGTTTGGGTAAATTGGAAAGGTTTGTATTTGGCCGAAGATAAGCGAAGCACAGGGTCATGCTTTCATAAGTATTATCTTATATACAAGCTTATGGCAGGGTGCTTCCACAACATGACCTTCACAGAAAGCAAGCCAAATTGCCTCCATAATAGTCAAAGCTATAGCAGTGACAACCATAGAGCCTACATATTGCTGATAGAACAGAGACACAGAACTGGTGAAGGTTAAAATGCTGTTAGTCATGAACACTACCAACCACAATGTTTCCCCTGAAACTGACAACTGGAGTTGACTCCTGCTACTGGGAATTAGCCCTGCCTACACTTTTGGCATCCAATTTTTGGGATTTTCCATCAATTTAATACTATTGGAAAATGTGATTTGATCCTGGAAAATTCAGTCAATCACATGTGCTCCTAAGGTACCACTTCACTTTTGGGCTGAAAGCTACCACACTACAAAATGTATTTTAATGGATAATGACAATACTATAAAATTTTTAAAAAAAGGGCAAGGGCAACTCTTTGGGGGCAGTGATGTCATGCCTAGAAACACATGCATGGGGCTAATTTTTGTAGCAAGTTCTGTCACTTTTGAAAATGATGGCCCTCTCACAGTAATTTGTAAGTTGCGACTGTATTCATGTTATGATGGCCAATAATATACTATAGTTAGTTGAATCTATTGCAACTTAAGGCCTTTGTAAGCTTGGGACCTCTGTATATATATGGTCCAGGGTCGTAACTAGAAATCATAGGGCCCCATAACAAAATAAGATGGCCCCCACCACCTTCAGACAAGAGACTGAAACAACACCATAAATAGCAATAATTAAATGTAAAAATAATATAATTCCAGAGAACCCATATAGTAGTGCTAATAGAAAAACATAATTGTTATTTTTAAAAATTTTTAAAACAAGGGGCCCCTTTCAACTTCTAGGACCCATGAAGGGGTTTGCTAGCAAGTTCGCCTATTTATGTCAAGGTTTTGCAAGCAAGTGCTCTACTTATGGAGCACATAACTTATTACATGGGACATTAAAGGCGACAGTATAATCCGCCGGCGGGGCCGCACCTTCCGCCGTTTTTCCGGGCGGTATCTGGCCTGATTAGGTCAGGGCCGGTCGCCTCATACATAGCATTAAAGTCCGCCACGCCCGCCATGTGTGGGGCCAGTGGGGGGACCGAGGCGCAGTGCGGCGCTGCGCCAAGTTCGCCGCCGAGGCGTGCACTGTACATGGGGGCAAAAGTTCCCTGGCCCGCCAGTGTGTGGGGGGGCCAGTGGCGGGGACAGGGGCGCGTGCGGGACTTAGGCCCGTGTGGGACTGCGCCGAAAAACATTTCCCGATACAGACGGGCGGGGACCAGCAGAAATCTTTTTCCAGATTCGTGGGAGTATGAATAAAAAATCGCCTTTAAAAAGGGCTTAAAACATTCTCAGAAAAGAGCGAAACCAAAAAAATTTTAAAAATACTAAAAAAAAATCACTTTCCAATATCCTAATTTTCAAGAATTAGGTTTTTGGGAAAAATTGCCGGGAAATACAGTAATTCAAATTCAGAAACTTTTCTGATTGGTCGCAAACCGCCAATCAAATAGGACGACGTGAACCTTTTAAAACCTATGGGAATTTAAAAAACCAATCAGAATCCCGCGGGAAATTCAAAATACAGTAAAAATGCTGAAAAGGAGCTGTTTGGTTAAGCTACCGGGGACGGGGCTAGCTCAGCCCATCAGAAAAGGAGCGACAGGACCCATTCTAGCCTATGGGAAAATTTAAAACCAAAACAGAAACCCCCGGGGGGACAGTTCAAAAAAATGTAAAAATGCTGAAGAGAGGTGGTTGGCTGGCTAGCGTGGTTGACTATCTCAGGAAATCAAAGCGCGAGCTTACTTCTCCCATTATAGCTAAGGGGAGTGGGCGCTCTGAAATCTCGGGGCTCACCCGGCGCATGAAGTATTAATAAAAAAATTTTTTTTATTAAATTAAACATTATCAGATAAAGAAACCGAACCCTTTCTTTAAAAAAAGCATTTTAAAAAAAAAAACCCGAAAACGCGTTTTGGTCGCCGAGAACCGGCCACATAGGAAAATTTTCAATAGAGAAATCGCCGGGAAATACAGAATTCAAATTTGTTTAAGCTATTCTCTTGGTCCCCGGGAAAAAACCACCCCTCAAATAGGAGCGACAATGTCCCATTATAAACCCATGGGGGAAACTGACCCTCAAATAGATTTACAATGTCCCATTATTCCATGGAAAAAATTGAACAATCTATTCAAAGGCGGGGCAGTTCAAAATAACAGTAAAAATGCAGAAACGACTGATTGGGTTTAACGCGGGGCTCGTCCAGCTTTGCCAATCAGAGCGCGACACTTTCTCATAGAGTTCTATGGGAAAAAAATTCTGAGCGCGCCTGTGATTGGCAAAGTTAAAAGAAAGGGGCCGATTTGGGACCTGGGGGAAAAGCGAGCGATGCTCCTAGGGTTTTTTCTAATGCAATCTAAAAAAAAAACTGTACCGGCCGAAATCAAATTAAAGACTACAGAAGTGGTCCCGATGTGTATAAAAAAAGAATAATAATAGGGGGTAACGAAAAAAAAATATTAAATCAATAAAATCATGTTTTTCTTTTTTATTTTCGCTACCCAAGGATCAATAGTATGGGTGAAAAGAAAATAAGCCACCAATCAGCCCCTTTTCTGTCTTTTTACTGTTTTTTGAATTATCCCGCCGTGGAATTTCGATTGTCAAAACTTCCCCAAACTAGAAGGTGGTTTGTCGCTCCTATTCTGATTGGTCAAATTTTTCTCCATAGGTTTTTTAAAATGGCCCTCTGTCACTCCAATTCTGTTGGGCTGAGCTAGCCAATCCCCGGACTTTAACCAATCACTTTTTTTCAGCTTTTTTTACTGTATTTTGAACGCCCCCCCTTTTTGATTCTGATTGTCAATCCTTCCCCATAAGGTTTTTAATGGTTCACTGTCGCTCCTTTTTCGGGATTGGCCTTTTTTATGCCGACCAATGAGAATGGGTTTCAAATTTTAATTACTGTTTTTTCCCGCAATTTTTCCCAATTCATTAATTCTTGATATTGCGCCTTTTTAAAAAGATTTTTTGGAAAGGTGATTTTTTTTTTTATGTTTATTTTTTACGTTCACTCTTTTCTGACACTTTTTTTTCCGCCTTTAAAAAGGCGATATTTTCGAATCAACCCCTTTCTGCAGAGCGGAGTGCCGAGATTTCGTAGCGATCCCCATTGTTCAGATCCTGCTTCACTTTGCCTCTGCCGGACTTTTAGACCAAAAAAAAAAAAACAGGTCTGGGTTTCGGGGCTGCTTGAGCCCGTTCAAATGCGGGCCCCTTTTCCGACTCGCCATCGTACCCCTCGGAGTTTTCGGCGCGCTGCGCCCGCCCCGGAGCGCCCACCCCCGCCCCACCCGCCCCCGCCCACTGGCCCCCCCCTCACGGGGGCAGCTGAAAGTGGCGAACGCTGCGCCCAACACGCATCCCTGCTCCGACAGGGGATTTGGGGAGGGGATATACGCCAAAAAACAGGCGTAAAGCCCGATCATACATGTCGCCCTAAGATTTGAGCAAAAACCGTCACCAATCTTGGGGAATAATCTGACCTAAGGCCTAAGGAGAATGTACAAGCAACTAATTAGTCTCCTTTGTTTGTTAGAGTTAACACACTTTGTTCTCAAGCAACCCACCTGTGGTGACGTCACTCCCTGTTATCAGATGCCGACCTATGCGCACTCAGAGCATATCAAATCTCTCTTATCTGCTCAACAGATAAGAAAGCAATATATTTAGAAAAAATCTTAAATTACCTTTCCTTATATGTTGGAAGCTAATCTTTGTAGTGAGACAAGCCCTTTGCTTCATTCAGGTTAACCAACGGTCACAAAGATATGTTTCGGATGGCTATCCAGGGCGGACTGCCTCTAAGGTCCTTCATGCATGCCCACAACCTTTGATAAACGCAATATGGTGCCCCTTCATGCAGGAAACATCTTTGCATATCTTTTGCAAGTGTCCTTTTGCTCAGGGTTTGTTGGATGCCCTGGATCATGAACTGAAAGACTCGGTGTCCAGGAGGAGCCTTTCGTACCATTCAGTACTCTATGGTCTGCTTCGATCAAAGCCATCCAGGAGGCTTGGTGCCTAATGAATAGCTTTAAGGACACTATCTTGATCTCCAGAAATCGCCTGCTGTTGAAGAGGGAGAGGATATTGGTGGCGGATTGTCTCAGGTTGATCCACAGCCTGCTCAGAGCCTACAACATCATATAGACCTATTAATGTAATCAGGCCAGGTGGGTACAAACTGAGAGGACTCATAGATTATTGCGACCTAGCAGCCTGACGCTATTTCATGCTGCCCAAGCTTCAGGCAGTCTCACCTTGATGACAGGTTCCCTTTAATTTAGTATATTAAAAATAAGAAACATGACATGAATGGACATTACAGCTATGTTTGTTCCGTGTAATTAGATATATATCTTTCATCCTACACCGGGCCATCCATGATAATAATCCTTTGGATATGGCACCAAACAATGTAACCAACTGAAATCTGTTCACTTATTAATAAAATGTATCATACATCTGTTATTTTGTTTCTTTGGTTAGTGCTATTATCATATAATAATAACGATCTGATAATTATGAGTAGCATATGAATGCTACTGCACTGGGGGAATGATAGCACTTGGGAGCAGATATGTACAAGCTTTTCCATGAATATAATAATTGTTTTTATAAATTCTTGTTTAATTAAACAAATCTTATTACAAAGTTTAACAGAAATGGTGGTGAACAGTCTAGAAGTTTTTAGGAAGTATCTCCCAGTACACAAATAGAAATAGTGGGTATAAGCTGAGGGTAGCCATAGTTTATTGTTATCAGGGCCAGGTGGGTACAAGCTGAGGAGAGCAGTAGTTTATTATCAGGACCAGGTGGGTACAAGCTGAGGGGAACAGTAGTTCATTGTTATTAGGGCCAGGTGGGTACAAGCTGAGGGGAACCATAGTTTATTGTTATCAGGGCCAGGTGGGTACAAGCTGAGGGAGCTGGTTTATTTTACAGGCCGGGGGTACAAGCTGAGGGGAGGGGTATTTTAAGGGTTTTTGGGGCCCAAGGGGCCCAAAATGGGGGGAAACCCAATATTTTTATTGTTATCGGGCCGGGGTGGGTAAAAGCTGGGGGGGAGGGTAGTTTTCGGGTATTGGGGCCCCCAAGTGGAAACACGCTGAGGGAACCCTAGTTTTTTGCTGTCAGGGAGCCAAATGCTATTTCATGCTGCCCATGGTTCGGGGCAGGTTTTCACTTTCCAGGTGTATACAATCTTTTCCATGAATGTAATAAGTTGTTTTTTTGGATTTTTTTAATTGAGCAAACTAGTATATATTATGAAGTTTAATAGGAATGGGGATGAACAGTCTGGTCTTAAAGTGGTAAATAAGTCTCTTGCTGTACAAAAATAGAGATAAAACCAAATCAAATATGCCGGGTGGGAAAAGAGGACCCTTAGTTTTTTGTTTTCGGGTCAGGGGGGTCAAAGGCTGGGGGAAAACAAGGTTTTTATTGAAGTCGGGGGACCTGATTCTATTTCATACGGGCCCATGGAGGGGCAGCCTCATTTTGCTGACAGGTTCCCTTTTATTTGGATTAAAAAAATAAGAAAAAAGACAAAAAAAGGACTTTAAAAGTTTAGGGCTTGTCCAGTGCAATTGATAGAAATTTTTCCCCCAATTTGGGGAAATCTTTTTTTTAATAATCCTTGTGTTTATAGCACCAAAACAATCCAATCCAAACAACTGAAATCTGTTCATTTATTACTAAAATGTTTCAGACATCTGTTCATTTTTTTTGTTTAATTGTTTCTTTTACCTTTAGACCCGATTATTATGAGTATTTATGTTTATACGCACTGTAGGAAATGTCAGCACTTACTTGGGCTGGGTTTTCACGTTCCCAGGTTTAAAAAAAAATTTTTTTTTACTAAATTTTTCCCCATTGCTAATATTTACCCTATTTTTCTTTTTGGGGGTATTGGGGTTCTATTGTTTTTCCCAAAATTTAGGGTTGAATTTCAGTACATTGTTTTTTTTTGGATATAATTTTAAAGGAATAGCCAGTGTTTTCGATAGTTTTTAATTTAGACTCCCAAAAAAATTTCCTTTTATTCCAAACCCAACCCTTCACGTAAATGATGTTTTATAGACCCTTTCATTTTGTAATATACAGGATTAGGGATCCGGTTTAAACCCATAAAACCGCATGGATCTCACCTTGGCCCGCTGTGTTTCCCATTTGAAGCTGAAACCCCCGCAGACAGTTTTGTCAGAAATCTGCTTTTTTTGGTACGTGACACAGCTACCTGATCAGTGCATGAGAGACGTCAACTCCCAGATGTGGATATTACACTATGGCCTCTGCAAGTGTCCCCTTCACATGTGCCTAGGTACAGGTGCGTAAGATGGTGCCTTTCACTCTGACACTTGACCTCCTTAATGAAACCTTATGTAAGCCATTAGCAGAGCGGCAAATAAAAAATGGCCGTTAACACTGAGACGAGAGTGTACGAGGAGCTAGCCTGCATCAGTGTGCGCTTATTGTAGATGCTGCCAGTATCAATGCCCGTGCTCGTGTTGTGAAACTGATCCACAATTGTTGGCTCAGCCAGCCTCTCCCTCTCTCTATTGAGTTGCTATTTTTAGCAAATCCTACTCGTGTCGCCACGGGCTGTGATCACATCTTTCTCTCCCTCCCATCCTCACCCATCCTTTCCCTCTCTATCTGCAGATTTCAAAACATCATTGAGTCTTGTCTCCAGCTCCGCAGTGCTCCTGTAACCTGGGATCACTAGCTGCAGCACTTAAAACTACTTTACATCATCTTCTGCTCACTCCTATTTTCCTAGCCTCCCTGGGAAAGATGGATGATGTGGATTCGTTAGGAAGTTCACTAAGAAGCTACTGAATAACACGAAAGGTAAGTTGTGAAATGACATTGCATAGCTCAGGGACTAGAACTGCCAGAATGAGTGCACTCCTGTCAACCCTACTGGACAGCCCCATGTCATTGCATGCATGGTTAGTGACACTTTCTACTACATTATATAGGGAGGGGTTCTCCAAGTTCTGACAGCAATTGCTTAATTTCCGTAACTCATAGGATGAACAGAACCAATTTTCTGGCTGGATTTGTATGAAACTGGTTGTTTTCAAAATATTTCACCATGTTAGAAAAGTTTTATATCATTTTATGCATGTTGTTGTTGCTTTTAAACCAAAAAGTAAACTTATAACTAGCAGGCTGATATATCTGTGTCCATATTTGTATAGGTATGACCAATTTTGAGCCCAGCAAAGAGTTAAAAAATAGTTCCTTTTATTGTCTGACATAAAACTTCTGCAGACAGGTACAGCCATATAGCTGCCATCGTTTTATGCTCCATTAACTCAATGTAATCGTAAAATACAGTGTTCTTTCAGGTTGCAACATTAATTGGTTCTGTGATGATCATTGTAAATCGAAATCATGTTTAATAAGGGACCACAATGCAAAGTCATTTGTTGTGAAGGCCCAATGTCATTGCAAAACAGAAAAAAGTGAAGTAGATACCTTAGACAATTAAAGCATAAAACAAAAAGAAAGAACTGCTGGAGGCTGGTGGGACTTGAGGGACCACTGTTGCAGTACGGAAATGAGTAGCAAGGGTGCAATAAATTAATAACTACTTGTTGCTCAGTGATATCATAACCTGGTTCATTGGTTTAGTGAAAAACAAATCAATGCTGAGGCCGAAGGAAGGCTGCATTAAGCGATATGTGATCATATGTAATTAAATCTTCCACTAGGGAGTCACAGAGGGACCGGTAGGTAGGAAACAGGTGGAACACTTTGCCCTCAACATGTAATTTCTGCTATTATCTTACAAATAAAATAACTAGTACTGAGAAGGCTGCTTGTGTTTCTGGCTTCCAACTTGCTATATTTGTCATGTATTAAAATATTTTCTTATGCAATGCTTGTTTTAATTGTACACATGTCAGGGCTGGCGAAAAACTTTTGCAAAGTCACTTAGCATTTGGTTTAAACATTTAGGGCAGCATGTTCCATTAGTCCTGCACCTTTTTTTTTGTGTATTTTGCGCCAAAAAATTGTTGATGCTGTATTCTCTATATGAATGAACTGTTGTACACCAAAACTAGGCGCATTATACACCAGGCACGACACATTTGAGAGTGCCTAAAGTAGGTGCATCAAATATGCTAGCTATGATATGCTATGGGCCTACATTATGCTATGCGCCTAAATTAGGCGCATCATTTTTACTATGCAAGGTATACCAGATGCCAGATTCTTGACAGGTTCATTCATTCAGGCGCACTATACAATCATTTAAAACTGGTGTGTCTGCACCTCTTTTCTGACATGTCGACCTAAAAGTTCTGCTAGTCCTGATGATCTAGTAGTCTGCATCAATGTATCACAATTTAGAGTCAGACAATTCTTTATGGACAGTGGGTCCTTTGGTTTTGACCTGTATTTGAACATCTTTATAATTACGCTTTCTTGCTCACACTTTATAATTTATAAAAGATAAATATCTTGATGAGCAATAACAGTTACTGGAATGCGATATATACGTATATCCTGGATTGTGTAAGACAGAACTTATTATTTACATCAGGACTTTTAGCAAGAGGATCAGAGGATGTCCCATTTGTTGTCATATCATAAACCGCTATCTCTTCCCTGATTGGACCGGCCAAAGGGCCCTAAGGTGATCCATTGATCATAACATGTCCCATCTGTTGTCACTGAGAATATCCATTTGACATTACAAAAAGTTAGCTCCTCCATGATTGAACATTTCAAAGACCCAGCAAGGGCGCAAAGTTGTTAATTGACAATTATGTATGTGAAGGCACAGTTTTAGGCATATACTATATTGACTAATGTAATGGCATAAGTACTAAGTGGATGAATATAAATAAAATTAAAAATAAGAAGATTAATAGAAAAAAATTGCAATTATATAAAAAGTTGAAAAAAAAGACGTTCATTTAGCTTAGTTACCATTTGTCACAGTACCACCTGTAATATTAAACATAATTGTTAAAATGTCAATAATAATAATATAGTAAAAAAAAAATCCAAATATTAGGAAAAAATGCTTGCATGCATTATTTTATATATATTGTTACCACCAGCAGCCAATTTGAGCTCAGCTTTCATTTTTCCAGAGCACTATATGAAATAAAAACTGAACTCTGGTTGCCATAGGCTATAAAAACAGTTTTACTGCTAGACAGTTTTGATAAAAGATGCCCAGAGTACCTGCTGAAGAGCTTGTTGCACAAAATGACTACAGAATCTCACAAAAGTGAGTACACCCCTCACATTTTTGTAGATATTGTATTATGTCTGAGCTGCAGCATGGTGGCCAAGACCATACACTAGTTTACCAAGACAAGTTCCACTCAGATCAGGCCTAGCCATCATTGACCACAGAAGTTGAGTGCATGTGCTCAAAGTCATATCCAGAGATTGTCTTTCCAAGATACATGAGTGCTGCCCGCATTGCTACAGAGGTTAATGGGGTGAGAAGTCAGCCTGTCAGTGCTCAGACCATACGCTGCACACTGCATCAAATTGGTCTTCATGGCTGTCGTCATAGAGATGATGCACAAGAAGGCCCGCAAACAATTGGCTGAAGAAATGCAGACTAAGGACATGGATGACTGAATCATGTCCTGTGGCCTGAATAGACCAAGATAAACGTATTTGGTTCAGATGGACTCAAGTGTGTGTGGCTGTAACCATGTGAGGAGTACAAAGACAAGAGTGTCTGCCTACAGTGAAACATGGTGGTAGGACTGTCATGGTTTGGGGCTGCATGAATGTTGTCGACTGTGGGGAGCTACAATTCATTGAGCTAACCATGAATCCCAACATGTACTATGACATACTGAAAACGAGCATGATCCCTCTCTTCAGAAACTGGGTTACAGGGCAGTATTCCAACATGATAATGGCCCCAAACACATGACCCCAAACACATATCCAAGACGACCACTGCATTGCTAAAGAAAATGAGAGTAAAGGTACTTTACTGGAAAAGCATGTCTCCAGACCCAAACCCTATTGAGCATATATGAGGCATCTTCAAACGGAAGTTGGAAGAGCACTAGGTCTCGAACATCCACCACCAGTTCCATGATATTGTCATGGAGGAGTGGAAGAGGATACCAGTGGCTGAAACCTGTGAAGCTCTAGTGAGCTCCATGCCTGAGTGAGTTTAGGGGGTAAATAATGGTGGCCACACAAAATATTGACACTTTGGGCACAATTTGTCCATTTTAATTTTAGGGTGTACTCACTTTTGTTGTCAGCGGTTTAGACATTGATGGCTGTGTGTTGAGTTATTTTGAGGGCACATCACATTTACACTGTTATACAAGCCGTACACTGACTACTTTACATTGTATCAAAGTATCATATCTTCAATGTTGTCCAATTAAAGTCATAATACAATATTTACAAAAATGTGATACATTGTGAGCCCTGTTATGATATATCCGTTTTAAACAGATCCTAATATAACCCACTTCCAGGCCCAGAACTTTCCCGGGAATGGGAATAATGTTGGCTCAGAATGGAGAGCCAGTTGTGCTTGCACACAACTCTCCATCCTGTTCTATGGGATTTCTGAGTACAGGTGTGCGCTGTGTTCTGTTGTGATTAGAGCTGTGTGCAACTGTGACTGACTCTCCTTTCTGAGTCAATACAATTGGGGAACCATTCCTGTGATAGGTGTGGTTCCCTATCAATATGCCATCAAAGTCCATGGTAAAAACATCACGTTAAGCTTAGTAGATTTGTATAAGGAGATAACTGGCATTTTAAATAACAGTTTTCCACTTGATCCCACAAAATTAGGAATAATAATTTCAGATTTGAATGCAGAGAAAGGATTTTGCATGTCTTTCAAGACAACTTTCACTGGATAAGTATTATGCATTTACCTCTATAGAAAAGCTCTACTCTCAACAGTTAAGATGCATAGAACATGTTAGAAACTTTTGATTCTCTTATCTTGTATTGCGTTTGAGTCATATAATGTTTTTTTCTCTTTTCATGCCTATTGTCATATTAAGATTTCTGCAGGTTTCCTTTCACAGTGTAGTGTTGGAGTTCACAATGACACTCAGAGCTGAATGTTCCATGATTGACAGGGCTCAAAAGCTGTCTGTTTCCAAGGGCAACCACAGAATTTCAGAGAAGTTTGACTAGACAACATTACTCAAAACCGGTTCCTATAGTATAAACCTAAGTATCAAGTTTACGACTTAAGGTGCAAAATACTTCAATACATTATAGGTTGTGTTAAACTGGGCCACCAGAGTATCTGTGGGCCCAAGCTCTGGTACAGAAATGCACTTACACTTACATATAAGGGCCCCAAACATTTAGCACAAGACAACCCGTTTTGGAACTTATTTTAGGATCAACCACCAGCTATCCTATTATAACCTACATATGCAATAAGTTGTTTTTTTTACAGTGGACTTATAAAAAGTGCCTGAAAGCAGTCATGCACATGTTTTGTATAGATGGAAGGTGAGCCCTCAGAATAATGTCCTCTGGTGGGCCCAAGGAACTTGAGTGTGAGTCTCAGTGCAAGAACAACATACAGTGAAGGAAATAATGATTTGATCCCTTGCTGATTTTGTATGTTTGCCCACTGACAAAGACATGAACAGTTTATAATTTTAAGGGTAGGTTAATTTTAACATTGAGAGAGTATCCAAAATCAAATCCAGAAAATCACATTGTATAATTTATACAAATTTATTTGTATTTTGCTGAGAGAAATAAGTATTTGATCCCCTACCAACCATTAAGAGTTCTGGCTCCTACAGACCCGTTAGATGCTCCTAATGAACTTGTTACCTGCATTAAAGACAGCTGTCTTATATAGTCACCTTTATAAAAGACTCCTGTCCACAGACTCAATTAATCAGTTAGACCAGGGGCGTTGCTAGGGTCCCAAAACATCCGGGGCTCGGGCCCTTCAGTTTTTCTGAGTAGGGCTGGGTGCACACGGAATTTTTGCGTCTCATTGTGAACTGCGGATGTATATTTACAGAGAAAAACCTTTGTATGTAGCCTCAGGAGAAATATAAGCGATTACACTGCAGTTACAATTAGTGACTTACAGGAGACGTCTCTGAAGAGTTGTTCTCTTTCTCTTCTTCTTCTCCATCTGTCCCAGACGCCATGACGTCTTCTACCATCCACAACTCTTCACTGAAAAATGTACAAAACAAACATCTTAGACTCCTCATTTTATCAGCATTTCCCTGCAATTTCCTATCTCTATACAAAATCCCCATCTATAGTGCCCAAATGGTAATAATTACCCCCTTGTAGGTAAATATTTGGCCCTATAGCCTGGTAGTAGCCCACTGTAGCCAGGTTGTAGCCCCCTCTAGCCAGGTTATTAGCCCCTCTATCCAGGTTACTGCCCTCTGTAGCTAGGTTACTGCCCCTTTAGGCAGTAATATGCCCCCTGTAGCCAGTAACATGCTCCTTGTAGTCAGGTTTATTAGCCACCCTGTACCCAGGTTACTGCCCCCATAGCCACATAATATGCCCCCTGTAGCCAGTGATATGCCCCCCTGTAAGCCAGTGATATGCCCCATTAGCCACATATGCCCCCTGTAGCCAGTGACATGCCCCCCTGTAGCCAGTAACATGCCCCTGTAGCCAGTGACATGCCCCCTGTAGCCATTATGCCCCCTTATCCATATATGCCCCCTGTAGCCAGTGACATGCCCTCTTAGCCATATATGCCCCCTGTAGCCAGTGTCTTGCCCCTGTAGCCATTATGCCCCCTGTAGCCAATGTCTTGCCTCCTGTCGCCATTATGCCACCTGTCGCCAGTGTCTTGCCCCCTGTAGCCATTATTGCCCCCTGTAGCCAGTGTCTTGCCCCCGTAAGCCATTATGCCACCTGTAGCCAGTGTCTTGCCTCCTGTAGCCATTATGCCCCCTTGTAGCCAGTGTCGTGTCCCTGTAGCCATTATGCCCCCTTGTAGCCAGTGTCTTGCCCTGTAGCCATTATGCCCCCTTACAGCCAGTGTCTTGCCCCCCTTGTAGCCAGTGTCTTGTCCTGCCCCCCTTGTAGCCAGTGTCTTGCCCTGCCCCCCTTGTAGCCAGTGTCTTGCCCCATTGTAGCCAGGTTCTTGCCCTGCCCCCTTGTAGCCAGTGTCTTGCCCCCTTGTAGCCAGTGTTCTTGCCCCCTTGTAGCCAGTGTCTTGCCCCCCTTGTAGCCAGTGTCTTGCCCTTGCCCCCCTTGTAGCCAGTGTCTTGCCCTGCCCCCCTTGTAGCCAATGTCTTGCCCCCCTTGTAGCCAGTGTCTTGCCCCCTGTAGCCAGTGTCTTGTCTTGCCCCCCTTGTAGCCAATGTCTTGCCCTGCCCCCTTGTAGCCAGTGTCTTGCCCCCCTTGTAGCCAGTGTCTTGCCCCCTTGTAGCCAGTGTCTTGCCCCCCTTGTAGCCAGTGTCTTGCCCTGCCCCCCTTGTAGCCAGTGTCTTGCCCCCTTGTAGCCAGTGTCTTGCCCCCCCTTGTAGCCAGTGTCTTGCCCTGCCCCCCTTGTAGCCAGTGTCTTGCCCTGCCCCCCTTGTAGCCAGTGTCTTGCCCTGCCCCCCATTGTTGCCAGTGTCTTGCCCTGCCCCCCTTGTAGCCAGTGTCTTGCCCCCTTGTAGCCAGTGTCTTGCCCCCTTGTAGCCAGTGTCTTGCCCCCCTTGTAGCCAGTGTCTTGTCTTGCCCCCCTTGTAGCCAGTGTCTTGCCCTGCCCCCCTTGTAGCCAGTGTTCTTGCCCCCCTTGTAGCAGTGTCTTGCCCCCTTGTAGCCAGTGTCTTGCCCCCTGTAGCCAGTGTCTTGCCCCCTTTGTAGCCAGTGTCTTGCCCCTTGTAGCCAGTGTCTTGCCCTGCCCCCTTGTTAGCCAGTGTCTTGCCCCTTTGTAGCCATGTCTTGCCCTGCCCCCCTTGTAGCCAGTGTCTTGCCCTGCCCCCCTTGTAGCCAGTGTCTTGCCTGCCCCCCTTGTAGCCAGTGTCTTGCCTGCCCCCTTGTAGCAGTGTCTTGCCCTGCCCCCCTTGTAGCCAGTGTCTTGCCCCCTGGTAGCCAGTGTCTTGCCCCCTTGTAGCAGTGTCTTGCCCCCCTTGTAGCCAGTGTCTTGCCCTGCTCCCCTTGTAGCCAGTGTCTTGCCCCCTTGTAGCCAGTGTCTTGCCCCCCTTGTAGCCAGTGTCTTACCCCCTTGTAGCCAGTGTCTTGCCCCCTTGTAGCCAGTGTCTTGCCCCCCTTGTACCCAGTCTTGCCCCCTTGTAGCCAGTGTCTTGCCCCCTTACCTAATAAAAATAAAATTAAAAAACCTACTTACCTAATGAAGCCCGGTTCGCGCATCCTGGTCCTGCAGCTTGAGAGCGGTGTAAGCAGAGTGATGTCATCACGCTGCTTACGCCATCTCGCGGGGCCCGGGATCTCCTCGGCCGGCATATCTGCCGGCTTAGAGGATCCCAGCGTTCGCAGGGGGGGTGATGAAAGCGGCGCGTCACGCCCCCTGCGACGCTCAGGTGTATGTACGGCGCTCGGTGAGCACTGTACATACAGGGGGGAAGACAGGAAGGGAACGATCCGTCCTGCCTCCTCCCCGACTGACTGTGCGGCTGTGAAACAGCCGCACAGTCAGAGACATCGGCGGGCGCCGCCCGCACACAGGGCGCTCCAGGCCCAAGGCAGCGGCCATGGAGACGCTGAGACTCGGGCACAGGCGGATTCATTCGGGGCACGAGCCCCGAATGAATCTGCCTAGCGACGCCCCTGAGTTAGACTCTAACCTCTACAACATGGGCAAGACCAAAGAACTTTCTAAGGACAAGATCATAGATCTGCACAAAGCTGGAATTGGCTACAAAACCATAAGTAAGACACTGGGTGAGGAGACAATTGTTGGGCAATAGTAAGAAAATGAAAGAAATCTGGGGCGCCATGCAAAATCTCACCTCGTGGGGTATCCTTGATCATGAGGAAGGTGAGAGATCAGCCTAAAACTACACGGGGGGAACTTGTTGATGATCTGAAGGCAGCTGGGACCACAGTCACCAAGAAACCATTGGTAAGAAGGTCCTCCTGTTCAAGAAGGCACATGTGCAGGCCCGTCTGAAGTTTGCCAATGAACACCTGGATGATTCTGTGAGTGAATGGCAGAAGGTGCTGTGGTCAGATGAGACAAAAATTGAGCTCTTTGGCATTGACTGAACTCGCTATGTTTGGAGGAAGAGAAATGCTGCCTATAATCCAAAGAACACCGTCCCCACTGTCAAGCATGGAGGGGGAAACATTATGTTTTGGGGGTGTTTCTCTGCTAATGGCACAGGACTACTTCGCATCAATGGGAGATTGGATGGAGCCATGTACCATAAAATCCTGATTGACAACCTCCTGTCCTCCACCAGGATATTAAAAATTGGTCATGGTTGGGTCTTCCAGCAAGACAATGACCCAAAATATGCAGTCAAGGCAACAAAGGATTGGCTCAAAAAGAAGCACATTTAGGGCATGGAGTGCCCTAGCCAGTCTCCATACACTAATCCCATAAAAAACTTATGGAGGGAGTTGAAGTTCCGAGTTGCCAAGTGAAAGCCTAAAATTTTAATGATTTAGAGATGATCTAAAAAGAGGAGTGGACCAAAATTCCTTCTGACGTGCTCAAATCTCATCATCAACTACAAAAAAAGTCTGACTTGCCAACAAGGGTTTTGCCACCAAGTATTAAGTTTTGTTTGCCAGAGAGATCAAATACTTATTTCTCACTGCAAAATGCAAATACATTTATATAATTAATACAATGTGATTTTCTGGATTTTATTTTGGATATTCTATCTCTCAATGTTGAAATTAACCTACCCTTAAAATTATAGACTGTTCATGTCTTTGTCAGTGGACAAACTTACACAATCAGCAAGGTATCAAATAATTATTTCCTTCACTGTCTGAATTATTTTTTTGACCAAACACTTAATGAAGAACTCTTTTACACATTAATATCTTAAATGACCAACAGGTACAACTTGGATTAGACTGTACCAAGATGGGGGTTTCCCAACTTCCTGTCTGCGGATGGAAGTGGGGCAAACCAGGACATGGAAGTGACAGGAGCCTACCCAAGGCTCCCCACTGCCATGTCCAGGGGTCAGATTGCTGCAGCCATGCTGCGGCGGTGCCGATCACCCTCAAGATCGGCGCGGAGCACCGATCTAAATTCAGTCAGACGCCGCGGCCATCTTTGCCGCGGTGTCTGACGGGTTAAACAGCGCGGACGGGTGACGCTGCCCGTTCACGCTGTAATGGCCGGGTGTTAGCGGCGATTAGCGGCTGTGCGGAGGGGGGTTTTAGAGCGGTCCACCTGCAAAGCCCCTTATGGACCCTGGGACATACTCATACGTCCAGGGTCCTTAAGGGTTTAAGGTCCTAGTGGGTTGCCACAGGTATCTGGAGTCATGCTGACTGCAGTGCATCCCACAGCTGCGTGAGGGTGCGTGAGAGAGCCAACAAAACATTTGAGGTGGTCCCACAGATGGTCAGTTGGGTATAAGTCAGGGGAATTAGGGGGTCAGCGCAGTTGTTGAAAGTGTAGGTCATGCTCTTCCAACCAATTTCTGACATTTTTAGCCTGACATCCCAATGTCCATGTTTTTCATGATGCAAAAAATATGTAACTCATGGGAAAAGCAACCATTTACTAAGCAGCGGAGGCTCTATTCCGATACTGTCATAAAAAATTGAAGCCTTTTCTGCTGATGCAAGTTAATTTACAGAAGTAAAATGACCATCTGTTTGCTTCGGAGAACCAGGGTTCGCTGAACTGGTGTTTTAGACATGTCTGGTTACTCCCTGGTTCATGTTGGTGGTGAGCTGCTCCCCTGCAGTGTGTTGGTTCTACTTTATGCTCCTCAGTAGCTGACATTCATCTCTCACATCAGTGGCACATGGTGCTCCGCAGTCTCCATATCGCTTAATCCCAATGATACCTATTCTCCACTCACTATACACTTTTATCACAGCATTATGTGAACTGTTCACATAATGCTTGTTTCAGGAATACTGCCCCCATTGTCCCAAAGGCCAATAATCATCCATTTTTGCAAATCTGATATATTGCCCCTTTTACCAATGGTAGCAAGGAGTGATATGTGTGAAGACAGCCTTTCACACACTTTATATACCCACCAATCCAGCTCATGACACTTGACTTCCTTCATGACCTACGTTCTGCCAACATCAAAATTAGGAAATGATCATAATATCATGAATCCACTGTGTATTTTCCTCCCCAAAAAATTGCTAGCAGGTTTGAGCTACTGTATACAATTCATTAGCATTGGCCTTTTTTAAGAGGACCTCTGGCTGTTCTTGACATGTCTGTTTTCGTAAATACTTGTGCTCTTTGTTAAAGAACAGTTCTGGAGCACCTTCTCTTCTAATTCTGTGTTGTGCTGTTCCTCTGTTAGTCCTCCTAGAAATGTATTACTGAATAAGACAGATGGGTGTTACCAATATAGGTTTCACAATACACAGAGTGTCAGCACTAATTCAGGGTCCTTTAGGTAAGTCGGTGAAGTGCCCTTCCCCCCAGCCGCCCCACTTCAAAAATTAAAATCCTTGGTCCTCACCTGATACACAGGTCCTCCATCTGTGCCCTTGTCAACTAGGTGAATGGGTAAAATACAGAATTGCACCATCTTCTTTTTAGAGGTGTAAAAGACATGTTTGGGCACATTTATCAAGGCAATTGCGCCAGCATTCTGGCATAATTTGCACCAAAAATAATGTCATACATGCTTTACACCACACTTATTGTGAGTCTTAGACTGTTTCTAGACACGTCTGCACTTTGTCCGACAAAAGGGTGGGACCTCAGTAGAAAAAGGTGTGGCTCCATAGGAAAGGGGACGTGGCTTACTGTGCGATGCCTGTGCACCAAAGTTTTAGCGTAGTTAGTAGCATAAAAGTAAGTCAACTTAAAGGTGGTACAAAGTTAGCCTAGACCAGCGGTGACGAACCTATGGCACGCGTGCCAGAGGTGGCACGCAGGGCCATCTCTGCTGGAACGCATGCCAGGCTGGCCACTCGCTGGGTTCCTGCACTGGGCGGGCTCGGCGTCCGCGTCACAGTGTCGGACCTGGGGCTTTTGGCAGCCCCAGGCCTAACACAGTGAGAGTCGGGACTCCCCGTGGACCTTCAGCGCTGATGGTCCGCGGCGGCCCCATGTGCTCAGCTGGGCAGCACAGCTGTCATAGTGTCCCGCGCTGGGAAAGAAGAGGAGCGCGCTGCGAAAGAAGTAAGATGAGTATTAGTGTTGTTATTTTATTTGTGGAATTTATATACTGCTGTGGGGAGAGCTGGCTATATACTGCTGCGGGGAGAGTTATCTATCTACTGTTGTGTTTTATATATATATATATATTATATAATATATATATATATATATATATATATATATATTATATATATATTATATATATTACTTGATACTGGCTTGGGGAGAGCCATCTATATACTGGCTGGTGGAGAGAGTTATCTATATTCTGGCTGGTGGGGAGAATTATCTATATTCTGGCCGGATGGAGAGAGTTATCTATATACTGGCTGGTGGAGAGAGTTATCTATATACTGGTTGGTGGGGAGAGTTATCTGTATCCTGCCTGGGGGGGAGAGATATCTATCTGTATACTGCCTGGTGGGGAGAGCTATCTGTCTGTATACTGCCTGGTGTGGAGAGCTATCTGCCTGTATACTGCCTTGTGGGGTGCGCTATCTGCCTGTATACTGCCTGGTGGGGAGAGCTATCTGCCTGTATACTGCCTGGGGGGGAGAGCTATGTGCCTGTATACTGCCTGGTGGGGAGAGCTATCTGCCTGTATACTGCCTGGTGGGGAGAGCTATCTGCCTGTATACTGTCTGTGGGGAGCTTTCTTCCTGTATACTGCCTGTGGGAACCTGTATATTTCCTGTTTGGAGCTGTATACTACCTGAGGGGACCTATATCTATATACCTGCTTTGCTGAGGAGACATATATCTATATACCTGCCTAATTGAGGGGACCTATACACCTACCTAAATTAGAGGACTTATATACCTAGAAGTAAGGAGTTGCTGGAAAAGTGAGGATTCTAAGGTATTTGTGTCTAAATCTGCATGGATGAGTGTTGATCGGGAGAAATCAGCATGAAGGTGTGAACCGGAAGAAAAGGGAAAGTGAATGACTCATTGGAGAAACGTCACATGGGAGTCACTAAATGTGCCTGAAATGTAATCTCTTATATGTGTGCAAAGTGTAATGGTTTATATTCAGTAATGGTGTGGCGATATTATTCAGTCACTTTGTGGTGGTGATACGTGGGGTATTATTCAGTCACTATGTGGGTGTGATATAAGGTCATTGTGTGGCGGTATTATTCAGTCACTTTGTGGTGGTGATACGTGGGGCTATTATTCAGTCACTTTGTGATGGTGATATGTGGTTGTGGTGTTGTGGTATTATTCAGTTAACTGTATGCTGTGAACCTGTGAACACTGCTATCTACCACAATATGGTCACTGTATAATGGAAATATGGCAGATGTATGGGCTAAGTGGCCGCCACATCCCTCGTATTAGTTTTTGTGCGGACCCGCTTTTCACGTCACCTCTCTGCTTCGTGCCGTCGGCGGTGGCATTTTGCGGTAACTAAGGTTTTTTTCGGTCGCAGTTTCGGCAATCGGTCTCAAAAAGGTTCGCCATCACTGGCCTAGACAGTTTTAACCTGAACCATGAGCATTATGATACATGTGGCGCATTGTAAGACTCTCTAGTCTAATTGAAATTGTCTTACAGTTAGACACTATTGATATATTGCCCCCTTATCTTTACTCTGTGGGTCAGGATCATTCCACTAAGTTTTTTGTTTAGTTACCTTTTCAGCATCATTTTCTGAGACAATAACTTTATTTATTTTTCCATCTACAGACCTGTATAAGGTCTGATTTTGAGCATTTGTATAAGAAACAGGATTTGCAGACCGAAGTTTTTAGTGCCAATCTATTGTTGTTAGACTTGAAAGTGTTCTTTAAAAATGCATCTGCACGACACTGAAGCTGATGTCTACATTTTCTCACACTAATTCTGCTTAATTCTATATGGTTCAGACATTGGTTTTCCTAAACTTTAAAATAATAGTATCTTTGTTTCAAAGTAAGTCTCTTGGGTAAATTCAGGTTTGAATTCAGAGGCAAACACTATAGTAATTATTTCATTCCACTGAATGTTTATTGTTTGATGGAAAGAGCAAAAACTGTGCAACAAATTTCAGTATAAGGTTTCTACTTTTTCTAGACCATTAGGCCTTGTTAATACTTGTGCCAAAGCTTCTGATTTCCCGGATACTTGACAGATGTTACAGAATTATTATGATCAATTTTTTAACCAATCTTAATGGAACTCATTTACTCATAGGGACACTCTCTGATTTCCCTCTGTGAGCCCTAATAGCATGACATTGAAGATTGCTTGACAGTTCTTTTCCAAAGGCCTTAAGGGCCTAAGATACAGTACGTAAGTGTGAACAGGACCTGATAATTGTGAAGAAATGTTGGTGCCTTAAAAGTTGGAACTGTTTTTGAGTATGTTTGGGGCGCCGATTCTGAAAAGGATACCCATTTTCTATATCAGCTCTAGTTTTGGAGATCCGGCATTACAACCTTACCAAGTATCTGCTGCTGAAAGTAGTGGTCACTCAATATTGTACCATGGGAATGGTGGAAATTCATGTGAAACAGAAAAGACATACATTTTCGAACATTTAAAGAACACATGCAAACAAAAATATGAGTGTGCAGGAGCAAATTCACTTCTGTTCATCTGCATTACATATTTATACACAAATTAACCACAAGAGCAATGTAGAATCATGTAATTATCTCATAAACTAGAGCTGCTAGAACAAAATGGATGGGATTTTAGGACTCAAATACCCAGAATAAGGTAAAAATTTCAAAGTACCCCCCAAAAAAAGTTTTTTTTGTTCCCCAGTGTTATCCTTTTGTATATTACTCGTAATTGTCCTTTAGGTCTAGTCTAATCTTTATCTAAGCCTGAAAAGTCATATGTACCTCAGAATGGTATCAATTTAAACTATAGCTAGACCAGGGAAAAAATTAGCCCGCATACAGCTTCATTGATGGCATAAGTTATTGGTCTTAGAATCTAGTTATGCAAAACAAATACTGCATTAAGAATTTTTTTTTTTTTTAATGAAAGTAGTAAGACATAACAAAGACTATACAATTTGGTATCACCAGGATCTTATTGACCAACACAAAAAAGTTAACATAATTTTTCTGCAGGGTTTAACAGTAAGACATAAAGGCCGAACAGTTTTTGTGGTACCATATGACAAAATGTGTTAGATAAGTGCATCCTTTATATTAAGGGGTGGAGTTAAAAGATTTATCAGTAATATTCTTTCCTAGATCTCAGTAGGGATGTTTTCCCCTGAGTGCTAGTCAGGCATTTTTTTTTCCCTGGTGGGAAATAGTCTTACAGCAGCCTTTTAGTTTCTCTACTAAGGTTTCTATAACAGCTTGCCAGGAGCGGTATGAGAGAGAGTTGTGTGGACAACTGTAGAGTAAAAGAAATTAACTACAGAACAAATATATACAGAACATCTATATAGTACACAGTAGTTTAGTACTTTGTACATATGTATATATAAAATATCACTGACTATCCGATATACATGTCAGGGTATCAAAAACTTATCGCAGGAGAACAGACCCCCCAATATAAAACATCAAATATTTAATATACAAATGTTAAAACAACTCATAAAGAACCAATCCCTTTTTTATCAATAATAATAACTTGTAATAATATCAAAGATGAATATATATATATATATTGAAAAACAGGCACAGCTTATAGACCAGCAATAATATGGTTACTTAGGATACAGGCCACTTCCACTGATCCCAAACGGGTTGATGTGGTCCTAAAGAAAAAAATACTCAAAAAATAAGGCCCTTTTGTAAGTATATATACTTTCCCTGTGCCACCCTATCAGACCCTCTACAAATACTTATGGGGTCATCGCCCTTATGAGGGCGGCCCAACCAAGCTAGTACTGACCCTAGGGTCTCCCTAGTATTCCCCTAGTGAGGGCCAATGGGTAAAATCTATAAAACAAAAGAGATTTAGATGTTTCCCCCATTCAGGTTCATCAGGGGAATCCTATCTCAGCATTCCAATCTCCTAATATGCTTGGAGATTGGACTGCTGAAATGACGCTGTGATATGTCCTGGGTGACATGCGCAGTTAGGAGATCGAAACGCCGGGCTCACATGTGCTTGCATCTGTTTGTTATGGAGACCATATTGGATATAATAATCAGGTAGGTGGTTTATTTACATGCTGAATTGTAGGAGATGTATATAAAGAGGTCTCCTCGTCATTTGGGGACGCTCTTTCATCGTGGCGCAGTTTATCTTTTTTGTCTATCTGAGAGATATACTCCCCTGATGAACCTGAATGAGGGAAACGAGTCAGAAGAACATCTAAATCTCTCTTTTGTTTGATATATTTTACCCCAAAAAAAGGTGTAAGGTTTTTGTGAGGCATTTTGAACAAAATACAGCAATCCTGGTAGTGTTTTTTATTTTTATTTTTTACAGCCATCACTGTACGGAATATGTGACATGCTAGTTTTACTCGGCAAGTCGATAGGATTACAGCGATACCCAATTTGTATATTTTTTTATATTTAACTGCTTTTACACAATAAAAATACTTTTATTCAAACAGGAAAAAAACGTGGAAATTGTCAACTGGGTCAGTGTTAAAGGTGATTTAATATTAGTGAGTCTTCACTGTGTAGGTGTAAGGCTAGAACCAGCAGTAAGTGAGGCTGCCCTTAGATATCACTAGGATATCGGGCTCCAGGGACCCTGAAGGAGAAAAATACTGGGAACTTGGGGAGGGAAGGGTCAGTCAAGGAGTAGTAGTTAGAGAGAGGAGAGGGAGAGTGCAGTGGTGAGGTCTCCTGACTATATACGTAGCTGAGATGACTGCCTATCGTCTACCACTACAGTTCATTGCGGGAACCATGAACTTTGCTCTGGGGCAGTATTCCATTATGATCACAAGGTCTCTAACATCAACCAGCTCCAGCATGTCTTCAGACCTAGACCCTATTGAGCATATTTGGGGCATCCTCAAGCGGAAGGTGGAGGAGTGCAAGGTTTCTAACATCCACCAGCTCCATTGTCATGGAGGAGTGGAAGAGGATTCTAGTGGTTGCAACCTGTTCAGCTCTAGTGAACCTCATGCCCAAGAGAGTTAAGGCAGTGCTGGAAAATAAAGGTGGCCACACAAAATAATGACACTTTTGGCGACATGTATGAATCTCGGTGTGTCGGAGCACACGTTTTCGCCAGATTTCAATTGAAAGCTGCGCCTCATGTATGTCGCCGCCTGAGGTGTGCTCATACATGTGGTGTAAAGTCCACCGCGCCTCGCCAGTGTGTGAGGCGCAGTGCGGAACTTAGACGCAGTGCGGGACTGCGCCAAAGATTCGCCGCCCGAGGAGGTGCGCTCATACATGCTGTGAAAAGTACCCTGCGCCTCGCCAGTGTGTGAGGTGCAGTGCGGAACTTAGGCGCAGTGCGGGACTGTGCCTAAGATTCGCCGCCTAAGGAGGTGCGCTCATACATGCGGTGAAAAGTTCCTGCGCCTCGCAGTGTGAGGCGCAGTGCGGAACTTAGACGCAGTGCGGGACTGCGCCAAAGATTCGCCGCCCGAGGAGGTGCGCTCATACATGCTGTGAAAAGTACCCTGCGCCTCGCCAGTGTGTGAGGTGCAGTGCGGAACTTAGGCGCAGAAGGACTGCGCCTAATATGTATTCCGATTGGAGACAGGCTGGAAAATAGCGAGAAATCATTAAACATGTTAGTAAAGAGCAAAAAGAGTTGTCTTTCAAATGAATGAATGAATAAAGTGAAAAATCAAAGCTGTCTAAAAACGATTAAATGTAGTGAAAAAGTGGATCATTAAAAATTAAAGTGAAAATATATAAGATCGCTCAAGAAATAAATCTCAGCTCTCAGCTCCGTGAGGCATGGAGTATGAATCAAAAAAATTGTTTTTATTAGGTGTAAAACATTATCTGAAAAAGAGCTCAAACCTTCTAAAAAAAATACATTAAAAAAATCAGTTACAAAAAATCAATAACGGCGCTACATCAGGAATTAGGATATAGAAATTTGCCGGGAAATACAGTAATTCAAATTCTGTAAGCGCTTCTCATTGGTCGGCATAAACCAGCCAATCAGAATAGGAGCGACAGTGACCCATTATAAGCTATGGAGTAGTATTGACCAATCAAATGAAAAGGCGGGACAGTTCAAAATACAGTAAAAAAGGCAGAAAAGAGCTGATTGGTTGAGCTAGCGGGGGCTTGGCTATCCCGGCCAATCAGAGCGCGAGCTACTTTGTCCCATTGTAGTCTATGGAGAGATCGGGGCAATGAAATCTCAGCGCCGTGTGGCATGGAGTATTAGTAAATAAATCGTTTTTTATTAATGTAAAACATTCTCTGTAAAAGAGCTAAAACCTTCTATAAACATAGATAAATAAAATCACTAACAACGCATTTGTCACCGTCACCGGCGCTACATCAGGATTTGGGATATTGTAAATTGCCGTAACTACAGTAATTAAAATTCTGTAAGCTCTTCTCATTGGTCGGCAGAAACCAGCCAATCAGAATAGAAGCGACAGTGACCCATTATAGCCTAGGGAGAAGTATTGACCAATCAAATGAAAAGGTGGGACAGTGCCAAATACAGTAAAAATGCCGAAAAGAGCTGATTGGTTGAGCTAGTGGGGGCTTGGCTATCCCGGCCAATCAGCGCGAGCTACTTTGTCCAATTGTAGTCTATGGAGAGATCGGGGCAATGAAATCTCGGCTCTCAGCTCCGTGCGGCATGGAGTATGATTTAAAAAAATCATTTTTATTAGGTGTAAAATATTACCTGAAAAAGAGCTGAAACCTTCTATAAACATTCATCAATCAAATCCCGAACAACGCGTTTGTCGCCGAGACCAGCGCAACATCAGGAATTGGGATGTTGTAAATTGCCGGGAAATACAGTAATTCAAATTCTTTAAGCTCTTCCCATTGGTCGGCAAAAACCAACCAATCAGACTAGGAGCGAAAGTGACCCAGTATAACCTATGGAGGAGAATTGACCAATCAAATGAAAAGGCGGACAGTTCAAAATACATTAAAAAAGGCAGAAAAGAGCTGATTGGTTGAGCCCAGGCGGCAGATATGAATCCACCAATCAGATGTAGTGCGTCTATTTTGAGTGGAGCAAGAAGGGCGCGATAGAAGGCGCCCTAAAAGTTATTACTGTGTATGGGAAATATTCTAGTACTGTGATTGGTTGGGGGGAAGAGGGTCTCGTCCAGCTTAGCCAATCAGCGGGTGAGGTACTTATCTCATAGAGTTCTATGGGGAAAAGAAATGCAGAGCGAGCTCTGTTTGTGATTGGATAAGTTAAAAGAGGCGTGGTTATTTGGGCCAATGGGAGAGCGAGCGACGCTCTTATGGGTTTTCTAATTCAATCTAAAATAAAACTGTACATGGCCGAAATCAAATGATAACGCTCATTAAGTTGTACTGATGTGTATATAAAATGAACAATAACATGGGTGTAACGAAAATAAAGAAATAAAAATGAATTCAATGAATTCATTATTATTTCTTTATTTTCGTTAGCCCCATATTATTGATCATTGGCTAACGAAAAAAAAGAAATAAAAATGAACTCATTGAATTCATTTTTATTTATTTATTTTCATTACACCTATATTATTGTTAATTTTATATAGAGATCGGTACAAACCGCACCCAGTGCACGCCCCTTCATGTTAGGCGCATCCGAAAGTGCCGATGGTTGCGCCTAACACCGCATCACTGCGTCCGACAGGGGATTCGGATCGGTGAGGCGCCGTTTTCGCAACTCCCGATCCTACATGTCGCCCTTAGTGCCCAATTTTCGCTTAGGGGTATACTCACTTTCGTTTCCAGCAGTTTAGACATTATTGGCTGTGTGTTGAGATGTGTGTTGAGAGTACATCAAATTTACACTGTTATACAAGCTGTGCGTTGACTACTTTACATTGTATCAAAGTGTCATATCCTCAGTGTTGTCCCATGAAAAGATATAATACAATATTTACAAAAATGTGAGGGGTGTACTCATTTTTGTGAGATACTGAATTTTTTTTGGGCATCACATTATACAGACAAAAATGTTGTTTGTAGATCTGGTCTAGGCACCAGCAGAGGTGAATCTGTGAATTTGTCTAGCACAGGTATCTAAGGTAGCTTTGCCACTGATGTATGGGCTTACACAATTTAATCAAAATGTACGGTAAGAACCCCAGATTTTAATGTATACTAGATGTAGCAGTTATACATTTTAAAATAATGCATATATTCAATGTTCATATGTATCTTTGTATTTGCAAAGTGCTGTTGTATTTTGCTTTGTGTGTTTGCATTTGTTTTGCAGCCATGGCAGCATGCAACTGCACAGTTTATTTTATATTGAGGTACTCTAAGCATGTGTTGGAAAAAATGCTGCAGTAAGTAAGAATGCTTTCAAAAATAGAAGTGTAAATAATTTATTTTTATCAAACAAAACGTCAAATCAATATTTAGTATGACCACCCTCTGCCTTTAACCCCTTATGGACCCAACCAGTTTTGGACTTCCTGACAGCCATATTTTTTAAATCTGACATGTGTCACCTTATGTGAGAATAACTTTTTGACACTTTTACCTATCCATGTGATTCAGATATGGCGCTTTGTTGATTTTTTATTAAGGTTTTTGTGAGGCGTTTTGAACAAAATACAGTAATCCTGGTAGTGTTTTTTATTTTTTACAGCCAACACTGTACGGTATATGTGACATGCTAGTTTTATTCAGCAGGTCGATATGATTACAGCCATACCCAATTTATATATTTTTTATATTTTACTGCTTTTGCACAATAAAAACACTTTTATTCAAACAGGAAAACACGTTTTTCCATTGCCATAACTTTTTAAAATTTTTCTGTGTATGGAGATGTGTAGGTGCTTGTTTTTTGCAGGTTGATTTGACGTTTTTTTATTGGTATTTTTTTTTGGGGACAGGGCTTTTTTGTTGCTTTTAAATCCAGTTTTTGGAAGGCAGGGTAAGGAAAATACTGCAATCCTAGAAGTGTTTTTTATTTTTAAACAGAGCTCACCATGTAGTATCCGTGACAAATTAGTTTTATTCTGTGGGTCAATACGATTATGGAGATACCCAATTTATATAGTTTTTTATGTTGAAGTGCTATAAAGCTGTTTTTATTGCGTAAAACAATATGTATGCAATGCTGTATTCTTATAGCAATAACTTTTTTATTTTTCCATATACAGAGCTGTGTAAGGACTTTTTTTCTTGCGTGATAAACCGAAGTTTTAATTGGCATCACTTTGGCAATTATATATGTTTTTGATCGGTTTTTATTACATTTTATGTGCTGCGGGATGAACAAAATTCGCAATTCTGTGATTTTTTTTTTTACGCTGTTCACCGTGCAGGTTAATTAACATGACAGATTTATAGGGCAGGTCGTTACGCACGTGTCGATACCAAATATGGGTACTTTATTTACTTTTTATCTTTTTTTGGGGTGATTGCCATTTGTAAAGGGGAAAAGATTGGTGTACATGTTTTTATTTTATTGTTCGTGTTTGTGTTACTTTCTACATTTTTCTTACTTTTTCACCTGTTTTTTTACTTTTCCCCATAAGGAAAATCACTTTTATAATAGAAATCAACACACAGCGTATTACTGTGCACTGGTTTCTATGACAACTGTCAGTCATGATGCCCGGACCCTCCCACAGGGCACGGCCGGGCATGGTGACATCACAGACAGCCCATAAGGCATTCTATACCTTCCGGGCTGTCTGTTAGGAGACAACATACACATGATCGTGCGGCTGTTGGCGCCAACAGAGACGCAGGAGGAGATCGCTTCTTCTGTGTCTCTCTTAGTTATAATTAAGGGGTTAATGCCCCCCGAGTTATCTCCAGTCAGGGCCGATGCTGCGGGATGTCAGCTTTAATATACAGCTGATATACCACAGCGGTTGTGCGAACTCTGCTGGAGAGTTCGCACAATCTCCAGGACATATGCGTATGCAATGAGCGGAGAAAAGCCCTCATCCTCTATATTGACCTGCACAGATTCCGTCCGAAAACCGGACGGAAGAATGTGCATATTCAATGTTTTGCGGCCGAAAAAACCGCAAACCGGCTGAAAAAACGGCCGAAAACCCATGCTGTGGGGACATGCCCTAACAGTTTCTACATTGTCCTCATGTTTGTGTAGGTTATCTCTGGATTCTCTAGTTTTCTCCTAAAATCTAAGGCTATGACTACACAGCACAGGATTTCGGTCATTTTTTCAGCGGTTTCTGTATTTTGAGTCTGCTGAGAAACCACCCATAATCTGCCCCGTGTAGCTCTCAATAGAAAATCCTTGCTGTAGTCTACACAGAACAGATTTTTTACTGTGGGAAACAAAAAAACGTCCGGCTGAACATAGAACATGTTCTGTATTCCATGGGCCACCAAGAATTCGAAAGCCGCAAAAGAACAGTGGTGCAACGTGATCCAGCAAAGTGAGAATGCCGTCTGATTTTGGACGACTTTTTCACTTTGCTGTGTGCACCTAGCGTTAATAAACCTACTGACACAGTTAGGTCCATATATATTAGGACACTGCTTTTAGTACCTGTTAAAGCTATAGTTATATAATGGACATAAAGTCCAGACTTTCAGCTTTCATTTGAGGGTATCAATGTTAAAATTGGATGAACAGTTTAGGAGTTTCAGCTCCTTAACATGCGCCACCCTGTTTTTTAAGGGACCAAAAGTAATTGGACAAATTAAATAATTTTAAATAAAATTTTAATTTCTAATAATTGGTTGGAAACCATTGAAGTCTTGAACTCATGGACATCACCAGACGCTGTGTTTCCTCCTTTGTAATGCTCTGCCAGGCCTTTACTACAGCGTTTTCATAGCAGGTTTGTTTGTGACCTTTCTGTCTGAAGTTTATCTTCAACAAGTGAAATGCTGCTCAATTGGGTTGAGATCAGGTGCTTTACTTGGCCATTCAAGAATATTCCACTTCTTTGCTTTAGTAAACTCCTGTGTTGCTTTGGCTTTATGTTTTGGGTCACTGTCCATCTGTATTATGAAACACTGACCAATCAGTTTGGCTGTAACATTTGCTGTGGATTGAGCACACAGGTATTCTCTCAATACTCTTGGATTTAGGCGTATTAATTAGTGTTGAGCGATGTTTATCGAGAAAGATGAAATCGCAAGGTTTTTAATGGTGATCGAAATTTCAGAACATGCGATAATTAAGGTTAAAATCTGTGCATCATCTATTAAGATCGCACCATTTTCGGCGCTTCTGTCATTTTGGCAGCCACAAATCAGATTACAGATAGGAGCATGGTGAGATGTGTGTGCGACTTCATGAACTGGGATGTGTATGGTTGCGATTGGCTGGAAAAATCCCATACCCTCTTTTTAAAACCATAGAACAGCCCTTCCTGTTCAGCCTTATCGTCTCATATAGCATAGGACTGCGCTCTGCCTGTGGCCAAACACTCAGCGAAATTGTCTATTTCTGCACAGAGAAACCTTGCTATTAGCTGTCGAACCTTCCAATTTAGTTAATTAGGAATTTGAAGATTTTAATGTAGTTAGCTAGAGAAATTTAAAGCATTCTCTAACCGCGTAAATCACAGGGAGGGGGGGGGGGGCGCGGGCGAACACAGACAAGCTCTATCTATAACGAACACTGGATAAAGTTCACCAAGACTTATGTAGACAATGCACTGCAATATCTTTGATTATTAACAGTTTGCTATTGAAAATTTTCCTGGATTATTGGGCAGCCAGAACTAATAGGATACACATCATTTCTATTAACTGCAGGTCTATTAGTTAGGTGCAAAACACCACTTTTATTATCAGTAAACATTTCAGATAGGTGTTCATTTTCAATTTTACCCATCCACCTGTGTTGAAATATCCACAATTGCAGTTAAATTACTATCCAGCAATCTTGTAGTCACACCAGGTTGTTTGTTGCCAATATACCGTGTATCAATACGAAAACATACAAATACCATTGTTTTTGACTTTTGCGCACCCAGCTTTGTTCATTGACACAACATCCACGTAAATCTTTAAACAGCAATTCTATAGTCCACCACAGTGAATTGAAAGGTGCAAAAAATACCGTGTATTATACGAAAACATAACAGATACGTGTGTGTTGAGTTTTGCGCACCCCGCTTTGGTTCATTGACGTGTAATGGGTAACAGCATCCACGTAAATCTTAAAACAGTAATTCTATAGTCACCACAGTTAATTTAAAGGTGCAAAAAATACCGTTATTAACGAAAATCATAACAGATACGAGTTTTTTGACTTTTGCGCACCCCAGCTTTGTTTCATTGACGCAGCATCCCGTAAATCTTAAAACAGCAATTCTATAGTCCACCACAGGTGAATGAAAGTGCAAAAAATACCGTGTAGATAAAAAACATAACAGATACGTTTTTTATTACTTTTGCGCACCACTTTGTTCTTGACGCACATCCACTAAATCTTAACAGCAATTCTAAGTCACCACATGTGGAATTGAAAGGTGCAAAAATACCGTGTATGTATACGAAAGCATAACAGATACGTGTTTTTTTGACTTTTTGCGCACCAGCTTGTTCATTGACGCAGCATCTCACGTAAATCTTAAACAGCAATTCTATTCACCACAGGTTGGAATTGAAAGGTGCAAAAAATACCGTGTATTATACGAAAACATAACACTGATACTTGTTTTTTACTTTTGGCGCACCCAGCTTTGTATCATTGACGGACTTCCACGAAAAATCTTGAAAACAGCAATTCGATAGTCACCAAATATTAAACAGGTGAACTGAAGGTGCACAAATACCGGGTATTATACGCAAACAAAACAGATACGTGTTTTTTTTGACTTTTTCGCACCCTGCTTTGTTCATTACGCACATCCACGTAAATCTTAAAACAGCAATTCTATATCACCACAGTATTTGAGAAGCAAAAAATATCGTGTATTATAACGAAAACATAACAGATACGTGTTTTCTGACTTTTGCGCACACCAGCTTTGATTCTTGACGCAGCATCCACATAAATCTTAAAACACAATTCTATGTCCCCAACAGGTGAATTGAAAGGTGCAAAAATACCGTGTATTATATGAAAACATAACTGATACGTGTTATTATTGCACTTTTTGCCCAGTCCAGATATGTTGATAGAGAACACCTTGCATTAAAATTGAATCCACAATTTTGTTTTGATTAGAGGGATTTGAATAGCTGTGGATTTGCCTCTTTTAATAAGAACTTTCCAAAACTATTCCATACCTTCTCAAATTTTTATATTCTTGAACATGAGCTAAATGCAGGTAGTATCGAGCAAAGAGGGGGGTAGCACATGGAGGAAGAGGTACATGAGAAGGTCTCCTTCCATGGCTGGGCGACACCACGCATGCCAACGGAATCATCAGTTGCAGGACCGTCAGGCCTGGTTAATCCGCTGGGTCAGGGCCATGTGAATCTAAGTAACGAACCATCGTCGCCAAACTGTCCTTCAGGGTTAAAGCAACCTGCATCTAGCAGTCTTACCTTCCTCCTCGTCCTCCCCTATTCAAGGCCACATATGTCGTCATCAGCATCATCAGTCATCGCGTCCAACATGAAGCAGCCCAAATGTCAACTCGTGTACCCACCACTGTGAAAATCCATTGTCTAAGACCCTTGAGGACAAAATGCGGTGGGGTCAGAAGGCATTTTAAAAGATCAAGAGAGAGATGATTTTAGTCAGCTCTACGCCCAGTATGACTGAAGCCAACAGAGAAGTGAAGGAAGCCGGTCAATCGGCAAAAATCCCGGGCGGTTCCGGCAAACCCTTGCATGTCCCCCATGCTTGTAGCCCGCAATTCTGATGCAGAAAGTCAGGACGACCAAGTCACCTGTGGATGATGATGATGATGAATGACGACATTGCGGATCCATCCTGGCTTTTCTGCAGAATTTGCTTGCGAGCGCTTTCCATCAGTGGTGAGAGGAAGACGTGGGTAGTGTCAATACGGTCCCGCCACAAAAAGGAGAGTGGCCGGTCGCAGAAGTCCGCTGAAATGATTCCGCCAGCTCACGTCAGCGCAAACCCCAGAGCTCCGCGTCTTATCGCCGTCAAAAGGTCCAGGACCTCTCAACCTGGGCCTCTTTTGAGCAACCTCTGATTCACACCACGATGTCATATCCGCCTTTGCCGTAAACGCATAAAGAGAGGCAAGAACCATAAGTGGTTAACCACCACCAACATTTGTCCCTAGTCACATGCAGCTAATGCTTGAGTTGAATAGGAGGGAACACTGGCCAAAAAAGGCCAGACCGACGCCGGGCCTCTCAACCACTGTCTACACCCTCTTGTCTCCGCCTCCTCCTCCTCCGCCACAACCAAGCGTTCCTCAGCTGCCCATGTCTCTCAGAGTCATTAACAGGGATCAGCCTCCCGCGTTCAGCCCCACCGTCGCCCGATACCACCAGCACCACCAGAGACCCATCCTACCCTCACCTACCGCCAGTTGACGACCTGCACGCCGTACAGCGGCCAGTCTAGGCAGCCACCTTCTTGTCTTCCAGGTTGAGCAGAAGAAACACCTTTAACTCCAAGCCATCCCAAAGCCAAAAGCCTGAATGGTCGGGCATTGCCAGGGCTTTTTGGCCTTGGAAATGGTTGCCTTTCCGTCTGTGACACAAGATGAGGGGTTCCGCCACATCATGCCCTCGCCTGCCCCAAAACCAGATGCCGGAGCAGGCATTTCTTTGCCAATAAGCCGTCCTGCCCTGGCCAGCCACGTTCAACTAAAATTTCAAGCGTGTTGTCTGCATCTGTGTCCGGAAAAGATCCCATCTGACCACCGACACATGGACTAGTAAGCACGGCCAAGCCGCTATATCTCTGTGACAGCTCACTGGGTGAGCTCGGGTGGATCTCTGGGGGTGTACGGTGGCTCTCAGCTCCGCCGCCACGCTCTTCAAAACCGCAGGATGGTGCAGGCTCTTTTCCCCCAAGGTCCTCTGTGCATCACGTCCCAGAGCCCAGGCCGTGTTGAAATTAATCTGCCTTTGGAGACCATCCACACACAGGTCAGACTGTGGACGGCTCACCGCAATGAGACGAGCGCTGGCTGGGTGAACAAGAACCTTGTGCCAGGCAAGGAGGTGTGCGATAATGGCGAAACTGCTGGCCGCCCTTTAAAGATCGGTAGGCAGGAGCACATCCCTTGCCTGGCACATGTCCATGAACCTGTCGTCCAGAACTTCTAAAGAGCAACCACGGGTTCTGGACTGCCTGCTGAAGATGTGCTCCGAGGTCTGAGTTCGCACTTCCGCGTTCGCCAACCCAGCTTCGTCCCGCCTGGGTGCGTTGCAGCGTCAGCTCGGCTCCCCGTCAACCGTCCTTCTTGTTTGACGTGTCAACACCACTGGAATCCACCCCACCACATCTCCCAGCGATTGTGGGAGCAGCGCAATGCCATTACGCAGTACGAAGTGACACATGGCCTGACAACAGCGGTGCGGACCTCGGTGTTGAGGCCACCGAGATGGAGGCAGGTGGAAAGAGCTCTGCACCATCCTTGCCAGTTTTGAAGAATCCACCAAAGGTCATGCGGACGATGTCCCTTTGGTCAGCAAGACATTGTGGTGATCTTAGTTCAGGAACGATCTTGGACACATCTGAAACATCAGACCCCGCCAGCGACGGAGGAGAGACAACACAGATTCATACCACGGAGCTTTCTCTCCGTCAAATCCACAAGGCCCGACAGTTTATCAATTTTATTAGTCTTCATTAGCAGTGGTTTCAGGTCCAGAGTCTATGCAAGTTGCACCTCAGCTCTCAGGTGCATCATCTGAGGCAAGTCAGGGCTGTGTTAAGCTGTGCCGGAGGAAGCGGAGGAGGAGGAGTAAGAGAACGGAGGAGGAGGAGGGTAATTCCTAGACACGACGATCCCTGCCTTGAAAGAGGTTGCGTGAATTTTGAGGCAGATGAGGAAATGAGTTTGCTATTGCCCCCTCAACCCAGAGCTTGGCTCCATCTCTCAATGAGTGGCTTGGATGCTCCATTTCCTCCAACATGATCCCGTCATTAAGGCCATCAAAAATGAACAACATTTACTGTGGCCACCCTCCTGGATCCCCGGATACAAAACAAAACTCAGCACTTTCCTTCCACCCACCCAAATAGAGAGTAAAATGCCAGAAATGGAGACCTTGCTGATTGAATCAACTGAGACATCTGTTGCGTCTGCTTCACGTTCGCTCAAATGTCATGGTGGAACAAACGCCAGCACGTGACAGTAGCAGAGTGCCAGTAGCCGTAGCGGCATGCAGCAGGCAAGGATGGCAGAAGCCTAATGTGTGATCCTCTGGCAATTCTTTAATTTACAACCTCACCACGCAATGCAATGCAGCCACACAAACAACACCCAGAGACCAGCTTTAAGAACATGGTGCACGACTAACGGCGACTCAACACCGATGTTTTTGTATGTGTCGGACCCAATAATTCTGGTATCCCCAAAAAGGACTAATGGCCCTAGCTGGCTCGCCACGCCATAGAGGTGTTGTCCCTCCCAGCACCAGCGACATTCTGAGCGACCTTCAGCACAGCCCGGAGGAGTATTACAGACAAACGCATCCGGCTTTCCACAGATATGTGGATTCGTTTGAACTTTTAATTCAAGATGAATCAGCATGGAATCTCATGATGATTGTTGTTCCCCAATTGCCGAGGTCACCGAATATTGCTGGTCTACATCACATTCCTCTCCAAACAGAAATGGACCGCTGAAAACTTATTTTAAAATGATCATTTCTTACTGCAATTTTTATTCTCAAATTCCCAACATTCATTTTGCTGTTTTTGCTGTGAGGAGAACTAAAAAGACACCAGGTTTACATTACAAAACCATATCCATTACTCACTTCATCTTTAAATTTTTTTCACATTGTCCCCCCCCCCCCAATGGATTTGGGTCATGTTGCCACACAATTATTTAACCAGATGGCTGAGAAGTCATATTTATAAATTTATTGGGGATCATTTGCAGTGAGAACACAGCAATAAATCATGGTCTTTGGAACAGAAATGTGGCTTCTAATTGGCATCTTCTCCTCACAATTTTTAACAGTGGCTGAGAAGTCATATTTATAAAATTTTTGGGGTCCATGTTCTGTGATATATAGCAAATAATCAAGGTCCTTAGGAACAGAAATGTGTCTTCTAAGTGCATTTTCTCCCTCACAATTTTTAACAGGGTTGAGAATTAATTTTTATAAGTTTTTGGGTCATGATCTTTGAAATGCGAGCAATACTACGGTCCTATTCTAAAAAGATGTTGTTTCTAATAGACATTTGTTCCTTCACAATTGTCAAAAGTGGCTCATGGGTATGTTTTGAACTTTTTGGGCTTTTGGCTGTGACATGCAATCTAGACTACAGCCTATTCTAAAAAATGTGTTTTTCTAACAGACATTTGTTTCTTCACAATAGCCAAAGTGCTCAAAGGGTCATGCATTGAATTTTGGATCCAGTTTGCTGTGACATGCCCAGCTTATACAACAGGTCCTAAACTAAAAAATTTGTTATCTAACAGACATTGTTCTTCACAATGGTCCAAGAGTGCTCAAGGTGATGGAGTGCTGTCAGAAACAGGAATAGATACGGAACTCTGATAATGGACACATATTGCAAAATGACTTTTTTGTCAATATCTTTAACATAGCTCATCAATCCCTTTATTGAGACAACCCATTTAAATACAGATGACGGACGCACCCACTGTAACTCCGTGCCCTGGGTCATGCTGTGTGCCCAGCGACAGGTAAGTCAATGTCCAGATGAAAACTAAAATGTTGTTGAAAGACCCTTTATTGCCGGCACTTTTTTAAATGTGGGGGTCATGCAGGTTTGGGGCTCATGCTGTGGCCCAGGATAGGTATAGTCAATGCCAGTGAAAAAACCCCCTTTAAAAAAATGGGGGGGTTGGGATGAAAAGACTCCTTTTTCCGGCACTTTTAATCTGGGGTTATGCCAGGTTTGGGGCTCATGCTGTGCCAGGACAGGTATAGTCAATGTCCAGTGAAACTAAAATGGTGGTTGAAAGACTCTTTTTCCGCACTTTTTAAATGTGGGGACTATGCAGGTTTTGGGGGCTCATGCTGTGCCAGAAGAGTATAGTACAATGGTCCAGTGAAACTAAAATGGTGTTTAAAGACTCCTTTTTCCCGCACTTTTTAAATGTGGGTCATGCAGGTTTGGGGCTCAATGCTGCGTTCCAGGACAGGGATATTCAATGTCCAGTTTTCAAGTAAAATGATGGTTCATTTCATACTGGCCTTCCTGGGCACTTTTTAATTTGTAGTTGTGATCAGTTTAAGGGTCATGCTGTGGTAACAAGACAAGGGATAGTGAAAGGTGTGTGGACTTTTTTTTCTGTGGCTTTTAAAGCTTTAATGTTGTCCTAAGAATGTAACTATCCATTTGACTGTTTGGATTTTAATCCAGCTTCTTCCGACCTTGTTTGGGTGTCAAATGAGGTGTTGTGCGTCTCCAATAGACTTTATATAATGGTCATCGCTCAAAAAATCGACTGCTCACTAATCAAAAACCTTATCGATGGTGGCCGACTATCGACTAACGATCGATCTCGATAGCAACGTAACCGCTAACACTAGTATTAATATCCAAATCTACCATAAAGAGAACATTGCATGAAAGTAATACAGAGGGTTCACTGCACAGTGCAAGCCACTCATGAGCTTCAAGCATAAAAAGGCTAGATTGGACTTTGTTAAAAAATATCTAAAAAAAAGCCAGCACAGTTCTGGAAGAACATTCTTTGGACAGATAAAACCAAGATGAGCCTCTACCAGAATGATGGAAAGAAAAAAGTATGGTGAAGGTATGGTACAGCTTATGATCCAAAGCATACCACATCATCTGTAAAACACGTCGGAGGCAGTGTGATGGCATTGTTATGGCTTGGGCATGCATGGCTGCCAGTGGCACTGGGTAACCTTTTGTTCATTAATGATGTGAGACAGGAAAGAAGCAGCTGGATGAATTCTGAGGTATTCATAGACATACTGTGTGCTCAAATCCGGCCAAATGCAGCCATACTGATTGGTCAGTGTTTCATAAACAGATGTAAAATTACCCAAAACATAAGCCAAAGCAACCCAGGAGTTTATTAAATCAAAATAGTAGAATATTCTTTAATGGCCAAGTCCAATAAATAACTATAACTTGAATATGTTTCAATAAACAGGTACAAAAAACTAAATTTGTGTCAGTGTCCAAATATAAATGGAACTAACTGTATGTTATTTGGCTTCATATGCAATCGAACCTACTGTATATGTGTCCAAAATATGAAAACTAGACTGTAAATCTCACTGGGGGCATGGCTTTATTTCACGGTTAATTATCTCTGTTCAGTGCTGCGGAAAATGTTGGAGCCATATAAATAATGGGAAGTAAATATATTTAATACTAAGCAGTAATTGGGAATATGTAGGTTTGCTTGAATATTGTTTGCATGTCTATATTAAGAACTGTCCCAATAAGTCTAGTTAAAGGAACTCTAATACAGAACTGACTGACACAATAAAATAAACCAGTGACTATTAGGCTATGTCTACACTGCATAGCATTACGATCAGCGCTTTTAGGATTTCAAAAGCGCCAAAAATTCAATCGTTCAGGCAGCCCCTTAGAGGATAATAGAAAAGATGACCTGTAGTCTCAACAGGTCGTCTTTTCTATGTTCGCCTTTTGGCGGCAGTGTTTTATGCAACATGTATAAAACGCTGGCGCTTTTAGTTTTTTCGGCGTCTTCCCATACAATTCAATTGTATGGGCGACTTAAAAAAAACGAGAATGGACCGCAGTTTTTTCATCGGAAAAAAAACGGTCGATTTCGTCTGTTTCTTGTCCAATGCAGTGTAGCCCTAGCCTTGTAGGACAGGACATAAATCACATTGCCATTTTCTGCATCTTTCTTAAAGTGGGATTATAAAGGGCATACAAAAGGGGGGACATGATAACAGGTTTGCGGCGAACTGGCGTATTTTTCAGCCAAATCGGGGGCACCCCCTTTTTCGCATTACGCAAATCCCCCCGTATGCCGTTCAGGCCTTACAAGCGCCGCGAACTTGTAATGCATCCATTTTGGGGGGGGGGAGGCGTGCGGAGGCGGGGGAGGGCCACGGAAAACTGTAAAAGTTATAATTTATAGCTTTGCTACGGAAAATTCTGGGCGCATTCAGTGGAACCTTTAAACCACTTTCAAAGTGGTTCCCCGGAGCCAAAAATGTGTCCTAAAGCGCCAGAATGCATTATTTATGCCCGCTGTGAGCAGGTTCAAAAAAACAGGCGCTTTTTAGGATTAAATGCCATGAAATTGTCTTTAAAAACCAAAATTTCATACGTGTGGCCCTAAGTGTCCTGACATTATCATTTCATTGGGCTTAAAGGGGCTTTTATTTCAGTTCCGAAGTATTTAGACGTAAAATAAGAGGAGAAAATGAATTTAAAGATGCCTTTTATGTGAGAAGAAAATCAACAGCAACAAACCCTGTAAATGACATTTATCTGCACCATCATTACTTTTTATGTTGACTCATATGTGGCGATAACGATGTTACATTAATCTTGCTCCCTTTTCAGAAAAACAGAACATGTTTAGTATGCTGAAATAAAGAAAACTAAAGTCGTGACCCATTACAGAACAGCGTTCACCTATTTTGACTCATCAAAAAAAGGTTTTGCTTGGGCTGCATTATGGAGACAAGAACAGCTGGTACAATGTAACAATGGAGTAAAAACATCCCAAATTTTACACAAGTATTTTACTATAAATAATAATAAAGGAGTTGAAAAACAATTCAAAGAACTAGAAAAAATTTTGATTAGTTTTATTGTTTTTTTTAAAAGGAAAATCTTTTTAAGAGTTCAACGGTTTGGCTTTTTAATTACTGCTTCAGTAGCTGCCTAAAAACGTTTTTTAAAACAGGGTAAATAAAAGTGTTGTTATAGCAATTTTTTGAAAGGGCTATTTCTTTTATTGCTTAGGTTCCTCAATCAAAACTATGAAAGCCTGTGTTTGTATTTGTCGTTGCCCCGCAAAGCAAGGGGTTTTGCCTGAGTCATCATTCTTCCTCTGATGTTTTCTGGGCTAGAGTGTTTGTTTTTTCCCTGTCCTGAAGATCTTCAAAAAAACAAGTCATTTGAAATATTGTTCCCATTAACAATGTCCCTTTTATTCCTATATATCCCCTCTTTATGGGCAGCACGGGTCGCTTAAAAAGCACAACCTGTTCAATTTTCCATTTAGGCCCGCATGGTCGTTATTTTAAACCTGCTTCTACTCAGCCTAGTAGAAAATAAACACCCCCCCTGAATTCAAAGTAAAACCAAAGAAAACAGGACTGAGGAAAATGAATAAAAGTAATAGAAAACCCCTTTAAGGCCTGTCTCCAACATGGCTTTTGTCAGATTTTTGAATACGAACCGCCAAAATCTACTTAACCACTCCCCCATAGCCCGTAATAGAAAATCCAAGGGGTTTGTTACACAGACGGATTTTCTTTGTGGATATCTAAACTGATGACCTCCACGAATAAGAAAAAGTTCTATTTTCGACGGATTTTCCCTTAACTTTTTTGTACTGGGCCCGCCGAAAAAACCAAAAAAACACCAATTTTTGCGCAAACTGGAGCCAAAAACTGCTGTACAGCTAAGTTAAAATAATACATTCTATCTTATGCAATGTAGACATTGCCTAAACCTTGAAGGGTTTCCCCTGCCCTTTTTTTGCATTCTTTTGATTACAAAAGTGGGGCCCATTTAAATAAAACACTTATACCCAGTCAAAATCCGTTTTTTGGGATGACATCATATTACCCCACTGTTGGCTTTTATTTTTTTTTTTTTCCCAAAGGGGGGACATCACCCATGGGGACAAAATGTTTTAGAAAGAAAAAATTTTTAGTAGAACTTTTCCCAATTTTTAAACTGGAACCGAACATTTTCTGTTTTTTTCAATAAATTTAGTTCTAGACCCTTTCAGTTTCGTTTTCACCTTTCGGACTTTTGGCGGCCATCCAATCACCTTTCTGCACTTTTTTGGGCCCTTCCAATCATCAGAGCCAAGAAATGTTAAAAAACGTCAAATCCTAGGGTTGGGCTTCGCTGGTCCCAAAAACCTGACCATGTTTTTAAAAGTATTTTCATGCATTGCCTTGTGAAAGCCATTTTTACTCCCCTCCTGTACTGTCAGACTGCTCTTAGTTAATAGCATTTTCCCTTCTGACATCAATAGAAAGGGTTTTGGTATTGGTGGCTCATCTTTTTTCCCCCACCCCGAATGTTATTTTGGGAATATTTGCAGGGTACATAACCCAACTCTCTATACATGGTATATTATACAGGGGGATTTGCAATCATACTTAGGAAAAAAAGTTCAGTTTTTGCAGTTTTTTGGGGTTTAAAAATTGCATAACAACCCCTCCCAAATTCCATGCATCAAAGGGGGTTTGGGCCCCCCAGGATCAGGGCCTTTTCACCTCCTATACTAGCCCCGCTTCCAAGCGTCCTCACTTTTCAGTTAGCCATTGAAAAAGGAAAAAGTATTTTAGCCTCTCAGTTTTTTTTTTTTCACTCTTGGGGCAAATTTTTTCCTAAGTTTGTTCCCTACCGTTTACGTTATGGGGGTACGCTTCCCTCACTGTATAGGTTTAAAAATTAACCCGACACTTCTCCCTTGACTTTAAATTTTGGAGTTTTATCATTTTTATTAAATGGTCTTCGAATAAGGGGAAGTGAAAAAAGCAAATTTTTCAATTATGTCATTACAAAGCGTTTTATTCACATATTCCTTATCTTTTGTTTTTTTTACACTGAAAACCATCCGGGCGAATCCCCGGATTCCCCCTCCTTGCATTTTACTAGCTGGGGCTCTTTACATTCTGTCAGCCCCCAGTCATTCACGGAGCTGTGTCTCTCCTCAAAGGGACCCACAATTTTTCCTTTTTATACAGGAAAGAAACAGAATTAAAATGAAAGGGGTTTCACAAAACAGAAAAGCACAATTTGTGGATCCCTGCCTGACCAGAGTTAGGGGCGTAGCATTTTCTCTCTCCACCCCAGCAGAAACAGACTTTCAACAGATTCTAAAATAAAAACATAACAGTTTTTTTTCCCGGGGCCCAACTCCCTGCATGAAGGGGGATCGTGCTGTGTAGAGCACTCCGCTGTGAGAGGGGACGAGTTCAGTTTCTCATCTAGATTGAAAGCAGCCTGTGGTAGTATACAGCTCTTAAAAATAGGGCGCAAGGGAAAGACACAGTGACATGTGGACTCAGGAGGGGGGGGGGGGAGTCCGGGAGCCAGCAGCACAGTAAAGGGGGGGGGATAGTCACCCATGGGAGGAGAAAACGCCCCTTCATCTCCAATTGAGAAGCTAGAGCATGTAATCAACGAACTAAGGAAAGGGTACATCCCTTTAAAATTCCGGTTTAAACAACAGAACATTTTACTGTTGCTCATCTTAATACCCCCTTCGCTGCTGATTGGGGTACAGTGGTCACAGCCGCGCTACTTCCAAAGGGCTGGCGGTTTATCCAAACATTGACATGTGACTGCTGTAGAAAATCTAGTAGAAGTAAGAAGAAAACAGACAACAGTGGAGATGGGAAAGGGGTGTGTATAAGTTTTTTTATTTTCAATGAGCCCTAATAATGTAATAAAGAAATAAAAAATGAGGTGGCCAACCCCTTTAATACATGTTCCTTATATCCTGTATTATCTTGAAAGCTTTGGAAGATAGGATCAGAAGGGTGGTGGTTTCAAAGACTGTCCTGAAAAAAGCCAAACCCTTTTGCTTGACACAGAATTGTTTTTTTGTATGTTGAGACAAATGTGGCCCAAAATATAGCACTTTTCTTTCACTGATCTTGTAGGTCTGCAGACTTCTGAGCTGAAACATATCTTGATTGTTTTGCATCTGATTAGAACTTTTATTTGCCTTCTGGGAATATAGTATTTATATCAGACACTGCACGTTGATTTTATGTAGGAAAAACTACCTAAAAAAGGAAATAGCATTATAGAAGCTCAGTTGTAACAGGGCTCCAGTGTCCCTTCAAACAAACCTGTATGCCTGCGCAGTGGAGCAAATGACACCTTAGAGAACTGGCACAATATTTAGAACTTTTCCATTGCAGTGCCCAAAGGTTCAGGCAATATTTGTCAATAACAGGGCTGATTTGGTAGCAGGAGCACTTCCACATTACTGGAAGAGGGAAGAATGCAGGCTTTATTAATAAATGTAGACGTGTACTTTTGACAGATCACCTTCATACTCAGTTTATTTAGTGAAATATAAATGTGTCTCTTCAATAACTCCGCAAAATTAACTCTGTAACGAGAGGAAAGATACAGGAAAAAGTTATTACAATAAATAAACAAATCTCCTTCTCAAAAAGGACATCTACAGGTGTGTCTCAGATGTTGTGTAACGCAGATGTTGCCAATAAACCAGAATACATGATATCATCATATGGACCGTCCCAAATTATTTAAAGGCATAGTAATCCGAGTGTATGGAAACTTTTTACGAGGGCTGTAAAGTCGGCAAGCCAAAGCGCCGACTCCTCAATTTCCCAAACCCCCGACTCCCTCATACATGGCGCATGTTTAAGTGATAACTTTACTGTAGTAAAAGGTAACACCCGGGCTTTTTTAAACACCTTTAACAAAAACAAGCTATTTTAGGTAGAACAGACACTACAAGCAAAAGGGTAACAAGTTTTGCCCTTTTTGAACATTTTTCGGTAGAGTTGAAGAAAAGCTTTTTTGTTTCCAAGCCCATCGCACCAACTTTTAAAAAATGGGGTGACCGGATCAGATTTTGGGCAAAAGCTTGAATCTGTTTCGAAACCCCAGAAGGTTTGGCAGTATTAAAAACCCAAAGGTGGATTTCCAAATAAACAAAATATACAAATTAACATTTTTTTTTTTGGGAGCAAAACAAACAACCCCATTTACAGGAAAAAATCTCGAATAACTTGCTAAATACTTGCAAGTCAAAATTTATTTAAAAAGATGGGTAGATGACTATAAAAAAAACAGTAGTCTCATGACAAAGCTGTAGTGGATGGTAATAGGGAGCCTGAAAAGTCAAAAGTTCAAAACATTGTTCCCTTTTTTTGCTTGTCAGTGAAAAATATTTTATTGGATATGATTTTAAAAAAACAAAAATTGTAAATATGAAAAACACGCAGGAACATTTGGGGGGTCTTAAATTGTTCGAGAAATGTATTGCCTCCATCAGATCCTATACATGCCCTCACACGATCTCATTATTTCCAGGTAGAAAACAGACCCTTTCACACAACTTGGGTTGTAAAGGAATTGCCTCACCCACATCAAAAATTGATGAATGGTTAAACCTTCTACTTCTTTAAAGCAGGTAAAAAAATTTTGCTAAAAACTTTTGCCATGGGAGCGGAATCTTTTCCCCTGGGGAGCGCTTTCCCTGCTCCGTCACATTAAAAACCCAAATGTTGAGGCGAAGTAGGGGGCGTAGCACTGGCCGGCCCCAATTCCTCTTTGCCTTTGCACTGATCAAACTAACGGGCCCAAAATTATTTTTTATATTTTTGGGAGTTGGAGTCGGCCCTTTTTAGACATTCAAGCCGACTCCTGCAAAATAGGCACCGACACAGCCTGCTTTTTACTTTGCAGAAATAAAAATCCCTTTAAAAAAAAATTTTTCCCCTCATATTCCCCATTTGGCAAAAAAAATAATTTTGGTTCCTTATTGATCTAAAACAGGAAAGGGTTTATTCTGATTTCATGTCAATGGGAGAAAACATGCATATTGTCTTTTTATATAGGGGGATGTAAAATTTATGTTTCAACTGAAAATTCCCACTGCACTCTTGGTAAGTTTTTTTAAAAGTGCAATTTTCTCATTCTGGTTGAGGGTAGAAAATGTACATGATCCCCTATTAAAACATACAAGGCATATAGACAGGGTTTTTTGTTTTTGTTTTAAGACAACCTCTTTAAAAAAGCAAGCAAATAATTTTGGCATTTTTACTGTACAGTATAATGAAAGCAAATGGTGGATTGGATGCATTTTCATGTCCCTACAGCATGTCATATAATGATGTCAAAAGATTGAATCTGTAAGGATCTGAGAATGGGGACCCCTATTTATTTTTGAATGAGAATTGCAACATCATATACATGTTGAACTCTTGCTTTTTGTTGATTAGTGCTGCCTGGGGGGCCTTGGGTACAGTTACTATTATGCTTGACTGCACATACTGCACATGCCTCCTCCTTTTCGTCCCCTTTTCTCTGCCTTTCTCCCTGAAAAGCAGCCCCCCCTCTGCTGTACCCAGAACCCCCCCCCTGCTGTACCCAGAACCCCACCCCTGCTGTACCAGAACCCCACCCCTGCTGTACCCAGAACCCCACCCCTCTGTACTAGAAAACCACCACCACCATGCCTAGTGTTCCACCGGGCATTTATCCTGCTTCTCTGTGGGCCAGTCTGATCCTGTGTTGATGTAAGTAAATCAATTTAGATAGCGTTCTCCTTTAAGCAGTTACAGCTCTAACCCACAATGGCCATATCTCCTTTCAATACATATGAGATGCAATCATCTGTTTCTTTATTCTGTAAGCACATTAGCTACAAATGCAGCATGAATATATTGTAGTTTTCTATCTAATGGAATACAATATTTCTTTCTAGATAAACAATATATAATATTTAAGAGCGATTGAACGGATGCACTGTTTGTGAATGTGCCATTATATATCACATTATAACTACAGCCATCTGTTCTGAAAAGCTTTCATTTATAGATGGCTGTCAATACTAGGTCTCTGTGTCTGAGAGAACAGTGATTTACACTGGTTTGGGGAGATCACATTATTACATTTGTAATGAATATTTCATATTCAGACAGCAAGCAAGGATTCTGAGGAAGTGGTTATTACATGTTTGCAGTAAATAACAATCTGGTGGTTCTTTACACTGCATAAAGTATCTGCAGATAGGACTTTGTGACTTCAGACCTTTGAATGGGATTTTAAGCGTTTTAGTCGATAAATCTTTATAGGGTTAAAGTATATGGTCACCTATTCTCACAGTTAAAGGAGAATTCCTATTTGATGCAATGCCATTGATGTCTTATAGTTGTGGATTCCACCAGGAAAGTAGTGGTCCCCTGATCTCCATCCTGTCAAGCATGATGGCTCTCATCAAGTACAACTTTTCTTTTCAAGTCAATGGGAATTGTGGGAAGAACCCAATGAGATTTGCAACAAATCAATGCAACCCTCAACTCCCAGTTACCAGCCAATGACTATCACCTCCTACCAACCTTTCCAAGATGTCTAAGAAATGTAGATTTTGTAATGAGCTTTTAGTAAAAAAAATTAAGGTTTTATATCTCAAGTAAAAACCCAAATAAAATTGACACCACCTATTGAAAGCAGTGTCCCTTAAAATCATATCTCACTCACTGGAGAGTCTTCACACATGACTAGGGATTTAAAGTCAAGCCGATAACTCCTCCTTATGGCGATTCACATCTGCTGACAACTGCTTTGGGGTGTTTGCTCCTCTTTAGTCTAAGCTCTCTTCTCTCAAAGGGGTTGTTTCATCTCAAAGTTTCATAGGATGCATGAATGAAATAATGCTGCTTTGCTCTGTCACTTCCTGGTCAAGCTGTCTGTAATTAGCATTTTGGAGCTCCGTGTATTCAAACTTCTCTGTTTATTATGTTTATTTAGTCCCAGATTAAAATAAATTACTTTTTTTTTAGGTCTGGAGAAGCTTCTGAGCTAATGTAAACTGTAGAATAATTACTGTCTTTCGTCTGAAAGATCAGATAACACACAAGCTCTCACTCACTGCCGCAACCTGTGTGATGACGTCACTCCCTGCTATCAGAACAAACAGCAGGGAAGAAGGAGTACACAGGTCGGTCACTTGGGGAACCAGAGAGCGCACAGAAGGTGATAAAATCATTTGCAGCTCCTTAACAAAAAAAGATGAACAAAGCTAAATATTTGGAAAACGTCTACATTTAATGTTCCCTACATTTTGAAAGCTATCCTTTGTAGTGCGACAACCCCTTTAAGCTTATATGAATTTTTACATTTTAATTGAGCATTCATGGCTTGTGAGTCTCCGTACACCTTTATGCTGTGTCTCCCTAAGGACATACTTTACCGTTTTGAGTCAAGGAATCACTGTAATATATAGAAACAGTAGTAAGGTCCTGCGGATAATATTACTTTGATTTTTTTGCATTCAGTCCTATAACTAGAGCAGTACATAAGACTTTTCACAGTGCACTTTCGGAGCAGCTATCATTTTAATGCCATTATTGGTCACATTTCTACTACAGGACGAGGCTAAAATAGTTGCATTATGGATAAACTGTTTCTGCCCCCTTTGAAGACCACTCATTTCTGGATGTTAGTCATTACTCAAAAAGAAAACATTTCTCATCTGGTTTATGTTAAAGAAGCTGTTAATATACTACTCACTCAGAGGTTTAAAGCTATGTCTACACAGCACAGGTTTTTCTTCGGATATTATGTAGTTTTAGCATTTCAAAAACTGCTGAAAATCTGGCGGAAAACCCAACCATTTTGATTTTAATAAAAAAAAACTGTTCTGAGTCCACCGAACAGTTTTTTTGCCAGTTTTGAAAATCCCAGCAGCTTTAGAAACATCGGATGGAAGCCAGCAGAAAATTTACTATTGAAGTCTATGCAAACCGCCGGATGGTTTTTGGACGTTTTTTTTTGGTGGTTTTTGCCATGGTTTTTGGCGCATTTCCACCGAAAAAGTCCAGGTATTTAAACAAGGAATTGACCATACATTAAAACCAGTAAAAACTACCCGAAAAAACAGCAAACAAAAAACAGTCCAAAAAACACAGAAAATCCACGGGAAACCCACTGCTTTGGACAAAAATGACAAAAATTCGGATCAAAGTGGGTTTTTTTTGTTTGGTTTTTGCTGGGTTTTTTGTCCTTTGCGTGTGGGCCCCAGAATTTTTCAGCAAAAACTAAGAAAAACCAAAAACAATACCAGTAATGACTGATAAAACAGAATTTTCTTTTTGGTTCCTGAGATAAAATAAATTATTTAATTACCTTTTTTTTGATGGGAATGAGGGTGGTAAAAATAGGTACAAACATCCTAATAAAAAGAAAACATTAAAACTTCACTGAGATTGCTCTTTAAACGATTGAAGAGGTTATCTGGGCTTTCAAAAATGAAGCTTGTACCGGGGCAAACGGGAAATCGAAGTGAAGGTCAAGAAATGGGAATTGCAGGAAAAAAGAATGCTTTTGATATTTTTTACTTTTGCCATGGAAACTTTAAACTCTTAGTTCTTTCATAAAACAAAAAACAAATTTTTTATTATGAAAAACATTAAACCCCATACCACTTTTTAAAAAACCTGATTTCTAACCTCTAAATATATCCCTCCTATTTTCTGAAGGAATAGCTCCCCTTTTTTATAAAGTCTGGGGGAACCCACCTATTAAAGAAAACCTTTTAAATATACAGTATTTACAACTCCAGAAGGGACCCCCCAAGAACCTATTTGGGGCAATCGTCCCAATCAAGTACAAAAAACAAAAAGATTTTCTTTCTGAACCCTCTGCAGGGGGTGAAACCTTAGACTTGGGTGAAAAAATCACAATTTAAAACGTCATCCGCCTTTCCCCTCCTCTAAAACCCATGAATTTTTACTTATCTTTAATAATATATGAGTTACTAAAAATTCAAATACCTCACTAACAATCACCATCATACTCTACCAACAAATACACTATACAAGAAAACATTTATCAAAAACAATATAAATGACCCAATATACCCAAACAACCCAAATTAACCATATGTGCCGAATACCCTTTCATCGTAAATAAAGTCAGTAAAAAAAAAGACAATTTACCCCCTACGTTACCATATAGTGTAGAACCAGTGACACAGGCTCGAAAAACCTTAAGTGATTACAGGCGGTTAAAAACCGGGGACCCAGGTGATTTTTCTCTGTGGTTGTTCACGTTCCTTTTTTTCTTCTGCTCCGGTCAAAAAAAAACCCTTAATGTGACTTCCCCCCCCCACCACTCCCCTCAAAAATTTTTTTACACAAAATTATCACTTTTTTTAAAATTTTTTTTTTTTCACTAGTCATCACTTTTCCAGCCCCCCCCTCCCCCGGTCCCCCCCCCTGTACAAACTTCCCACAGGTGGGAGTGCGGGTGCAGGCAATAGGATAGAAGCACTGTCTCCAATTGGTGTGGGGAGGAACAGAGCACTAACCCCCCGGAGATTGTGCCACAGCTATGGCCTGAAAAAAACCTTGAGGTTCTTAGTTCACATGTTTTGATCAAAACTGTTTTGTCACCCCACTTTCAACGGACCCCAGAAAAGGTGGTCCTACCATTTTACCCTTATTTGGTCCAATTCGACTTCTCTTTTTGGGGCCTGACCTCCAAATCCCAAGAAAAAAGCACCCCCTTTTAAAACAACTGCCTGATCTACAAAATAGGAGGTGGCGGGGGCAAAAAAAAAAAATGGAGGGATCCCTTTTCCCCCCTGTATTTGTTAAAAGCAATATAAGCCCAATTTCAAGAAGGTTTGCACAAAAAAACTTTTTTTGAAAAACCAATTGAAAACAGGTGTGCATGGCAGGGGTGTGGTACCTTTCACCAAATTTCCCAAAAGGCCTGTACCCCCAGACATATTACTGGTTAATTAGGTAAATTCCCAGTAGGTAGGGGTCCCCCAAAAATAGTAGGGGCCCCGGGGGCAACCCCCCGTAAGGTAGGTAGGTTCAAGGTTGATACGCCCCAATTATGCAGGTAAATAGGCCTCAGGTAGGTAGGTAGTATGTAGGCTCAAGTTAGGTACGTATATAGGATCCAGGTAGGTAGGTAGGCAGTAGAGAGACCCCAGTTAGGTTGGTAGTAGGTAAGACCAAGTTAGGTATGTATATAGACCCCAGGTAGATGGGTAGGCAGTTAAGAGGCTCCAGTTAGGTCAGTTAGGTAGGTAGATAAGCCCCAGGTAAGTAGGTCCCAGGTAGGTAGGCCCCAATTAGATGCATTGATAAGTCCTAGGTAGGTAGGTAGTGCCCACATTAAAAAGAAAAAAAAATTAAACTCACCTCTTTCCCCATTCCCACAATAAGCTGCAAGTCGGCTTCTTCCTGGTAGGTCTAAGGCCTTAGGGCTACAAGACTGCAAACTAGCCTGTGCAGTCCCAGGGATTGAGGCCTGGCCATTCTGAGGCAGGATGCACCCACTGGGTTGGGCCTCCTGTGGCAGCACTGCATGTACTTGAATGGGGCAAATTTGGAGTACAGGCACACATGGTGCTCGGCTTTAATTGGAACTTCCTTACCCTGTTTCCCCGAAAATGAGACAGTGCATTTTTTTTAATGCAATTCAGAGTTTGGCTGCTTATGCTGATGTTTGTGATGAAATCACTACAGTATATTGATAAATGTGGATTTTTGGTCAACCTTAAATGTGAATTCTTGTTCATGGAGGATTAAGACATCCCTTAAAAATAAGTCTTAGCTCGTCTTTAGGAGCAACAATTAATATAAGACACTGTCTTATTTTTGAAGAAACAGGGTAGAACAGAATGGAGAGTTGTGTGGAAGCACAACTGTCTCCATTATGAGCTGACACTTTTGGGGGCCAATACCTCTGTTTCCTGCAGGTCCCAGAGGAGGATATCCTATTGATTTGCCATTGAAGTCTATAGTGTGAACACCCCTTTAAGCTCTGTGGAAGAGCCTTTTTTTCATACTGTGTATTATTGAAATCTTTGATCCACAAGTCCCCATGGTGGCCAGCACAGAATACCAGACTTGTATTGCACTTTATTAATGGCAAACATACAGTGGTTTCAAAATAGTATAGGACCAATAAGTTTCTTTCTCATGCTCAATTTCCTTGAGAACAATCTTGAAAATGGACTATTTGGTGCATACATTCTGCCATTGTCTCACTCATTGAAATGTGTCTTGTCACTAAAACAACCCCATTTAGATGAACATAACTGATTTTTGCTCCAAAATTTCTGCAACAAATCTGATGCATGTGAATATACCATACAAGTATTTAATTATATTCCTTTATGTAGTTTACATGCACAAAAAAATTGTATGAAAACTGCAAATAATAAACATTGATATTTAAAGAAGTACGCTCATCTTAGACAATTATGACATAGCTATAGTATATAATATAAAGTCTAATCAATGCAAGCCCCACCTCTTACCTTCTACCCATTTGAAGACAAGGGGTCCCCTTCCCCCGTCCTTCTGCCATAGCTTCCAAATAAAGTCAATTAAGTGTGCTCGGCTAAGCACCTATTAATATTAATGGAGAGAGCCATGCATAGGCGGCCACCTCTTTTCTGTGGCCCGAAGGGCAGCGAGGATACTGGGGAAAAGTAGACCCCCATATTCCACCTCTGGGCTTTGCACTGATAAGTGTCAGGGATCTGTCTTTCCCTGACCTTCCCCTGCCTAAAGCAGAGCACACATGCCTCGTCCTGGACAACCCTGTTGTAGACAGGAATACACCAATAAACCAGAACAGGGTACAGACAGGAACAAAAAGGACACAACGTTGTCAGACAGGTCGAGGTCAAACCAGGAGGGCAAAGCAGTACCAAAACAGGGAGCAGTGGAAATACTGTAGATCAAGCCAAAGGAGTAAATATAAGCAAGGACACAGGAGCAATCACAGGCAGTTGAAGACCCACAGAGAGAGTTATAGATAACCTGCCCCAGCCAGGGATTGTCCCAAGTAATTAACCCACTAGACTCCGAACAGAAAATTGCCTGATTCTGCAAAAAGACCAAAACATCTTAAAGGGGTGGTAGCACACTGCTGACAATGGCACTTCGACAGGATTTAACATAAATGCCTCCAATAAGAGGTGGACAGGAAAGTGGTGGACAGAATAATATAGAATTTACCACCACTACTAGCCAGTCCTTCAGTTGTATAAGGCCTTACTTATACATTTAGGGCAACATGTATGAATCCTGGCGCTGACAGGCCAGCTCTAAATCGCTTTAAGGCAGTGTAGAATGCACCAGAATGTATGAACCTGTTCTTCTGCAGGTCATACATACAGGCGTATTGTAGAACCAATACGACAGCTGAGGCTTAGGCACCACCTTTAACTTGGTCTGGCTGTTCTAACAGTTCTGCATCTAGATTTGTTATCAAAAATCATAAATGTGTCTACTTCTATAATGTGATGCGACACGCCCCCAGAACACCCCTAATCTTTGGCACATTAAAAAGCGTCTGGCGCATTACAAACGGTTTTATCGCGCCAAAGTTTGGACCTGTTCATACATTCTTTTTGGCTACACAAGTACACCAGAAAACTGGCGCAGCCCCATTCATACATGTCACCCTCAGATTTTGATATTTGTTATATTTTATCCAAAGCCAGGAATGAATCTAGAAGGACGTGTGAAGCTGAATTAAACATGTTGATTCAAATAAAAGAATGAATGTGACAAGTAAGACATCTTTTATTTATACTTTTTATACCTTTTTGATCCTGCATTTGCTTACAGAAAATGGATCAAAACTGCACAGATGAATACAGCCTAAATACTTACTGTTCTTTATTTGGATTTTTTTAATCCTCTGCTGTAGTTTTTGATTCAAACACAGGAATGAATGTGATAAATGGGAGAATTAGACATCTTTTATTTATACTTTTTATAACTTTTGGATACTTCATTTTCTTACAGAAATTGGATCAAGAACTTTACAAGTGAATATAGTCTAAACATATTGGGCGACATGCATTAAATTTGGCGTTAACACGCCAAATTTCATGCGCCTAATAATGGAATAGAATGCTTTAAATGCTTCGCTATGGTTCTATTGCTTCCCGCCTCCTGTATGAAAGGGGCTGCGCCTGATATCGGGCTGTACAGACGCAAGATATCTGGTGCAGCCCCGTTCATACATGTCGCCAATTGTTTTCACTGGGCTTCTTTTTCAGAGTGGTTTACCTGACCCCGAACTGTCGCCCGAGCACTAGAATGTGCCTGATTTATGACTCGCTGTAGAGCAGGTTCATAAATGAGGTGCATTCTATGCCGTTATTAGGTGCATGTGTTAATGTCAAATTTCATCCATGTCCCCATAGTCTATAGAATATAGTTGGTCTTTTAGGGGTGACCCATTGATCTTGATGTTAATGAGTAGAGCACTGCATGTGCCGACAGTAATCTAATTACCTGACTACTGGAATCCTAGTTCTTAGCTCTTAGCACATCTATGGCATATATGTTAGATATATGTTTGATTTCTTAGACTAATACTCACAACCAAATTAGGAGAACCAGTTGTCCACCTGATGGAAGGGAAACTTTGACTTCCTACTCTGCCATTTACCTTGTGGGCATGGATGTTACTATTAATATTAGTGATGTATATGCTACTTATCTTTGGGACATCCCCCCAACCCACACCTGCTGGCCATTTGGCGATCCTATCTAGCAAAGAGGTAGTCAAACTTTTTGTGTTCTCTTGGATCTCCATGATTCCCATAAACAAGAGTGCATGACTGGCCAGCTTTTCTCGTTGTGGACTCAGTAGGGAACACAAGAAGTCCTAGTCCCTGAAATGAGATCAGAGCCTCCACCACCCTTAAAATGGTGAGGATTATGGAAATGACACTTCATATAATGCATACATACACTAATGAAGAAACTTCCTGCCATTGTCACATTTTTAAGTGCACAGATTATTGATTCATGTCACTTCAGTTATTACCCAGCCACAAGAGAACATAAAGTGGTGCATAATTCATAAAGTTTTGAAATTTTTATCTTTGTAGATGTTGCTAAAAATAAGAAAAGAATTGTGATATTCCCTGAGAGATAAATTAGACATGCGATACAGAATGCAGGAAAGTGTGTTGACCTTGATGATGGGATCAGAAAGAAATATAGATATAATATTCATAAACTTCACAGCCTAGAATTATTCATGCACAGCCACTGCCCAGTGAGAATAAGGCTATTTATAAGTAAAGATTTTGACAGCAACATCTTTGGAAAGAATAAGTTATCTGAATGTATTTTCATCTAGCTTTATATAGAAAGGACATTGCTTAGTTATCACAAGTAATCATTATCTAGTAAAAATGGCAATATTGTGAATTTTATTTATATTCTTAATGATTATAAAAGAATCGTATATTCTTATTACTGCACAAAATATAACTTATCAATAAATGATGATTATTTTATCTTTTATATACTGTGACGCCTCACTCACATTTCGACCACCATCTTGGACCGGCCCAGGTTCTTTCCCTCTTGTGATCGCCGCTTTGGTAAGCGAATAGCACACTGACAAAGACTTCTTTAGGGCTTCCGCCTGTTTTATTGTTCAGACATAGCACATCCGAAACAAACACATAAATAAAATCCTCGGCCGTCTGACCACTAACTGAACATAAGGAATAGACCCTATCTATCAGTGGTCTGGACCTAATGTCCAGCACCACACACCCTGCATTCTCCAGTACAGTAACGGCTTCCTTCAAGCCTCCGGGGGCCAGAGCCTCTCTCTAGCTCCTCTGCTGCACTGTCCGCTAGCAGACCACGCCCCCCTGTATACCTGAAGGCCCCAGCTTTTTATAGGACTCCCAACCCCTATCCAAAACGTGGTCTGGAACATGGGGAGTAGACACCCACCCGACACATTGTCTACTCCCAATAAGAGCCGACTCCAAGAATAGCTGAAAAGCCAAACTAACCATAAACCTTTGCCAACCACTTAGTGTGGCTGACAATACATACGTCCGGCTTCTATTCCACCAAGGCTACGTATCCTTGGTGGCATGTCGCATATACCACGCTGGTATATCTCTAGTGGCAGAAACAGGCAACTACATGTAGTTGCCCTGTCACAATACTGAAATGATTATTGGTCTTCTGACTGACAGATCACCCCTAGGAAAATAACTTAGCACAGCTTCGCTCACACTGCTGCTGTAAAAAACTCCATATCTACAGTATGTAAGAACAACTAGCAAATAACTGTTTTTTTCATTAAATATGCATAACATGAGTTTTTAAATAACCACAGGCTGGTCTAGATTTAATAGTCATATTATGATCAGGTAGATAGAAAAAAAGAGTAGAAGAGTGAAATTCAAGGAAAGAAGTTTAAATTCTGACATCACTTGTAGTCTTGTACAGTCTCATAATTTCCAAATATTCCACATTTGGGAGACAAACCCAGTTTTTGACCCAAATCCCTTTGTACACTTATATATGAAGGATATTGCTGCAAAAAGTATCTGTCTTGTTCCTAGTAGGACATTTGACTACAACTTTTGTAGTACAGTACTTGTATTTTGATTACCTGAAATTTAGGCCAAATTTGTATATCCTGGTACCTTGGGCCTCTAGTATAAAAACTATCTAGGTTCAAGACAATTTTTGTTGCCCATGGTAACCAATCAGAGCTCCCCTTTAATTTTTTCAGAGCACTATATGAAACAAAAGGGGAGCTGTGATTGGTTGCTATGACGGACAGTATTCATACATGAGGCCCCTCGTGTACTAATATATAAGGTAAAAACTATACAAATGTTTTAAAAAAGTATGAAGTTATGGCATCAACTTGATATTGCATATATAAATATTTTCTTTATGATTGTGGCTAATCACAAACAACCATATCTGTTTAATAGACATGACTTGTATTTTCATGTGATTCTCTGCTCATCTGTTAAACATTATCACAAGGGTAGAACTAAGGGATGAAGGGAAACAAATTTGAAAATCCTTCTGGCCAAGAATGGGAATTTGGAACACAACTGTTCTTGGGAACAGTAGGGGGTCCACAAATTACATTTATAACCTGTTGGATTAACAGATTTTTAAAGACATATAGATACTTCCCAAAATAATGACAAAATGCTATAGAAATACTGTGGATGTAATTGCAGGAGCACAATCCTGAATACTGAGGTGAAAACAATGCTTCAGTTATCGCTATTTCATGAAATATGGTTAAAAGGAGCGGTTTCAATCTGCTAGGAAGTTTGGCTCATGGGATTTCATCTTCTAGATTATCCTTCCATTAAAAGGAAGAGTATTAAATATTAAGTTTGAAGGGGATATTTTTCCATTCACCACCGTCTTTGAAAAATGAATGGAAAAATCCATTGGTCTATCTTGGCCAGGCAGAAAGTGTTACTTGACAGACTTATAGATTTGCCATTCTATGAAGAAGTCTAATCAAAATTATAAGAAAGAAATGTATTGTCTGACACTGAAAATTTTAAGTGCAAAAAATAAAATTCTAATTGCAAAATAAATGCAATACTGATACACTAATGACTAGAAACATAAAAAATATGATCCATAGTGGGTTGCTTCAATCAGAGAGTTTGTCTCTAGCAACTACATGAGAAGAAATCTTTCCACCAGTGATTGTGAATATTTTTATTAAGACGTGACTGTTTTTTTTAATAGTCTATATTTTAACAGCTCTGCACGTGTAGGTTGACTTTTATATTTCTGCATAAACTTAACATCAAATGTTTAGAATGCTGATTTCATGCTTGCAGTCCTAGCTTTAAGGCTATGTTCACAGGTTGCAGATATACTGTTGGTTTTTCTCTATAGACTTGTGGGCTGTAAATCTGCAGGCTTGGACTGGCCCACAGGGAAAAAAGGGAAACCCTCGGTGGGCCCCTGGGCATGGCAGACCTGGAATTTCTTTTAAACTGCATATGTATCCTTGAGAGAGGCAGAAACATAGAGAAAAAGAGGCAAAAGGCACAGTATAAGAGGCATGTACAGTAGCTGTAGGGTGGGCCACCAGAATTAACTCCACGGGTGGGACACAAAATTAACTCTACAGATGGGCTCCTAGAATGAAATTCCACTGGTGAGCACTAGGCACCTCAGTCCAACACTAAAGGGGACATGTATGAAGCTGGTGCCAACTCGCCAGTTCAACCTCTGTTTTTAATAGTGTACAATCCAACAGTATGAAAGTGTCTCACAGCGCTTTATAAATGTGTCCCGTTCTACACCAAAAATAGTATCAGCCATGTTACTTTGAAACAGGTATGGATTTGTACGACAGTTTCACGCCAAACTTTGGGACATTGTACAAATTTGGTGTGACATCCTCCTCCCACTCCACATCTTTGGTGCATTCAAAAGTGCTGTGTCTGACACAGATGGCACCAAGTTTTGGTGTATGACAGTTCATACAGCTATAAAACAGGGCTATGACAGTTGACAGTTTGTTAGGCACAAAGCACTCCAAAAAATGCATGTCGCCCTTAGTGTATCACAGTAGAAGCAATATGGGTACGTTGTTCAGAAGTTGCATGCATGCAAAACACTGCAGATGTGTTGTATATTTTCCCTGTTGGTTTAAGGGAGGAAGTTAAATTTCTGGTGAATTTGTTTCATGGTGTTTTGGTGCAGATTTGCAGCTGCAATCTTACTCACAGAAATGCTGCAAATTTTCTGATGCAGAAAATCTGCAACATTTTAATCTTATTCCTTAAAGGGATGTTTCAGTTTTTTTAAAATGAACATTAAAATGGGCCATGGCGCAGTAAAATATCATACTTCCCTCTGGACCCACCACCACTGATGTTCTGTAGCACCCTGAGATCCACTCCTCTTCACTTCCAGGGCTGTTCAACATGAGAGGCTTGCTCTCCGTTCACTCACTATAGAGTGTGTTCCTTTCCTGGTCAATGGCAAGTGGTGCAGGAAATAAAGAGGAACAGATCCTGGGGCATTAACAGCAGCAGGCAACTAGGTTTGCCTTTCTTTCTATTTCCCCACACTATGACCCATTTATTGTTACTTAAAAAAAAAGGGTTATTCCCATTTCATAGATTAGTTTTAAACATGTAGGCAAAGGTAATTAAAGATTAATTCCAAATACATTGCTGTTCTGATTTTGCTTTTGCACATTAGTTATTGACAATCTCTCTCTGCTCTTACAGGCTGCAGCAATGGTGGGGATGTTGAATTGTGACTCAGACATGACGTTTCTGTTTATAATACACCTAAATCATGTACAGTCACTAATGAATATAAAGTCGATGTATAATGAGGAAATAGGTGATAGGATGTGAATCAATGGTTTGGAGAACAATTGCATAAAATCTCATAGGTACTATATGTACTATATGCACTGATGCATATAATGAGGACCTGGCCACAACCAGCAGAGTATATACAGTAGGTGCTATGGACCAAATGGAACATAAATAATGAATATAAAGTCGATGCATAATAAGGAAATAGGTTATAGAATGTGAATGAATTGTTTGGAGAGTAATTGGAGAACTGATGCATATAATAAGGACCTGGCCAGAACCAGCAGAACCAGCAGAATATATAGGTATCTCCTGATACCACCAGCAAACCAAGCAAAACACTCTCCCATGCCTTGCCCGGCGATACAGCGTTCCATTTGGTCCATAGTATCTACTGTATATACTTTGCTGGTTCTGGCCAGGTCCTCATTATATGCATCAGTGCTTATTTACCTATGAGATTTTATGCATGGACCTTATATTCATTAGTGACTGTACATGATTAAGGTGTATTATAAACTGAAACATCATATCTGAGTCACAGTTCAACATTGCTTTATTTCACTTTATTGGCATAAATAGAATTTGTTGCAATACAAAAATCAAAATCTACATTTGTGTGCTGTGGGCTTTTCATGAGGTTTCAAATATTTAAATATAAATCAAATATTGCTACATTTCTTACAATGAGATAAGATGCCATCTGTTTTTCTTGTTACAGCTTACACACACAACATCTTAAAGGTAAAGTGACATTAGCCTATACATTTTTTACACATTTTGACTGATTTTTTTTAAGTTTCAATGCCACTATATTTAAAAAAACAAAACAAAACTAAAATCTTTCAGTTTTCACTCTGGCTTTTAAGCCTACATAGTTACATAATTACATAGTTACATAGTTTGTAAGGCTGAAAAAGACGAGACGTTCATCCAGTTCAGCCTGTTGTGCTAAGGTGTTTATCCAGAGGAAGGCAAAAACCCCCAATGAGGTAGAAGCCAATTGTCCTCATTTTAGGGAAAAATTCCTTCCTGACTCCAATCTGGCAATCAAAAAAAATCCCTGGATCAACGACCCTTCTCCAGAATCCTAGACACTATAACTTGTTATATTATTGCGCCCCAGAAATGCATCCAAACCCTTTTTGAACTCTGTTATTGAATTCACCATGACAAGTCCCTCTGGCAGAGAGTTCCACAGTCTCACTGCTCTAACAGTAAAGAATCCCTTTCTATGTTTATGTAGAAACGTTCGTTCCTCGAGACGTAGAGGATGCCCCCTTGTTCTAGATACAGTCCTGGGTATAAATAAATCTTTAGCGAGATCTCTATATTGACCTTTAATTTCTTTAAACATATTTATTATGTCTCCCCGAAGCCATCTTTTCCCTAAACTCAATAACCCTAATCCTGCTAATCTTTCTGGGTATTGTAGTACACCCAGTCCTTTTATTATTTTTGTTTCCCGACTTTGTACCTGTTCAAGCTCTACAATGTCTTTCCTGTTCACTGGTGCCCAAAACTGTACACAATATTCCATGTGTGGTCTAACCAGTGACTTATATAATGGGAGAATAATGTTCTCATCATGTGCATCTATGCCCCTTTTAATACAACCCATCATCCTATTTGCCTTGGCAGCTGCTGCCTGACACTGGCTGCTACAATTAAGTTTACTGTTCACCAGGATTCCCAAGTCCTTCTCCATGTCACGTTTACCCAGCGTTTTTCCATTTAGCATGTAATCATGTAATAGATATTTCCTCCCCATGTGCATAACCTTGCATTTATCTGTATTAAACCTCATCTGCCATTTCTCGGCCCAGGCCTCCAACTGATCCAGATCCCTTTGTAATAACACATTATCCTCCATTGTGTGGATTACTTTACAGAGCTTAGTATCATCTGCAAAGATCAATATTCTACTGTGCAATCCATGTGTAAGATCATTAATGAAAATGTTAAAGAGGATAGGGCCCAATACTAACCCCTGTGGTACCCCACTAGTAACAGGGATCCAGTCTGAGTTTGTACCATTAATTACCACCCTTTGTTTTCTATCACTGAGCCAGTTGCTTACCCACTTGCACACATTTTCCCCCAGTCTTAGCATTCTCAGTTTACTTACCAACCTTTTATGTGGCACCATATCAAATGCTTTAGAAAAATCGAAATATATGACATCCAATGCTTCACCCCGATCCAGTCTGGAACTAACTTCCTCATAGAAGCTGATGAGATTAGTCTGACGGGACCGATCCTTCATGAACCCATGCTGGAACGGCGTTATACACTTATTTTCAATGAGATACTCCAGGATAGCATCTCTGAGAAAACCTTCAAACATTTTACCCACAACAGGGTTAAGCTTACCGGCCTATAGTTTCCTTGATCACTTTTTGACTCCTTTTTGAATATTGGCACCACATTTGCTCTGCGCCAATCCTTTGGGACATACCCCGTTGTTAGACAGTCCATAGTAAGTCTATTTTGTATATAACACTTTTCGTCTCCTCATTATCATCACTGGCAAGATTATAAAGAAACATGACACCTAAATAGATAACACAGTGATGGTCAAAGCTAACCTTCTCCCCTTTCTTGCACAGTGACTTCTTTCGGGTTCACAGAGCATGCTCACAACTTTGCCTTACAGATGTCAATGAACATCTTTGCCTGCAATGGACAACATTTGTCTCCTATTTTCCATGTAGCTTCAGTAAAGCATATTTCTAAATGCTATTATACGCAGCTCAGGGAAGATGGCTGCCCCATAATCATATACAGAAAACAGAATTAAAAACTCTACTCTGAAAAAAACAGATAAGATAATAAGAACATGTATCAGTATCAGTTGTTAAGTAGTAAAATAATAAAAAAATATATTGATGATACATTTCCATTAATGTCTTCTTATCATACATTCCCACACATTTTGTACCTTTCCAAAATAAATGGAGAGTTGTTTCCCGTCTCTGTCCAGCCTGTCTGCTTTTACATTTACTTTCTCCTGTTGTAAAGTGCTTCTCCATTATAAAGATACATATTGCAAAGCATGCATTGCATTAGTGAATTACCATCAAAGGCTTACACAAGGGAGTTTAATCCCTATTTGTGTAATATTCTGCATTTTCTTTAAGCAAGTCTATGACCAGCACATCAAACCACAAAACTGAGTTCTTCAATTATACAGAACAATAATGGAGATTTAGTATGTTTCAGCTTTTGGTTAAATTTTCCTTTGGGCTCATTTAGCAGAACTTAATATGGGTGCTTTTGTACCTATACTCACAGCTGAATTATCCATTGGGCACACTAGGCAGTTGCCCAAAGGTCCCATGAGTATAGGGGCCCCAGTCAGTCAGAGGTATGGTAATATTAATATTTCTTTCATTTATAGTGATGTCATTTGGTAACTGTATAACCATTGTATAGAGGTATCACACATAGAAAATTGTCTTATAGCTATTTATATGGATTTGTATAAAATATATTTTTTTATATAAATGCATCTTTATAGACCCCCACAATTCCACTGTTTGGAAAATACACAGAATCAAACCTCTGCAGACATTAAGAAACAGATACAAAATATATTAATTCACTTTCAAGTGTATTTTAGCTGCCTATTGTATGTATGAAAATTTGAGGCTTATAGTGCACATTTTTTATTAAAACTGTGAGGGCTAATTCACCAACAGCAAGGTGGCCTCAGTTCAGATGGGGACCTACTCTAAACAATCTCGTCTCTTGGTGTCTTTCCAGGACTTCATACTTTTCAGGGAATGATGGTATCAGATATATTCTGTTCTGATTGAAAACAGCTACTAAGGGTGAGATATCCCAACACGACAACGTTGTTTTTTTGGCGTATGTGTCTCCCGATTTCGTAGTGTACTCCAAGTGTACGGTGGTTGTTGGCGCTTTGTACGCCATCTTTTTTGTTGCTGTATGCGTCTTTTTCAGCCGTACATGTGCGCCACATTCGTATGGTGCTTAGACTGTCGGCTGTTTTCTACGTGTGATTTTAGGTGCATCGCAGCATTTTGTCGTGCGTGAATGTGTGCCTTTTTTGCCGGCTGGTGGCGTCAGATTTGCATTGTCCGAACTTTCGTCCTTTTTATTTATTGCTCCTGGGTTCATTGCAGAACGTCGTCCTGTACTTATTTCTGGCTGCTGGTTGAAGTTGTAGATCGTGCGCCTACTGTGTGGGATCTGATGTTGAATGTTGCTCCCAACTCTGCTCAAATGCCAAATGCGCCTAATGTACGAATGCACCCCAAAAGCAATTATGACAAAAATTCGGAGGAAGCCAGAAAGAGCGCACAAGCATGTGCCCCAATCCATTCATGCGGTGCGAAGACAACATGTGTTCCAAAACAAACCGACACGACCTTAAGAAATGTGTAGAACTAACGAATGCGCTGAATTTTGAAGTATACAAGCCGGAACACCCAAACAGATGCAACGCCTAAAATATTCTGACAGACGCAAATACAACCACTTTACAAAACAAGCGCAGAACAAATTAGAAAATTCATTTGGGGCGTACGATACTTTATGCAGCATTCAAACTGGCGTGCGGACGCCACTTTTGCGACATCCCGCCCTAATTTGGCACTGATAAGCTGGAGAAAATTGGGCATGATCAGGTGTGCTTAAGGATGGTTAGAGGCATGACCTGGTGTGATGTCATGTGCTTGGGCAGGATCCAAAACACTGCTTTGCACAGGGGCTCATAATGCTGTTAAGATGGGCCCACCTATACTGTGGCGCAAATCCCTGCTCAACTATTCTTCTAAATAGCAATGGTGCTGATTGTTCAGACCCATGGATTTGTGAACATGGCCCTGAGTAGACTTTATTGTATCACTAAATACAGTAGAAACTTGACTTAAGAGCATCTTGACTTAAGAATTTTTTGAGATATTGGCAGTAACTTGGTCCATTTTTGCTTTTTGTTAAGAGCGAATATTTGAGTCAAGAGTGAAGGAGAGCAGACGTGCATTGAGGCAGGTACTGCTCAAAAGCTCCTAATCTATAGCCATGCATGAATTTTAAACAAGTAATCTGCTCTGTAAACCATCTGCCATTACAGCAACATTGTGTGAACCCACCCTAAGTGAAGGAAAAAAATAGAGAATTTGAGTTCAGAGATCTCCTTCACCTTCATTTCTGGTAGCATCTTCGTCTGACTGAAGGTGAATACACTTAATTAAACCAGTCTATTTCTTTAAATTCTCTTTTGTTGCACTGTGTAAAGTATATTTATACAATGTACGTTTGTTAATAACTATGTAAAAAAAAGTTCTGGTTTTGGGGTGCATGGAACAGATTAATGACGTTTGAATTCATTTCTATGGTAAAAATTTGCTTTGACATGAGAGAAATTTGAGTTAAGAGTAAGGTCACAGAACCAATTAAACTCGTATCTCAAGGTATCACTGTATTTCATTAAGAAAATTATTAGGAGGGTGTGGCGCTTTCCTAGTTACCTGCATGACTCAGAGGATTTCCAGGATTTCTTAAAGGTGCACTGGCTGCAATTTGTCAAGGATAATGCGCAGCATGAGGACGATATTCCTCTGTTGTGGCTGACGAGTAAGGCAGTGATGCGGGGCAGTATCCTTAGCTACGTTGGAATGAAGCGCAAGGCCCAACATCAGCGGTTTCAGGAGTTGTTACGCACATGCGGCAGGCCCAGGAGGCGCATATGGCGCATCTCTCTATGGAGAATGGGACCAAGATGCAAGAGGCTCAGGGATTGCTGGAAACCTTCTTACAGGGACACGCTCGAAAGCAAATTAGGGCCACCCAGAATAAATTTTTCAGGTGGGGAGGCAGACAGGGTAGACTCTTAGTAAACCTAACCAAGCCCTGGCAGACACGTCCTCCAATCTCTACTATTAAGTGTCCAACAACAGGGGCGACCCTCACAGACCCTGGGGAAATAGAAAAAGCTTTTATTGATTATTATGAATCCCTTTATAGCGCCACCCCTTATGAGGAACGAAGAGTATCCGCATTCCTCGATAACATAAGACTTCCGGGCATTATGGATGAACATCGGGATATGCTGGAACGGACCATTGAGGAAGGAGAGGTTCGTGATGCGATCCTTCGTCTGCGAACGGGAAGACCCCTGGCCCGGACGGCTTCTCGGCCAAATACTACAAGACCCTTAAAACAGAATTAACCCCATACCTCACAAAGTTATATAATGACATCTACTTGGGCGAGAGAGAGGTGGATTCGTTCTTGGATTCTAGAACGACCCTTCTGTTGAAATATCGCTTCTAAATCACGACTATAAACTTCTACCGAAAATTATTGCCAATCGAATCCCAAATTTTCTCCCGCAGATCATTCACCCGTATCAATCAGGATTTGTGAGAGATGGGGCACCCCACCATAAATTTCAGGGGGGCGACGGCCAATTCATGTGGTCAAGAGCCGCACATTCTTTTTTCCCAAGCTTCTCAGCCTGGCCCGAGAAAATTTTTTGAAAAAGTAGTTTGGGGCCCTTTCCCTTTCCGCCCCCCCTTACCCGGGCCGGGGGTTTGGGGTGGGGTTTTTCACACGGTTTTTTTGGAACTTTTGGCACCTAAACTGCACCACTTCCTTCTGACAAAGGGGCCAACTTTCCCCATCTTTTGAACCTATTCAGGGGGAAAAAAACGGGGTTTCTCCATTTCTCCCCTCAGCCTAAATTTTTTTCAATTTATTATTTTCTTAACCCCCTTTTAATACCACCCCACACAGCCCCCCACATTTTTTCCCGGGAAAATTAATCAAAAGGGTTTTTCAATTAAAGTTAAAGATTTTTTCTATTAGAGTTTTCCCACCCGTCGGAGCCTTTAGTTAAAAAGAGGGGCGGCTTTTTGGGTTCTGTCTTTTCCTGCTGGCTTTTCCCCCCTCCCCTCAGCCACAGGCAGCCTTTTAACTTCTAAAAAGCAAGGGGGGGGGGGTTTGCTGCCAGAGAAAACCCCTGTGGGGCCCTTTCCCTAGGCCCTTTGCAGGAAGGGCTGATCTGATGTAAGAAAAATGTGAAGCTGTGTGTTTAATAGCAGAAAAGGGGGGAAACCCAAGTTTTTCCTAAAAACCCCTGTTTTGCTTAAAATTTCCTCCACACAAAAAGAAAACCAACAAACCCGGGCCCAGAAACAAAACAGGGAAAGTTTGTGAATTGTTACTTACTCAGGATGTCCCCCACTAATACGGGAAGAGAAAGGAAGAAAATTCACTTTGCCCGGGATCTGAAATAGAATTAGAATAGGGACAGTTTTTACAGACACACCCATGATTAAAAGTAACACACGGGGTCACTGGTCAAAATCAATTTTTGGGGAAGCGGGGAGGAAGCGGGCACACCCCGGGTTAATCCAGGCAGGCACAGAAAAGGAACCCTATTTTCCCCCCTCCCTCCCCCCCCCCTTCCACTACAAAACTTTCTGTGCTGGGGGGGCCCTCTCTGCTCTGACCTGTTAAAAGGGTTTTTATGAGCCCTACAGACCGACAGCCAGAAAGAAAAGGGTTTCAACAGGTCAGCTGCTATAGAGATTTGAAAGGGCGATGAAACCTCCTGCAACAGGTTTAACTCAAAATTCATAGGACTTTTGTAATGAACATATTTTTGCAAACCCGCTGTTTTTTTAAAGATCTTTTAATTAAAACCCAATCTTTTTTGGTACGAGAAAACCCCCCTTTAACCGCATGCGCAATGTTTTAATTTTTTAATGACCCCAAACCCCAAGCAAACTTTGGGCCCAAAAAATTTTGGCTAAAAATCCAAGAAAAAGGGGAAAAACTGTCGGGATACGATATTAATGTAAAAAAAGCAAAGGGGAATGTTTTTTGAAGGGCCCTGCGAAACCACTATGGGCTCCCGGCACACCCCCAAATCATGGTGCGTTCCTCTAAAAAATACCTGGGAAATCCAGCTCACTGGGAAAATTTGGGACCAACAAAATGTTCAAAAAAATACTTAAATGTATCATGTCCTGCAGCTTACTTTAAAAAAAAAGGGAGCACATTTCTCAAAATTTTAAATGAGGAAAGCAAACCTTTTCAAGATGGTGGATTTCCCGGCCCTGCTCAATTTTTTTCCAAAATCTGCCACGGGTTTTTTAAAGAAAAAGGGAGGGGGAAGGGCTTTCCCTCTCTTTAAAACCGCGGTTTTCATCGGGGGAGGAAAACGTGCAAAATGGCCCAAACTCAAAAGGGGGCCCCCGGATTGACAGTTTTCGCCCTAAAATTTTTGGGGGGCCTTGGGGGGGTTATTTTCTCGACGGGATGCAGAACCCAAGGAGATGTTTACGTACACCCCTTGGGACGCATTGTTCCTACCAGGAATCACACTAAAAAAATTTTTCCTGAAACCCCCCATTTTGTTTGGCATACCCCCAATATCCGGAACAATATCCTAAACATGCCGAAAGGGCGAGTGTGGCATAAAATCCGAAAAATTTGGGGGTTTTAAATCGCCCCCCCTATTTCCCCCCCAATCGTTTTTTTGGAAATAGTCAGGGGGGAAGTCCCCGGGGAAATTTTTAAGCAGCTACATGACGGGGGACTTTGCGGGAGAAGATCAAGGGGTTTAATCCGCTATCCACTTACCCTACAGAAAAACGGAAACCCCGGGACTTTTCCCCGGAACCACCATCCCCTTTTTCACTACATACAGGCAATGAGTTTTTCCCGGGGAAGCTTTTTCGGCAAATTACAGATAGGGGTTGGGGGGTCCCTACATTCGAAGATAAAGCTGTTAAAACCAGTAACCAGGAAGCCTTTTGTCCCCCCAAAATATAAATATTTGCTAGGGACCAAAGGGGGTGATTTTTAGAACCCGTACCCCCCAAAAGGGATGGGCGACGCGTTTACACCTCACTCCCTCCGGGACTCATCCTCAACAAACCCTAGCTTTTGGGGCCCCCCAAATACCTTCCCCCCCAACCCCGGTTTATGGAAAGCAATTTAAGGTTTACATAATGGGAAAACCCACCCGGGTACAGGGTTTAAAGGGTGGGTATTTTTTAAAACCCCCGACAGTTGCTTCAGGGTGTTGGGGTCGCCCAAAAGCCGATTCTATCACTGTATTTTGGGAGTGCCCCCCCCAAATTTAAGATACGGCAAGGTGTTGGGAGTGTACAGTTTGACGTCCCGGACTAAAACCCTCTTTTTTGCCATCTCCTCATTTTGGGGGCTTTTTTTTGGGGAAAGTAGGGAGGGGGGTTGGAAACCCCATCGGGGAAAAGGGAGTCCCCATTTTTCTACATAAATTGGCGGCAAATTGGGTAGGAAAGCCAAACGCCCTCGGTGGCTGTAACCAGAGGGTCCCACTGTAACCCTATTTTTGGAGAAATGCTACTTTTTGGGTTTAAGATGGATTGGGGAGAGTGGGGCCCCGCACAAAAAGGGAAAGAACTAGGAAATTCTTTCCCCCACGGGGGGGGGTCCAGTTTTTAAAGGGAAACCCGTCGCCAGTAATAAAACCCGGGGCCCCCACCAGATGTTTTGGGGAACCCCAACGTGGTTTTTTTCTGCACAGCAACTACAAAGGGACCCCCACCTATAGATATCTTTTGAAAACTACTAGCCAAAAAACCCGACCCCTAGGGGGCCCCCCCCCAAGTTGGGGGAGGATGAAAGTGGGCAGATTAGGAGCGCACAAACAAATCTATGGGGACAAAAGGCCCAAGGTTTTTTAGAACTCCCAGTCCCCAAAAAGTCACTTTTAAATCCAGTGACCCCCAAACTGGGGTTCCCCCATGGGAACCAAAAACTGTTCCAAACCCCATGCCTTGGGAAAAAAAATCTTTTGGGTTGTATCCCCAAATGCAGTGAACATGACTGATGGGAAAACCTTGGGAGACTGGGGGGGATAAGGGGGGAAATGGGGGTTTCCGATTCTGGGGGGGGGAGGGTGTGGGGCCCGATTGAAAGCTACTCATTTTTTAGTTTTTAAAGTTATTTTCATGAATTTTGTCTTTTTTTTGGGTTTTGGAAGGTAATAACTTGATGTTTCAAATTATGTAAAATAAGACGATTAAAGTTAAGGTAACTTGTTATGCCAAAGGGAAAAGAAAAAAGAAAAATGAATCCCTGCCTAAAATTGTGGGAAAAATTGTAAAACATCTGTTTTTTTGACCAGCCAAAATTGTATTGATTTGCACCAAAGGACATTGTTTATTTATGATTTCCTTTAGTTTTGCATGGCCCGGGTTCAAAAAAAAAACTGTTTAAAAAATAAATAAAAATTATTATTAGATTTTTAGCTTTTTGTTGTATCATTTTATGTTTTTTTTTGGGTTTGCAATTTTTCTTAAGTTACGAATCATTAAACCAACTTTCACTGTCGCAACAAAACTGGGTTTTTATCCTTTTCCCTAATTTGGGGCCCTCAGCTTCCCAACCATGACTTTAAAAAGCACAACCAGGTCAGCCTTTTAATATGCTTATATATAATTTGATATTGTTTCTAGATTGTATGACTGAAGAGTTTTTGATGATATGCAGTGACTTGCTTAAAGGGGTACCCCAAATTTTTTATGGACCTATTCTCAGAAAATTAAAACCTTGCTTTTCAATTGCACAGATTTAAAAATTAAAATTCAAGGGGGATAATTTCTTTTTTTTTTCCCCTGCAGTGTCACTAAAAAAAAGTTCAAGAAACCCTTTTGTTAAAAAAAAACCCAATGAGGGGGTACTAAAAAAATGTTTTGTCCAGTCATCATTTACAGGGTAGACAGGAAAGCAACATGGTTGCTCCAAGCAAGGTAACAATTGTATTACACTAGAAGGGGGAAGCCAGCGGTTTGGGTCTGTCTCATTGGGGTTTTTTCCTGATATAAAACTTTTTTAAAAAATATAATTGTCAGCGATACAATGGCAGATTAGTGGAAACATCCACTGGATCCAAAGTGTGAAGAGTGTTTGTTCAGAAAGGGGGGAAAACTCTCCTTGGGGAAGCAACAATATAATTTTGAGAGTTTTTGAGAATTTCCTTTTTTTCCCTCTAAATAAGCAACTTTCATTCCCAAGGGATTATGGGGAAAAGGGGCGAGAAGCTGAAGGGCCCCCTATTGGATGGACAAACCCCAATTTGCTTCTGATTCACTGGACCCTTTAAGAAGCAAAAAGGGGTTTAACCATGCCAGAAAACCATTTATCTACAGGGCAGCTGTTTCGGGGGTTTTTTCCCCTCAAACAATGTAGGCAAAGTAATACTGGAATTTGCTGGGTGGGAGGCAATGAATTTGGGTCAGAAAGGGGGAAAAATCTCTCCTTGGGGAAACACCGGGATAGATGTGTAGAGGGTTTTTAAATTTTGGGTTTCTTGCCCTCTATAAACATCTGCATATCACAAGGGATTAAGGGAAAAAAGGGGTTAGAAGCTCAAACCCCCCCATTGAATGTAAAAATCCTCAATTTTTCTTCTGATTCACTTTAAATCTTTAAGAAGCAAAAGGGGTAGAAAGGATTCAAGAGCTCCCAAACATAAAAAAAAAAGGGGAAAAAAACTAAAGGGAATACTCCCGGGGGTGACAGTTTGGATTGTAAAATGACTAGGCTATTAAAATTTGGTTTCCCTTTTTGGGTGGCCCCAAACCCCCAGGCTCAGATCCCGGGTTTTCACAATGGGGGGAGGGGGCTTTTGGGGGCACCTTTTTTAAATTTAACAAAACTAGTGGAGTCCCCCCATCCATATGGGGGTGGGCCAAAAGCCCCATAATATTCAGTTATATCTCAATAAGCTCATCAGCATAAGTGATGACAAAGTCAGCCAGTCAAAGCATTGGAGAAAGTGAAAGGGAGATTGAAGAAAAACTAAAAAAGGAAAAAAATAAATTTAAAAAAAATATACATGAAAAACCAGTAGTAGAATTTGGAAACCAATCGTTTTTGTTTTGGAAATCTGTTCACATTTGGGTTTTTCCCGTTATATTTTTCCCCCTAAAAGACGACACCAGTCTTTCCCAGTGTATTGCTATTCAGAGGTATACAGTACATCACTCACTGATCAAAAATATTAATAAAAAAGCATGCCTCACAGCATGCCTTTTTGTAGCAGCCCACTGCACACATCTATATAGTCAGGGGTAAAGCTATAGGAAGTGCAGAGGTAGAAGTCAATTCAGGGCCCAGAATCCTAAGATGGCGTGAAGGCCTGTCTGCCACATAAAACAGTCACTAGGTGGTAGGTGGAAGCCCTTTCCTAAAGGTCCAGGTTATTTATAGAGGTTTTCTCAACACAATGATTAGCTTTTAACGTGTAAGGAAAGGAACACGATGACTATTACCAAATATATTGATGTTTTGTTTTGTTCAGGAAATATAATTTTAATCTACTGCTAGTGTACACAAGTTTCTCTAGGTTACTGACCACTTCTCTCTGCTCTATCTCTCTCTTATCTGATTGCTCCAAGCTGCTGTTGTTTGTCCATGGTGAGTCACTCCCTGCTGAGTCTTAACTCTAGCTCTTGTTTACCACCCCGACCCCCACAACTAGTGCTAACTTCTCTCATCGCTGCCTCTCCAGCATAGTTGGAGTTCTGGTTTCTTTGTGACAGAGAGAAAATCACTGGCCTCAGCAGTCACGTGTTATGTATGTAAAAATAGTTGAGTACTGGATGGTTACACTTTTATTTTAGCACAGTGAGGGGCGTATGGAAGATCTTAAAAGTCTTAGAGAACCCTTTAACATGTTTTGTTTGCCATTTATTGCCATCCAGATACATAAGTGACAGTGATTTTTTTAGTTGGCCAGTGAACTTACAGCTTGTCCAAAAGAAACAGCTATGGTTTAAAATGTAAGCACCAGAAACTAGTACGAGCAATTAGAAATATGCACCAGATGTATATGCAAACAAAGCCTGCTAAGATGGAACATCATCATAAATTGTAAAAGACATTTTCCAGGTGCCTTGAGTCACATACTCCTCGTAGCAATGCTTAACTCTGGAATCCTTCCACGAAGTGTAAAGAAAATGTTAAATGCTTTTCCAAAGTTTTGTAACTTATAAGACTGAAAAGGGTGGTGTGCATATGTATTCAATAAATAAATAAATAGATAAATAGATGTCAATAAAATCCAGTGTGACCACTTGCCTTTAGAACTCGCCTAATTAGTAAATAGGGAACATTAGCTCAGGGATAAAGTTGTGAAAAGTGTCTTGCAGGATGAGATTTTTTAAAAATTGCCCAAGCTCTGAACATCTGACAGAGCACTATTCAAACCCTCATTTGTAAATGGAAGACGTTTGGCACAACTGCTAATTTACCAAGACATGGCCGCCCACGTAAACTGACAGCTAAAACAAGAAGAGTATGAATTAGAGAAGCAGCTAAGAGGCCCATGGTCAATCTGGTGGAGCTGCAGATTTCCACAGTTCAGGTGGGAGAATCTGTCCACAGGAGAACTATTAGTCATGTACTCCACAAATCTGGCCTTTATGGAAGAGTGGCAAGAAGAAGGCCTTGCTTTTTTAAAGCAAGTCATAAGAAGCCTTGTTTGCAAAGGCTGAAAACACCATCCCTGCCGTGAAACATGGTGGTGGCAGTATCATGCTGTTGGGAGGCCTTGCTTCAGCAGGGACTAGGAAGCTGCTCAGAGGTGATGGGAAGGTGGATGGAGCTAAATACAGGGCAATCCTGGAGGAAACCTTGTTAGAGGATGCAAGAGACTTGAGACTGGGTAGGTTCACCTTCCAAAAGGACCCTAAACATACAGCCAAGCTACAATGGAATGGTTTAAATCAAAGCATATTCATGTGCTAAAATTACCCAGTAAAAGTCCAGATCTAAATCACATTGAGAATCTGTGGTATGACCTCAAAATTAATGTTCACAAACATTCACCAACCAATCTGACTGAGCTAGAGTTCTTTTGCAAAGAAGAATGGACCAAGTTCTTACCTCTAAATGTGCAAAGCTGTAGATATATGCCTTAACAGACTTGTAGCATACCACACTTTGCAGGTTTTTAATTAGCAAAAATTCAAAAAAGCCCATATTTTTTGGAGAAGCTGCTGAGATTCTGAGGAGAACAGACAGAGACAGAGACTGAGCTAAAGGAGCCAGGATTCACAGTCGTTCCAGGGACAGAGGAGAGCCTGACTGTCTATACAGACGCCATCGCAGAGGGAGAGAGAGAACTCCTGGACAAGAAGGACAAGCTGCCAAGATAGAGAGGACTGCCTGCAGCCGGACCATCCACAAGGATCTGTACCAGAGGACAGGAATTGCCGGCCATCTTTAAGGTACCTCAGCGGATGCGTGCAAGCCAACGAGTTCAGGACTGTGAGAAGGCCTGATATTAGTTTAGTTAGTTAGGCTCAGTTACAGGCCAAAGGAGGGTTTCCCAAATACATCCTCCTGTTCAGGACTTGGAGAGTTTACTAGTGCACCATTAGCTACTTGAACCGGTTCATCTGTGAGGGAAAGTTTGTGTCACGTGCGTTTGGGAGGGAAGTGGGTAAATCATTTAAGCTGTGTAAGCTGCTGTGCTGCACCACGAGCCCCTGCAACTGCCACCACACACAATTGTTCCCGTTGGTGATTACGGTATTAAGAAGGTAAGGGGTTATCGGCCTTTCCGAACCCCATGGTTAGGTAAAGTTACCAGGCATCCAGAGAGTACACTTCTGGCGGCGCGCTGTGCAGCACAGGGGCCCAGGATACGTATTTGTAAATTTGTGTTTGGGGGATCTGTTCACCATCTTGTTTCAGAGAATTCAGTAAAACAAACCGTTGTTGAGCTGGTGTTGGAGTCGTGTTCTTTGTCCGTGACTTCGCTGTATTCCGGAAAACCTGCCCTCGGTACTCGGCTTACAACTTGGCGTAGTCGTTGCAGGATACAGCGATCGTTATGGACGGAGCTGCGGCGGGAGATCTTCCCCCGGCGTCAATGGCGCCGGCCCAGAGCCAAAATTAGGGTCCCCCTACTTTCCCCCCCAAAGTGGTTAGGCCCCTTTTGGGGGCCAAATTTTTGAAATTTCCCCCCCAAATTTTGACGGGAAAAAAATGACACTGCGGGGGCTGGACAAAAAGGGTGGGAAGCCAATTAAAAATGTAATTTAGCCCAGGAATTTTGGGGGGCAGAGAAAACCCCGGGGGGGGGCCCTTGGAGGGGGACGTTGGGCGGACAGTAAGGGTTTGGGGACCTGAGTCTGAAAGGGACACAACTGGAGAAAAATTTCTCGCTGTTGGAAGGGGCCCAAAGGGGGGGTTTACCAAAGGGGTTTGCCCCTGCAAGTTACTTTCTTAAAGGGGGGGACCCCCAAAGAAAAGGGTGAAACCCTCATGCAGTCTCTAATGCCCTGCAGGAAAAATTGAAGGGAGAAAAGGGCCCGGGCGGGGCCCAAATTGGCTATCGGGACCTTCCCTGAATAATAAGCCCCTAAGGCCCAAGTTCTTTGGGGGGGGCGTACAAAAAAATCCTTACGGGGACAAAATTGCAGGGGGTTTACCCAAAATGATGGCGGACCTGCTTTTTTAACAGTGTCTATTTAGCCGCTTTTTAGAGGGGGAAGGGAACCCATGCCCTTTAGTGGTAAAGGCGGGGTGGATTTTTACCCAAGCGGGCAGAAAACAGGGGACGCAAAATTTCTTTAACGGAAGGGCCAGGCTTTACGAGCAAAAGTTGAGAGAACTTCGGCTTAAAGGGGGTCCCAGAGGGAAGGAAAAAACGGCCCACAAGCTCCAGAAGTGACTTCGGGTTTTCCCACAGCACCCCTTTCAAAACAGCTCCACAGCAGGGGTCCTACCACAAGAGGTCCCCCCCAGGTGTGCAAAAGGTATGGGGGGGCCCCATGCGGGGGTTGCCCAACAGAAGCCCAAAAACGCCAGAGAGTTTGGCGAACGGTTAAGGGTTAAATTTCCCAAACCCCGCAGTAGCGGGCACCCGGTTGGGGCGGGCAACAGAAACCAAACCCCCCTGCCAAGGAGTACGACCCTTTACGCCATTGTCCTTTTAAATGGAAGCGAGCTAGAAGGCAGAAAGGTGCACTGTCTAGTTGATACGGGTTTAAGAGTGTCCCCTTTGATGCCCTTGGAGTTCTTTGAAGACACTTGGGGCCACATGAGGGGAGCCAAAGGGAAGGCAGCGAAAATTGGGGCGTCGGCAGCCAAAAATTGGTGAACGGGATGTACAAGGGATAGTTTGGATGCGGCCGACTGTTTGGACAAGACTTTGGGCCCAAAAAAGGGAGTTTTTGCGGGTTTGGAAACCCCCAACCCAAAGGGAGGGGATTGGATGTGATCCGGGGCAGGGAACCCGTGCTTCGAGACCTGGATCACCACCCCTCTATGCCAAAAAGGGGCCAAAATATTGGCAGCGGGGGCCCCCCCGGGCACCCCCCCATCAGAAGGCCCTTACGAAAGATTTTTTGAGGACGGCAGCCCTGAAATAAGACCCCCAACCCCGGGTTTGCCCCTTTGGGAAACGTAAAGGGGTTCAGCGATGCCCCGATCAAAAACCCGCCACGACACGAAAAAATTTTTATGTGCGGGGGGGAAACCCCAAAAAGGGAAGGGTTGAAGGGGTTTGGGAAGTTTTGGGGGGGGAACCAGTCTCACGGGGAATCCCCAGAACCGATCACGGTTACTGGGGGTTCCTTGCCACTGTGGAGAGGGGATGTGTACCCGTGAGATTCCCCCACGTAAATGGCAGCGATTTGCCATTCCTGCAAATCCCTACTACCCGGGAAGTCCCATGTTCCTGGAGAAGATATCCCCCGGGGCGGGGAGGGCCGTAAACGTTTGGCCCAACAGAGGTCGGTTTTTAGCCCCTTCCCGTGGGGCGTCCAGAAGGGGCGGACCCCTCCGACGGGGGAATTTGGAAGGGCCGAGTAAATTATGGGATCGGGGGAAATTTGGGAACCGCAGGACCCTGACTCCGGGGGAAAACAAAGCGGCGGAAGATCCCCTGGGGGAAATTTTCTAGAAGGGGTTTTCCCCGGAGACTTTGATGCCCTACTTGGGTGTGCTTCTACCATCGGCATGAAATCCCCACAGGAGATACCCCCCCCCATAAAGAGAACGGTTAACCCAACAAATCCCGCCCAAAAATGTACCAGGAAGTAAAAGAAAGGGTGGCCAAATGCTGGAAAAACGGGTGATTCAAAAAGTAAAAGCCCTGGGCCCCCCAGTTTTTTTGGGGGTTGCGAAAAAAAGAGGCAGTCTCGGGTTCTCGTAGACTACAGGAAGCAAATTTCCCCAAAACCATTCGGAAAACCCTATCCCCCCCCGCGGATTCAAGGGTCGCTGTCCGCTCTAGGCCATGAAAAGTTTTTTTTTGCCCCTTGACCGGGCCAGCGGATACTGGCTTTGGTCCCCGGGGCTGGAAGGATAGGGAAAAGGGACATTTTCATTCTGACGGGGGACTCTACAAAATTCAATAGGTTTGCCTTTTGGGGGGTTTTTCCAAAATTGGCCCCAGGGAAATTCCAGCGGTGTTTGGAACACTGTCTGGGGGATTTTAAAACTTTGGTGGGGTGCTGATCTACCTGGACGATGGGGTTTGGTTTTCCCGGGAAGGGGGTTCGAAAGCCATCTTTAGAAAATGCGGGAGGTTCTGGAACGACTACGAGGGCCATGGGCTTTAAGATCAAACCAAAGAAGTGCCGCTTTCCCGCACGAATAGAGTAATTTGGGGGATGTGGTCAATTTTTGAAAGGGGGACAGCCGGGCCCCCGTAAGGTGGGGCATTCCCCAAAAAAAGGGCCCCGGGGCCTGTAACTACGGGGGGGGGGCATTCCTGGGGCTGGCTGGGGTATTACTGAAGGGGTTTATACCCCCCCCTTTTTTTGCCATCTGACGGGCCCCCTTTAAAAGAGTTACTTAGGGTACGCGGGGGCCAAAAATCGCCCTAAAGAGTGGGGACCTCCCCCGGCAAAAAAGAGGCCCTTTTTAAGGGGGTGAAAGAAAGGGGCGACCAGTGCCCCAAATTTTGGCCTATGCCCCGGTTCGGGCAAACCCCCTTTTTTTCTGTATACTGACGTAGTCCCACATGGGTTGGGGGCCCGTCTGTCCCCAATTCCAGGAAAGGGGGAAAAGGGGAGAAATTTCCTATGCCAGTCGGGCCTTTGCGGGATTTAGAGCGCAATCCGGGCAATTATAAACTCCTTTAAGTTTGGGCTGTTAGCCCCGGGTGGGGCCTTTACTGAAAAGGGCGCAGAGTAAAACCCGACAGGTGCAGAGGGGACTGTCCCTGACCCACAAAAAACCCATTGACGCATTTGGAGAATGCTAAGCTTTTGGGGCCCCCAAACAGAGATGGGTGGCAACTCCTCCCCAAAAACCAAATTTCCCCCAATTTAAATTCCCGTCAGGGAGGGAAAAAAGGGGAAAGCCCATGCCCTCTCTCGGGGCCCATTTAGACTACCCTTTTCCCCCGCGCATTTATGAGGGAATTATAGGACACTGAAATGCCCCCACTTTTAAACCGTTCCCGGTTCCCGGACTTGGCCACTCAAGTGGGGGGTGGCTCCCGGGATCCCATGGTGGGTTTTGGGGAAAAAACAGTGGCGTTTTTGGGAGAGGGCCAGGATTGTTGCCCCGAATTTTCAGAAAGTGAAGGGGGGGGTCCGGTCTCGGGGCTGGCCCGACCAAAAGGAGAAAACCCACTGACTCAGGAGGGGGGGGGGAAAAACTGTTGAGGGGAGTGGGAAAAAGCTGATTTTTTTCCCCGGGTCTCCTGTGCCGGACCATCTAAAATTTCAAAACGGAGTTGCAGCACAGGGCAAAAATTGTTTTAAACCCCCTGTCATTAGGGGGCCCAAAGGGGCTTTGGGAAAACCCCGAGAGAGGCCTCACTTTTTTTGGGATTGACCCAAAAACCCATAAGTGGCTTCAAAACTGGTGTACTGCCCCGAAAATTGTTAAGAATGGTGTTTTGAAACTTGCCTAAAATGTGTTTCCTGGGGTTAAGTAAGACACTGAAAAGCGGGCTTCCCCCTTCCCGACCATCCGGGCATCCCCGGCCCTAGGCTCCGTTTATTGACCATTTTTTCAGATTGGGGGACCTCCCCTGGGTATTCGTACTTTTTTGGTCATGCAGACCATTTCCCTAAAATATGCCCCTGGCGGAAAACCCCCTAGGGATCAACTGCCGAGGGCCCGCTGTGAGGCCCGGTTTTGCAAAAGCAATTTTTACAGGTGTTTGGGGGCCCCCAGAGGATACATTCCCACCAAGGGGGTGTTTCCAAGGGGGTATAAAAGACGAACTGTACCATTTTTATGGGGTTTTTAGCATTCCCGTTACTTTTCCGGGATCATCCCCAAGGGAAAAGGAGCTTTGGGGACGGTTTAAAACCCCACCCTTACCAGATTTCGGGGGACTTTTGAGGGGCAGCCAGAAGGGTAGGTGGCCCAGTTTTCCTGCCTGAAACTATGTGGGGGCCTTTAACAAAAGGGGGGCACAGAAAACCCCGGGCTTTCTCCCCACACATGCTGTGTTTTGGGGGGAAAACCCGGGGCGAGAGATTGGGGGATCTTTTACATTTCCCAGGGCCGACGCACCACCCCGACCGTACCAAAGGGCCCCGGGGCCCCGGGGAAAAACGCCCCCCCGCCTTTCGGGAGGTGCACAAAGGGGTTTTGGGAACGCTAAAAAAAGGGGCATCCTAACCCCCCGGGGCCTGTGCAGGAGACAGTTTTGCCCCAGGTGACGGGTCAAAAGGGCAAAGGGGTAAGATGGCCCCTCTGGGAAGTTGGGTGGGAGGTGGGAGGCGGGCCCAAATGTGGGTCAAGAGAAGGGTGGACCCTGCCATCCCAGTCTAAGAGGGAGAGCCGATAGGGACAGGGGGCCCGTCAGGGAAATTTCCCCAGAAATATGTTGAGGGGGGCTGGATTTTGAAGTGCCCGAAACTACGCCCGAAATACCTACCCCCGTCCCGCAGCCTCCCTTTGTTGGGAAAAATGGTTGGGGTGGTCCCCTTTTTTTTTCCCCCCCCCCCCCCCCTTTTTTTTGGCAACTGGGGGGTTCCGCTGGAAAAAATCTTGGCCCCCCAAGGGGGGTATGGAGCAGCCAACAACTTCCCTTCCCCAGGGGGGGCCCCTAATCTATAGCCCCCGTAGGGGCCCCAGATCCAACGCTGGTGTACCCCCCAGCGTATTTCACCCAAAACGATTTGTGGGGGAGAGGGTTGTCGGGGGAAAGGGCCCAAAAACTAGTGGGGGTGGGATGTGGGGTTGTTTAAAAACCCCCTGTTTTTTTCCAAGTAAAATCCCATGGGATGACATTTTTTTTAAAAAGTTTCTTTGTATTTTCCCCGTTTTGGGCCAAAAAAAAAAAGATTTCCTGCTATGTCCCTTTTTCCCGTAAATGCAAATGAGGGACATGGTAAAAAAAACTGGCACATGTAGCAGCCCCTTTTTGGGGAAGCTGGGGAGGGTTCTGAGGAGGGAAAGACAGGGGGAGGGGACTTTAGCTAAAGGAGCCCGGGCCCCCGTGTTTCCCCGGGGAGAGGGTGCCTAAAAATCTTTAAAAGGAAAACCATCGCAGGGGGGAGAGAAAAACTCCGGCAAGAAGGACAAGAGCCAAGAAAAGAGAGGAAATGTCTGCAAGGGCCGGGGCCAAACCCTTTTCCCTCCATCCCGCAAAAAGAGAAAAAAGGGGAATTTCCCGGCCCTTTTTTAAGGTTCCTCGCGATGCTGCAAGCCAACGAGCGGAAATGTGTGAAAGGCCTGATTTTGTTTAGTTAGTTAAAGGGAAAGTTACAGGCCAAAGGAGGGTTTCCCCCAAAAAATCCTCCTGTTCAGGACTTGGGGGATTTAAATAGTGCACCCCTTTGCTATTTGAAACCCATTATCTTTGAGGATTAAGTTTGTTTTCACGGGGCGGGTTTTGGGAGGGGAAATTTGGGGAAAAACAAATTTTAAAAAAGTGTAAGCTGCCCGTGGGTGCACCACGAGCCCCTGCAAAAGCCCCACACACAATTTTTCCCTTTGGGGATTTCGGGATTAAAAGGGAAGGGGGGTTTTCGGGCCCTTTTCCCAACCCCACGGAAAAGGTTAAGTTACCGGGGATCCAGGAGACCCCCCTGGCGGCGCGCTGTGCACACAGGGCCCAGGTTTCGTTTTGTTTAAATTTTTGTTTGGGGGATCTGTTTACCATCTTTTTTCCAGAAAAATTTACTTTAAAAAAAACGTTGTTGACTTGGGGTTGGAGTCGTGTTCTTTTTCCGTTTATTCGGGTGTATTTCCCGGGGGAAAACCCGCCCTCGGTACTCCCCGGTTCAGTTTTGTGACAGTAACTCTTTGGGGTTTTTTTTATAGCTGCTGGAATAGTAAAAATTTGGGGCCCGGTTTTTTACTGGAGAGTCTAAGAGTGGGGGGGTAAATGCTCCCCTGGGAAACTACACAAGGTTTTGCCCTTCAATTTTAAAACCCGGAGGTCAGGTGAACCGGGGGGGGCCCCTTATTTTGGTTCCCGCCACAACCAAGGAGACAGGGCACAGGATGTTTCTGTGTTTTCCCCCCTCGAGGGTTTGGTTTTTGAACCTGTTGCCTTTCTGACAGGTGGAAACCCCCGACAAGAGACGGGGGGTTCTAAAAATTCCTTGGGGTGTGTAAATTTTTTTTGGGGTTTAAGTAAAAACCCCTTGTTTTTGTTATTGCTTTGTATCTGGGGCTAAATAAAGACCAAAACTGTTAAACGGAAGCAAAAGGACGCTGTGCCTAAACCACCATTGCGTTTGACTTAAATATATATATATAATATATATATATATATATATATATAATATATATCATATTATATATATATAAATATTATCACATTATATACATATAAATAACAAAAAAATATATATATATATCAAAAATTTATACCTACATTGTAATAAGCTTAAATTATATATAAAAAAATATATAATATATATTATATATATAATAATATATATATATATAATTATAAATACACATGCATATTAGCATAGCGTGGTTAGGGTTGTATTATATTAAACTTTTTAGGCTTCATTAACAGTAAAAAACACTAACATTAAAGCATGCTGGGGTATTTCATTTTTCTCAATACTTCTTAATTTTTTTTAAAACAAGGGAAGAGAAGAAGTGATTGAATAAAAACTCAGTACCTTGGTTTTGGTCTGGTTGACTGCTTATAAAGCAAAAGATGAAAAAAAATCTCTCTTAGGGTGCTTTTTGTTTTGTTTTTGGTGTGTTTTTTTCAATGCATTTTTTGTGAAGGAAGGCACAGCAATTAATGCTGTTACATTGCTGCACAAAAATCATGGTATTTACCGCGATTTTACCGCAAATTCACCGCGATTTTTGTGCAGCAATGTAACAGCATTAATTGCTGTGAGCCTTTCTGCACAAAAACGCATTGAAAATGCACCAAAAACCGCACCGTGTGAAAGCACCCTTATACTCAGTGTACTGGGTTGTGGAGGTACAAGTTAACCAGGCATATGTCTGGAAGTAACAGCATTTCCTCTTTATGCCTAAGGAGGTTGCCAAATGGAACTAATTTATTTTCTAAATAATACCTCTCCCAAAGTTAGGCACATTTGCAATGCACAATGTTTATTATATTCTCTGTTTGCTGCCTGCAGTTCTTTATCAGCTGTTTGATAACAGAAAACTTAGTCATTCTGTTGTCTCCACACACAAGAAACAGATTGCTTTCAAGCACATAGAAGGGGTGACCAAATGGTTTGGCTTTTGTCAGGACAGTTTTTGAAGACTTCCCCTTTTTGACCCGGGCCCCAAGGATTTCAAATGATGTAGGAAACAGACGTACACAGAACTGAAAGGGAGGGTAGAAAAAGCACGCAAAGGATCCTGGGGTTTGTAATTTTACTGGCAAAAGGAAACACTTTTTCAAACAAAAAATTATGCGCTGGATACAGAAAAAAGAGGGGCTGTATACAGACAGGAAAAGTTTAATAGGCATCAAATTAAATGGGGGGTAAATGAGGATCGGGAAATTTTTTCTGAGAACTATTTTTGATTTGCTGGAAAAACCTCCTTAATGCACTACTTTTTTGAACGGGGGGTCGACACTGATTTCTTTTACCCCTTTTTAAAAAAACAAAAAAGAAAAAAGTCTTACTTTTCCCCTAATGTTGTAGCCCCTCTTTCATTAAAAGGGAAATGGATGTGGGCTTTTCTATGCCCCTAAAGCCAATTTCCCCTTTTTAGATTATTTAAAAAGGGTTTTCTCAGCACACTTTTTACTGCTAACGAGTTTAATTTATCATTTCTTTAGGCTGTTGGGGTGGGTTCTTAGCAGTGATTAGCTATTAGCTTCTAGCTGGCCTTTACCCTGCCCGAAAAGAAGGCTAATCTTCATTAAACAAAAGTAAGGTGCTGTGAGGATGATTACAATGGTTTTATCTGTCAACGTGCTAATTAGTTAAGAGAAAATTTAAGTTTTTTTCCGAGTTCACTCTTCCAGGGGTGATTCATCCCTGTTCTCTGTTTCCAGTAAACGAGTTTGGTCTGTTAAAGCCTAAACCCAAAAAACTTGTGCACGAAAGAGCCATAAAAAGTCTGATATCTCATGATAAATTTAAATTAAAAAAGCAATTTATTTAGAAAAAGCTCAAATTTATGTCCTTTTAATTTGAAAACAATCTTTTAAAATAAATTTTAAAGGAGTTTTTTCACCATGCAGTTTTTACAAAAGCCCCACCAGCTTTTGAATAAGATGCGGTTCAGGCTGTAGGCAGTCATAGCGGAAGCATTTCAATTGTGTTTTTAGCTATTCTGTACATTTTGCACTCAGTCGTGTATTACACAGGTGCAAAGCTCTAAAGGGTATTTACTTAACTAAATGAGAAACTTTCAAAGTCCCTAGTTAGGGGGTAAAATCGCAGGGGGTAATTGCCTGGTTATAGTGGACTGTGCAGCTTAAGCAAGAATTAAGAGGTTGGGATTGTCATAAACCCGTCTTTTAAAAAATTCTTTGAAAAGGGATTTTTTAAAACCCAAAACACGCAAAAAATAATCCCGTTAAAACATAACTTTTAATAGCTATCTAAAATTTTAATATCTAAACCCCTATAATTACCACTGCATCCCCAGATGATACAGATATGTGACTATCCCCTAGTTTGGGTATTTGCCCCGATAAAAAGCGGCTCCCCTTTAATGACAGACAATATCATACATGGTGTTTTGCACCCTTTAAAAAACCCCCCTATCCCGACGCTTTCCCATTCAATATTAGGGATCGGGGATTCAAAATTTCTCTCACTGGGAAAAAAATAGCTATTACAAGCTTTTTACTCAACAATTTTTATTTCCCCTTTCGGGTTATAAGGGACTGATACTTAGTTTTAAGTGCTGCCAGGTATAAAGAAAATAAATCCCGCAGCTCCTCTAGTACCTGGCACCAAGATACTTTTTCCACGGTTTTTTCAAACGTATTTTTAGGTGGGGATTTCCGTCGAAAAATAGGTTCCGAAATCGTCTGAAAAAAGTTGCAGGCAATTTTAATTTTCCCCTTAAATGGGAAAAAGTGTGTCGTTCGACGAGGTATTTCCCGTGGCTTTATTGCCGCCGGTGGATTTTCTCCCGCAAACGGGCGTAAAAAAAAAAAAAGGCATGTCAATTATTGGGCCGGTTTTGCAACGGGAATTCACCCCATATAATGAACGGGGATTGAAAAATCCGCCCGCGAAATAGTGCCACACTAAGTGACACTTATTTGCAACTGATTTACAACTGATTTCGGAACGGATTTACGATTGGAAATCCGACGTAAATATGTTCTGAAATAAGCCGTGTGAACATAGCCTTTAAAGGGATTTTTTGTCTTATAGTTAAAAAACAAAAATAGACTTAAACCATACAATATAACAAAAAAAAAAATATACTTACCTTTATATTCACCAACATTCCAGTACTGAAGCTGCCAGGTACACAGGACTATATTTACTTTCTCCTCTATGGTTGGTGTGAGACTACTACAGCCGATTAGTGGCTTCAGTTGATCATGAACCGTTCACTTGACATCATTGTTCAGGAACAATCGAGTCGACCATAGTAGAATCTGTAAGCAATGACGGGGGGAGGGGGCTTTATTTGCTTTAGTCTATTTTTATTTTTTATTTTAAATTGATACACAACCCTTTAAAGCCAAGTGGTATAAAGATAGAAGAGGAGTCAAAGCCTATGAGATGGCTGCTTTGTAGATTTGTTTGCATTTTACAGATTTGTGGGATTTAAAATATTTTTGTCTTTCTTTTTGTTAGAAAAATACAAAACATTTAACCAAGTATTAAAAACAGCAATTTTGTTTGCTAGAGAGAAAACGAAGCAATCCTTTAATTAGCGGGTTTGTTTGATGCCAGCTAAACCAGAATGGAATTACTATTCTGCTGAAATCTGGAATAAAAGACTGATACAGATTGTACAACCCTGTAATACCACTAAGACTAATCACATCAAGTGGCTGAATTTCTATTCCATCTTTGTAATATCCATAAATAAGATTATACAAATGGTGCTTTTTCTGCAGCAGTAAAGAATGCTGTAAATGGGCCACTTTTTGGGGGTATGCATTTGCATCTTAATCAAAATGATCGGAGTTCTTCCTCTATGTACACATGCAGATCAAAAAGGAAAGACTGCAAAGCTTAATCTTTTGAAGGTAGCCGCAAATGACATATACTGTATCCTTAGGAAGTGTCCTAAAGCAGGCGGTAATTCAATAGGCAGAAAAAGACTTTTACAGGAGCTCGTTATTTGCTAAGGGAAACTTCATAAGAATTCCTGATCATTTTCCTGCTTGTTCATCAGCTGGTCACATCTTTAATCTGGGAGTAAAAAATCAGCTTATTGGCAGCATGTCTCCCTCTGTAAATGACAGCTGCCAACAATAGTGGAAGTAAATGGTTGTGCTCATCCCCAACTTTGGCCAGTATAAAGGCTTCTTTAAACGCGGTATTCTTACCACATTGATTAGCTTTAAACATGTAGACAAAGGTAAATAAAAGTTATCAAATACATTGCTGTTCTGATTTTGCTTTGGTTCATAGCTAGAGCAGTTCTTACCTCCTACTTGTGTACACAAGTTTCCCTAGGTTACCAACCAAGTTTCTCTGCTCTAGAGCCCTGGTTGGGATGGTGATGTCACACCTTGCTGTGTTTTATCAGCAGCCCAAAAGGAAGCTT